>CM042188.1:28957020-28989279 GCA_023539305.1 Ilex asprella | reverse complement strand
TATAATGGTGGTAGTTGACCGATTGTCCAAATATGCACATTTCATTGATCTTGCTCACCCTTACACAGCAGGCACAGTAGCTGGTCATTTCCTTGATACTATTTTTAAACTCCATGGAATGCCAAAAACAATAGTGAGTGATCGAGATTCGGTTTTCACTAGTAAGTTCTGGAAGGAACTATTTCGACTGCAGGGAACCAAGCTAAACTTTAGCTCGGCTTACCACCCACAGACTGACGGTCAATTAGAAGCAGTCAACCAGAGTTTGGAAGGCTACTTGAGGCGATTCTCCGGAGAAAAACCCAAAGATTGGGTCAAGTGGCTTGCCTTAGCAGAATGGTGGTACAATACCAGTGAACATGCCTCAACAAAAGCAACACCCTTTGAAGCGGTGTATGGGTATCCTCCTCCACGACTTTTGCAATATATTCCTGGTACCACACACGTTGAAGCAGTCGAAGAAACACTCAGAAGTTGCGATCAAACTTTGGCCATTCTCAAGGATAACCTTCAAGAATCCCAAGCTTGGATGAAAAGGTTTGCTGATCTAAAGCGAACAGAGTAGAATTTTGAAATCGGTGAATGGGTTTACCTTCGATTGAAGCCTTATCGCCAACTATCTGTTGCAGCTCGTTGCAATCAAAAACTCTCACCACGGTACTATGGACCATTTCAAGTGATACAAAAAATTGGGAAAGTGGCATATCAGTTGAATCTACCCCCTGAAACACTTATACACTCGGTATTTCACGTTTCTTGTCTTAAGAAACATTTGGGATCTCGTTCGACTGCTTTACCCAGCCTTACCCCAACTACGTCAGATGGATCAATTTACCCTGAACCTGAAATGATTCTTCAAAGGAGGCTTCGACAGAAAGGAAATGGGGCTGTCATAGATGTCTTGGTAAAATGGATAGGAATGGGGAAGAAAATGCGACATGGGAGGTGTATTTGGCCATCCAACGCAAATATCCCAACCTTGTGGACAAGGTCTTCGAAGCAGGGGAGTCTTCTGTCATGTATCCAGAATCTTCTCCAACCTCTGCACATGTCAGCACACACAATTAGAAGAATTATCATGTGCAGGGAAGAAGTGTTAGTGGAGGAACTGTTAGTTAGTTAATTGTTTAGTTAGTGGAGTCCTTAAATTATGTTCCCTATAAGTCAGTTTGTTTAGTTAGTGGGTTTAGTGGGTCAGTTATTTACTTTTATTTGTAAGCTATTTAAGTTAACTCTGTTAATGAAAAAGGGGACTCTACCTTTACAAAACCCAGATCTTGGAGCAGGAGGTTGGGCCCCTCGAAGAGTCTATTTTCTCTTTCAGATTTTCAGTACATTACAATGTGTGCTAAGATTTTATTTTTTAAAAAAAATAATTATGTATCACTGGTTAAAAAGAAATATAAACCATAAAATTCACAAAGAAAGACATATGAGGGATCAATCTTAATCTTTTTAATATCTTGATTGAAAAAATCTTAAATAATTTGATAATGAATAGCTAAATTACAATTCACTCATTGGATAAGAATGAAGAATTATTCAAGTATGAGGTTTATGTAATGCATTATCGGCATTCACGTACTGTACTGAGTTCATCGAGTTGGCGAAGCAAACACGGCTTGAATGTGCGTGCGTTCCATTTGAACTTAATCTTTGTGTGGATCACTTCGAGGGAGACAAAAAAAATTTAGTCAAACGTGTTGGTTGGATGAACTTAATCTTCTTCTATCGAGTACACAAAAAAATCTCACAATTTTTAATCTGACACTCCAAATCCTAAAATCTCATAGTTAATCCCATACTCTTACTATTGTTGGAAATAATAATATATTTATTGAAAAAAAATCATTAAATAGTGAATGAGAAATTATTAAAGCCTTTGTGACTTTTGGGAGCAACTGAAAAAGTTGTTAAAGTTTTTGTGACTTTTGGGAGTAATTAAAAAAGTGTGAAGTGAATATGACATTAAATACTACTAATTCAAAATTAATGACTTTTGATTAAAAACATCAATCCTAATAGTTACATATTTTCATAAAATCACCATTAACATCTTTTGGCTAAAAGACGTCATTTCAAATGGTTGTACATTTTCATAAAGTCACCATTGATACCCTTTGGATTAAAATGTACCATTACATATGAATACACCCTTTATAAAAAGCCACTAGGCATTTTATAAATAGGTCATTCCTTGCACTTCCAAAACATACCATTGAACAATTCAAGAATTGATCTCTCATTTTAGTTCTCTCAATTATCCAAAATACTAAATTAAGTATTCATTCTTTCTTTTCTCTCTCTCTCTTTGCATATTGATGCATTATTATTTCAAGTTCGGTTCAAGTATAAACACAGAATTGTGTTCATTGGAGTCTTGGAGATTGAAGTGTTGCATCTTTAAAAATGAAATATGTTATATCTTGGGAGACAGTTGCTTATCAATCTTAAGCACCGAGATGGAGCAAATCTGTTTTAAGTAAACCGTGATTACACAGAGCTCGGATTATAGTTTTTATTATTAGATTTTTTATTTTTCGAATTTTACTGTTCATGCTGTTCTACGTCAATGTAAGTGTAATGGTTTTGATTTCTATGCATTATGTTTAGATTAGTGAATAAGTTAGATTTTATACAATTTAATATAATCTAATTATATACACATTTCGGATTACAACTACCGTACGTAACATTCTGTGTGTGCATTAGTGTGCTTGTGTATATCTTTTAGTTTGGTAGTGAGTGTGTATGTGTGTTCCTAGGGGTGTGTTTTTTGTGTATTAGTGTGTGTATGTATTTTTTGATGTATTAGTGTGTTTATAATTTTTAGTGTAATAGTTTGTGGATCTGTATATTTTTGGGGTGTATTATTTTGTGTGTGTGTGTTTTCTTGTGTTAGTGTGTACATATGTGTTTTGGGTGTATGAGAGAGAGAGAGAGAGAGAGAAAGAGAGAATGTGTGTATTATGGTGCATTGGTGTGTAAGTGTTTTGGGTGTATTAGTGTGTATGTAAGTGCTTTGGGTGTATTAGTGTGTGTACATGTTTTGATATATTAATGTGTATATATTTTTTTTGTGTGTTAATATTTTCTTAAATCAAGAGTTTTGACCCAATTTGTTATGATCCACCAACTTGTTATAACAAATTTATAAAATGAGTTAAAAATAGGTTGGACTTATATTGTACCCAACCACTTATGAACCCATCCATACGTAGATAATGAATCCAACAACTTTTATTCCTAGATTAGTTACTTTTATCAATAATTCTTCTATCACATGAATATGATTAGTGGTCGGGGTAGCAAATTTTGACACAATACAAAAACATAACTCAACACAAACCCGTAAAAGACACGACCTGTTAACACAAATAATAAATGAGTTGGGTTAGTGTCAAACACCAATAACACAAAATTGACATGATTAACACGTTTAACTAATATTATAGAAGTAAAATTAAAATTATATTTTATTGTTTATTAAGCATTAACATAATTGTTGTATAAAAAATACATTTTTACTCATTATTATTGTTATGTTTATTAAGTTAATTTTTAATTTATAAAAAAAATGTGAGCATAGATTCAATTAATTGATAATAGAATCTTAGATTTAAATTTGAGCGTTAAGTTCTTTATTTGAAGTTTATATGGATCAATATGAATACCAACGCGAATCCGACACAAAAAATAAACAAGGTAATCAACAAGACACGATTACTTAAATAGGTTGACTTAAAGTTGACTAGTACTCAGTAAGATTTTCACCCTTAATTACATAAATGCCAGTTGCACCCGACTAATTGAAATATTAATTACATTGACAAATCACTTGTTGAGAACATCACAATGCAAAAATGTAAAATAAGCCAAACTAACGATCATTGTTCTCGCTGTTAGACATTAAGATATTGAGTTCGAATCTCGCAATTCCTTTCCCTTGTAATATTACATAACCCACAAAAAAAAAAAAATCAATTTAGGTGACAAGTACAAAGTCATGCACTTGTAAGACGAGAGGTCCACCCTAATACTTTACTAGTGAAAGGTCCATAAAATACATAATTGACAAAACTATTCTTAATGAAGTAAATTATTAAAAAACCACCCCCTATCGACAATGAACTACACGACAGTGAACTCAATAACAGTTAACTACGTGACAATGAACTAAAAAATTCAATATTTTTTGTTGTATATTGTATATGAAAGAAGAACTTGATTTTTTAGTTCACTGTCTTGAAGAATGTTTAGATTAAATAAACTAAGCACGAAATTGTATTTGAGTTTAAACTGAAGCTCAAACTCGTGTTGAATATTAGTTCCGACTTATTTATAAAATTTATTACATATTAAATATCACATAACATATATATATGTTCACAAGAGGAATAAATTATTTCTCAAACTTGATTACTTAAGTTGTTTGTTAAATGGACTGTACAAATTAATTGAGCTAAAGCTCGGTTAATTTGATAAATGGATAAACCTGAAGAACTTTCCCATAGAATGAATCCCAAGTTGATCATGAGCAATCGGTTCATTTGCAGTCTGTGCTTATGCTTAAATTTTTGGGAGAATTATATTTACTAGGTTTGTTACTTAATCATTCAGACCTCCTAATATTTAAATTATTACATATAGACCTCATGAGATTTGTATGCGCATAACACTTATAATTCTACCTAATTTTTCTTAATGATCGATCACGTGTTATAAATTCACGTGAAACATACATATTTAAGTGAATTCCTACTAATATTTGGTGTAGTTTTTTCATCCCTTTGAACTAGTTTGGTGGGCTATTTTACATCGGATAGTTTTGAGTGTGCAAGTGTAATTATATATCTCTTCCTGGTCTTGACTATGTTAGAGTCAGTGGTTAGGTTGGATAAAAAAAAACAACTACTTGTCAATGAGACATTCAGTGTTTGGCTGGAATCCCACACTTTGGGTCATTCGGTCTTACGACAATGGTAACTATGACAGGGTGTCGGGGGACTAGACTATCCCACATCGGATAATTTTGAGTGTGTAAGTATAATTATATATCTCTGTTAGAGTCAGTGGTTAGATTGAATAAAAAAAAAAAACTAGTTTGGTTCCTGTCCGTAGCACAACTGTGATTCCTTGGAAACCAAGGGTTCATTTTTTAAAATTTATTTTCTTCACTAAATTAACAGAATAACCTCCTCCCTCCTATAATGGTAATGCTTTTCTTGAATATACAATATGCATGCGAGTTGACACCAAGTCAAAATCTGCCCACATAGTGCTGCATTTAGGCATCTCAATAGATCGATTTTTTATTTGAATCCGAATAGTTGGATATAGATTAATAATTTTTACTGATTATCCGAATCCAAATTCGTTATATTATATTTAATGAATTTGAATTTGGAATATCTAAATCCGATTTGTTAACAACCCGATCCGAATTGTATATATATTTTCTAATTTTATATTTTATATCTTGTAATTTTATATCGACCGACATCTTTTCATCTCCCACATTTTTTTCCTACTATCTTCTTCTTCCCTATTTATAACTAAAATGGAGGTCGACATATTTAGTTTATGTTGCTTGTTAAGGCTTCAAATAAGTACTCATTATAATTTTTTTTTCATTGTACAGAATTGAATTTGTTACAATTTGTGATATATTTGTAGATTGATTTTACTTTGTATATAGACGGATCAAATCGAATTGAATTTTTGGACCAGGTATCCAAAAATTAATGGATTCAAATATGGATTGGTGTAGCCTACACTGATATCAAGTCAAGGTCTCCCATATATATAAACTAA
Organism: Ilex asprella; assembly: GCA_023539305.1. Classification (NCBI taxonomy): domain Eukaryota; kingdom Viridiplantae; phylum Streptophyta; class Magnoliopsida; order Aquifoliales; family Aquifoliaceae; genus Ilex; species Ilex asprella. The sequence goes on along the minus strand of CM042188.1, from coordinate 28,983,465 downwards.
TCATAACTCGTACCTGAATGCATGATGAAATTCGAACGCTAAAAAAATCAATCTCACTATATTAAATTTTGTCAACATGTGTATATTATCATATATTAATAATGTTTGAAATAAAAATTATATTAAATTACAAATTAATCAAATATTAAATGATAAATATGTGATAGAAATGACAAATGTGATGTTTTTAGAGGAAAAAATATGTAGGAAATAAAAATTTAAGTTGCTATGTATTTTATTACATAAATGTTTATAGAAGGAAAATAAACCTAGCATCCATCACACATTTCAACCTTGAAGTGGACTCCTGGTCATCTTGAGGGTTCAAGCTAGGGGTGTATATGGGTCGGGTTGAGTTAGGCCCATGAAATTTTTTTCGGGTTGAGTCTGAGTAGTGTAGGTCCAAGCCTTTATCTAAATGAGTTATCGGGTTTGGCGGGTCTGGCTTGAGGTAGGGATAGGCTACCCGCAGCCCAACCAGCGAGCCTATTGAGCGGGGCTGTTCGCGGGCTTTTTTATATACAACTTTATTTAAAAATAATAAATATTTTGTAACTTAATATTTGTGTAAATTATATTTTTGAATCAAACGTAAAATCAAAATGGATAAAAATAAAATAATAAATAATTTTTTTTTTGATTAGGGGATGAATTAAATCTAATGGAATGAATACATTCCAACTAGGTTGACACCTACTCACTTATCTATCATTTGCATTACTCTATCTTTTAAAATTTGTATGCTTAATACAAGGAAAAGAAAATAATTTATAGTATCTAAATTTTTAAAATTCAAATTCCGACATTGAAAGACTTATTTCATAATTTCAAACTTAATGGTCTAAAAGTATAATTTTTTTTCAAAGGAAGGGTGAGCGGGCTCTTGGGTTGAGTTTTAACGGATTTTTTCGAGCGGGATATTAGGGCGGGAAATGGGTTTAGGGACAAATCCAAGTCCTCTTGCAAAGACTACAAGGATCAAGCAATCTAGAGGTCATCAATTTATTTGGCAATCTCTGTGAGAATAGCACACTATCATCACTTAGTGGGCTTTCATCTATCAAGTACATAAATTTAGCGAACAACCAGTTGACAGGATCAGTTCATATAAAAGGTCACTTTCACTCCATCATGTTTTTATTTCCCATTTCATAATAATACTATTGGAAATTGAAAATCCAATCGTCCATTTATAGCTGTGAGAAGCAGATCTTGGATTTTAACTGATTTGAACCTTGATCAAATTTCAATTTCAAAGTTCATAGGCAAATCAATCAACAATCAAAAGTTGTAACTAAAAACCTGATTCAAGCCAAATAACTTAATTAAGTTCTATTTTTGAAAAATTACATCTGAATTTCAACCCAATTTCATCATGTATATTTGTACACAAATAGAATTTGGATCAGACTATAGTCAGGCGTAAAATCCCATTCTGTGAAATATGGTATAATAAATTCAAATTTGAATTATTAATCAAAGAAACAAATCTACATCCAACTTATTTGATTCAGAATCGAATTAAAATCCGATTCATTGATCGACGTGGTAGTAACTCTATTAATTCATATCTTTCCCCCTACATTCTTGCCTATATCGAGCGCCAGAAGCAATGCATAACTTGGAGGAGTTGGACATGAGCTCCAACGAGGTCCACAGATTCTTGATTCCTGAAGGTGAATGATCAACAATTAGTATCATTCTATGTATTTTATCACAAATATCACCTATGCTGACAAACCAATTCCCTGATTCTCTCTTTTTCATCCGAGCCATCGAAAACGTGAGCCCATTGCAAGTGCTACACCTCAACAACATTGCCTTCAATGCCAGCAATCTGGTGCAGTCATTGAGGGCATTTTCAGCCCCGAAGACCCTCTATTTTCAATCTAGCAAGTTTGAAGGAAGAATTACTGTTCAAGGTATGTTGACGAGTAATACTAAAGAAATGAATCACTCACATGGCATTTCAATACTTATCCACTTCAAGATTTTCTGTGTTCTACTGTTCATGTTTCTTCCTAATACATATTACTAGTTTGTTTCATTCGAATAGAGGTTTACAACCATAGCAATTTGGAGGAGTTGATTATGGATTACTCTTCCCTTGATAAGAACTTTCTTCAAAGAATAGGTGGGATCGGGATGGCTTCTCTTAAGGTCCGATCTTTGTTCAGCTGTGGCCTCGACGGCACCCTACCAGTTCAAGGTAAAAGTTTGATCCTTCAAAGTGAATTTGCTTGTGCATGATCTTGTAAATATTGAGCTCTAATCTTGCAGGGCACTGATTCAGTGTTAATTCTTGGATTAGTATCTTCAATTTCTCATTCTTTCTAGCATGAATATCTGAAATTTTCCTAGATTCCTTTTCTAGCTAAAAAGTTGGTAAAAGCAATTAAGCCCAAGAACTGTTCAACTGATTTGCTGTACAGGCTGGTGTGAGCTGAAAAACCTTGAAGAACTAGATGTTAGTGGAAATGAGCTTGAAGGGATCCTTCCTTTATGCATGGGAAACTTGACATCTCTTCGAGTAATCGATCTCTCTTCCAACCGGTTCACCGGAGATATTGCCTCGTCTTCCCTTACTGCTCTCACACTGCTCGAATACCTTTCATTTTCAGATAACAGCTTTCAAATCACTGTTTCATTCAGCTCATTCGCTAACTTTTCGAACCTTAAGGTCATTCTAGGTGATAAGAAGTAACAACAAACTAGTTCTAGATCGTATGTTGCAAACTTGGGTTCCGATGTTTCAACTAAAGGTCTTTAGTTTGTCAAACTGCAGATCAAATGGACTCAATGTAGAAACTCCTAGTGTTCTTCTTTACCAGAATGACTTGACAGTTCTTGATCTCTCCCTCGACTACTTGCAAGGAAAGTTCCCTTCTTGGCTGTTACAGAACAATACAAAACTGAAAGATTTGAACCTTAGAGATAATAACTTCACAGGGCCATTCCAGCTACCCTCTCGTCCAAATCCTGAAATTTTGAGACTAGACATTTCCAAGAATGACATACGAGATCAACTTCCAACAAATATGTCTTCTGTCTTTCCAAATTTAAGAATACTAAACATGTCTAGAAATATATTTGAAGGTAATATACCTTCATCTGTTGGTGATATGAAATTACTTTGGGCGTCAGATCTGTCTAACAACAATATGTCAGGAGAAATACCAGAGCACCTGGCTGTGGGATGCTTGTCATTAATTTTTCTCAAGCTATCAAACAAAAGTTCAAAGGGCAAATATTTCCTCAAGTTGTGAACTTGCCAAAGTTGGAATGCTTGTATTTGGATGGTAATTGCTTCTCCGGAGGGATCCCAGATAGCTTGTCAAACATCAGCTTGTTAGTACTGGACCTCACTTGTAACAATATGTCAGGCAAACTTGCAACATGTACAGGAAATATGTCAAGCACAAAAGAGATTGCAATATCCAATAATAATCTTCAAAGCTCTATTCCGGTAGAGTTCTACAAACTTGACAACCTTTTGTTTCTAGACCTTTCTGCAAACAATCTGACTGGATCAATACCATCTTGTAACCTCTCCAACACAAAGCATGTCCATCTGTTTAAAAACCAGCTAACAGGCCCAATAACATGTGCTTTCTATAAAAGCACTTCTTTGGTCACATTAGATCTTAGAGATAACTATCTATACCGCAGCATTCCAAAATGGATTGGCACACTTTCCGAGCTAAGTATTCTTCTCTTGAGAGCTAATCGATTCGAAGGCAGGGTCCCTAATCAGCTATGCAAATTGAAACGACTAAGAATGATGGACCTCTCACAGAACAATCTTTCTGGTTCAATACCTGGTTGCTTAAGTAACATTACTTTTGAGATAGCATCTGATAAATCCCTTTTATCAACGGACTGTATACGAAGTTCTCCAACAGTAGAGGGATTGTTCTCATATGCAGAGAGGAAAAAGTTGATTGATATGGAACAGTATATGAATGTTGAGAAGTATCCAATATTGGATGTGCAACAAGAAGTGGAGTTCACAACCAAAACTAGATCTTATACATACAAGGGTGACATCCTGAATTTTATGTCAGGAATTGATCTTTCTTGCAACCAGCTCTCAGATATCATCCCATGTGAGCTTGAAAACTTAAGCGAGGTCCATGCATTGAATTTGTCTCATAACAATCTGAGTGGACCAATCCCAACAACATTCTCGAGCTTAAGAAAAATGGAGAGTTTGGATCTTTCATACAACTACTTGAATGGGAGAATCCCCCCCACAGCTAGTCGAGTTGAACTCTGGCGGTGTTCAGTGTGGCACACAACAACTTATCAGGAGAAATTCCAGAGCAGAAAGCTCAATTTGCGACCTTCAAGGCAAGCAGCTATTAGGGCAATCCTCTTCTTTGTGGACCTCCTTTACATAACAGTTGCACTGACACTGAATTACCATCACCAATGCTAAAATCAACAGACGAGGAAGAAGGGAATGATCTTCTAGATACGGGAGTTCTCTATGTGAGCTTTGGAGTTTCCTATATAATTGTGCTGCCAGAAGTTGCTGCAACTTTCTACATCAATACTAACCGGCGACGTGTATGGTTCTACCTCGCCGAAGAGTTTATATACTCGACCTACTATTTTGTTGTAGATACTTTTTGCAAGTTTTTCATGTGCAGAAATGTGTAGCTTTTATCACATAATTTACCGCATGATCTGAGTACGTTTCTCCTTTAAACTAATAAATTTAGGCCAGAAGTCTAACTCATTGAGGAGCCAACAAAGGTTACATTAAAAATATCAATGGAACTGAATTTATACAGTGATTGTAGATTTTCCAGTCTCGAAGAGCCATTTAAAACTTCAGCCAACAAAGGTTACATTAAAAATATCAATGGAACTGAATTTATGCAGTGATTGCAGATTTTCCAGTCTTGAAGAGCCATTTAACACTTCTAAGAGGATAAAAAACACATCCAAGGCCATATGATTCAAAGGTATCCCAGTTTTTACAAGTAGAACTAGAACATGACATCTACAAGAAAACCATATGCATCACAAAATAGAAAAACCTTCGCATCCCATGGGTTTGCTAGAGGGACAATGATCTAGTACCAAGTCAACTTAAACCTTCTGGGCATCAGGTGCCACCGAAGAAAGGGAAAAACATAAATTTCACTTATTTTAGCCAGCACAGGATGTGCCACTTACAGCATCCTCATCATTGAACTCTAGAACTTGTACCATTTTTGTGTAGCTAATACACCAAAGGTGGTATTGAAAAGCAGCGGAATTAAACCGAAAAACTTAGATCCATAGAAAAGATTAAGGGTTAGCTCTTGAACCACACTTTTATTGATCTCCAAGCTTTCTCAAAGAACTTTAAATTTTCAAATCTGAATTTAATCTTTTCTCCAAGCTTTTATCAGTATCCACACAAATTGGTAAACTTGAAGGATTTACCTCTACCTTTGACGAACTAGTAGAGAGAAAGCCTTAAATAACACCAATCTTAGTCTAGTTGTAATTATCCCATAATTACATAATGCCTTCTTTATTAACTATTAATTATAATAAAGTCTCTAAATAATTCTTAATTAGGTTTCCAGTCCAAATAACTTTTAATTGGTTTTCTCTCCTTTATCATTAGTTTCCAATCAGTCCTATTATGTGCGACCATATAGGTTCAAGTATGCCCGGTTGCAGACATTTGATACTAACTTCAAGTAATATCTCAAATTATAACTCTTTTTAAATTATTTTGAATTAAAACTCTTTTAATTTTCCATTTATGAAGAACAACATATTTATATTAATTTTGCTCTTCGGATTTCTACTAATCATGAATGATAATTAGCAGCATATCATGATTAACCCCCGGATACTACGAAGTACGTAAAGAACTCATTCAGTCTACAGTCGTCATACAATTCAATCATTTTATCACACAATATACCAATTGAATTACTAGAGTACATAATTATTATCAAAACCCTAACTTAATCTTATGTATTCGATCTTAGGAGTTGTCATTCTGACTTGACCAAGGACTCTTTGAGTCATATCCTAAAAGATCAAAGAGGACATTCTTTTTTTTTTTTTTTTGATAGATAGATTCTATGTTGTATACTTGTAAGTCTTTATGCATGTCTAACTATATCCAACTATGTCCAATAATATGTATCCAAATTACATGATTAGTATATGAATATAGTGTACAGTTAGAAAATAAAAGTTCATGCACAATACAACTATGGTGTCTCAAGTTCTCCAATAAGCATCCACACACCTACTTCAATGTCCCAACACTAGTGACTCGGACGAGTCACCTCATATCAAATATTAGCAAACATAGTGTATACTAGTTCATCCGGGTGTCCACACAGTAATCCTATAACTAAAAACATTGAAGAGTTAAGTAATAAGAAGTATACGTTTTCTCTTCTCAATGTCTTGAGAGACTATCTTCTTAACCTATACGCTATAGACTTTATCATGCATGTTAAAATAAAATAAACCAGTACCATGATTAATAAACATGCCCTTGTAATTAAAATAATCTGAGGAATGTTATCAAGACAATCCTAATATCATTTGTGCGATTAATCTTAGGGCATACTACTAACAGTTACTATAGTCCGTAGCTCGATAGCCAGTGAGAACAAACTCTGATGCATCCAAGTCAAGTTTACAACAAGATTAACCTCAGATGTAAATCAAAAAAAGCACACCCAAGAACTTGTGGGAGATTATGCTTTAGAGGAGCCCAAAAACTAACTCTTTCGAAGGCATTAATTTAAAGGCTATGCTAGTAAAAGAACTGCTTCACTTCTGTTTTTAGGTGTTTGTGGGTGCTTCTGGATAAGAGATAATAACGACCGTATTGATATTGGGTAGGATTGAGCGCAACACAAATACATGGCCTGTGATCAAAATTTAGCTCAAGTCTATAACGTCATGAATGACACATTCAATGGCAACATATATTTTAGGTAGATGGTGAGTCCATTGGCAGAGCATTTCTGTGATCTTTAAGGGTAGGTGAAGCGCAGCAGTTCTGTGCATAATCTGTAATTGTGAGTTCACCACCTAGTGGAGTCCCATCACATCTGTTCACTACTTTATTCAGTTACAGTTCCCCTAAACTTTTATCCAACTAAAACACAAATGCATATTTTAAAATATCTATTTGAATATAGCTTCTTCTTTTACAACCATTTAAGCTGCTGCTTTTTTTATCCTGTCTCTGCTTCTTACCGCTCATTACACATGTTTGTGTCATTTTAACAGCCACCAGTTTAGCATTGAAACTTCCTGGCAGAGTTCAAACTCTACTAGAAACCATTTTAAACTGTTGTATAGAATATGATTACTTCAAGTCGTAGTATTAAAGTTTTCTCAAGATTCTAATGCAGCTATATAAACACTATCAAATAACAGAAAACACCAAATCTGTAATCAGAAATTTACAAACTGACGACTTACAACTAAAAAATAAAGTTTCTCATTATCAAAGATATGGTTTAATCACCAGCATTCTTGCCATAACTTAAGACCCATGATCGAGACTCATATTTAGGCACAGCAAACTAAAGCAGGCAAATAAATTCCATCTCATCTGCATTCACCAGCAACTTATGTATATACTACAGAGTACATACAAAGAAAAGAAACATCAAGTACAAGCATTTTTAGATCCATTCATCTCCTCCGACTTACCCGACTCAAGTGCAATGCAAGTGCATCCCTAATCCTCCTCCCACTCTCATCGAGCTCTCCTTCAAATACCGGAAGTTCTTGATCCCTTGAGTCCACAATTTCATCCGGCAATGCCTCACTACACTTTATAAGAAAATTGTGCAGCAGACAGCACGAGAGCATGACAAATGGGAAAGCCTCAATACATCCTTCCTTCCACTTCTTTGATACAAGATGCCACCTTGCCCGAATACTCCCAAACGCCGTACTAACTAATCCCATTCCTCGACTATGCACCGTATTAAAGGCTCTTTCCGAAGTACTCAAACTTTGACCAACTTCTGATTTGATATAGGGAGTGAGAAGCCAAGGCAACAGAGGGTAACAAGAGTCACCCAAAATGTACTGAGGAATGGAACTACCATCACTCAGCTCAAAAGATAGACCATTCAAGTACTCCCTCGATTCCTCAACACCGGAAAAAAGCTTTGATTGTCTCAAAATCGGTTCGGGTTTTATTGTCCTAGGCCAACCGGCCGATACATCCAAGAACCTCCCTTCAGAATCTACCAACGCCTGAACCATCAAATACCCATTTTCACCCAACAAGTCTCCTTCCACTTCAAACTTCTCGAACCCCAAAACACCACAACAATTCGGTAGTGAAATCCACCCAAAACCTACCACAATTCGGTTAATATCCGATTGAAATTCAAATAAATGACCCAATTTATCATTGATGGATTTGCAAACAGTGTAAAACGCCCTACAAGCTGTGGAGGAATCGAGCCCAAACCGTCGAGCAACTGATTTGTATGAGGCGGCGTGGGCAAGGCGGAAGAGGGTGGCAGCTAGGGCATAGTTAGGGGGGAGAGGGGAGAGAGAGGAGAGAGAAGGGGTGAGAAGTCTGAGGAGGAGAGAGAAAGAGGGTTTGGACATACGGAAAGCGTCGGCCCATCGGGTGTCGTAGTCGGCAGAGGCAGCAGAGAGGAAGCGGTGAAACCAGCAATGGTGGGTTGGCGGAGAGAGAGATGATGATGTGGCTGACGGGGGAACAGAGAGATGAGAAAGGAGTTTGGAGAGAGAAAGAGAGGTGGAGGAGAGGTGGGATTCGAGGGAGAGAGTTTGGGAAGGGAGGAGGTGGAGGTCGTGGTTGGTGAGGAAGGAGTGGGCTGCGGAGGTGGTGGAGACGAGGATGGGGAGGAGGTGGGTCAGGGTTTTGAGATGGTGTTGGTGTTGGTGAAGAGCATTTTGAGGCGTTTTGTGGTGTGTAGATTTGGATTTTCTGGTTTTGCGCTTTTTGGTTGTGTATTTGGTGAATTGGGGGGTGGCGATGGTGGTGTCCATGTTTCCTCCGCCGCCGGTGGTCATGGTGGCGTTGGTTGTTGTTTCAAGAGCAGAGCTTTTTCAGTATACTTAATGCTCTTTCAGTATACTTAATGCTCTGTATTTTCTTACTATATGTTAACTTCTATTCTCTCGTAGAGATTAAAAAAAATGTGAAAAATTTTCACTTACATTATTTGGATGGAAATAACTTTGTCATATACCCGAATTCTATCGAATTGGCTAAAGAGTTTTCTCCAAAATCCCTTCACTAACGAAGAAGGTAAGAGAAGAAAAATATACGAGGTGGAGAGCTTGTTTTCATTTGATATATGTCTCCCTATTCATTTGATAAAAATATTTTCAATAAATTTTTAATATACAAAGCATATTTTGTCAAATTTATGTAGTGTACTCCATCAAAAAAAAAAAATTGATATGCACGGCGTCACTCCTTAAAAGAAAGTGCATAAACCAGTGTTATTAGAACCGGACTGGACCAGCCAGTTCGATTGATTGGACCGTGAATCGGGGCATAGATCGGTTCGGTTCTTGAGTTGGACCACCTAAGAAAATGAATCGGATGTTAACCGTTAAACCGGCTGATTTTTGCTAAAACCGATGAACCGGACGATTTGTTCAAATCGGACGGTTGAATTGCAACTGTTAAAAAAAAATTATGTTTTGGGCATTTTTGCCCTAAATCCCAGCCTTTCTTCTTCGGGTGCAGATTCTCTGCTGTTAGGGTTTAATAGCAAATTTTGCGTTTAAGTGGGACGACGTAGTTTTGGGATCAATCTGCTCTAGCGAAGAAGAAAACGAACGACGTTATTTGCTCGCCCTCTCTTAGGTTAAAACACAAGCCAATCTGAAAATTACAGTTTATTGCCTTCTCCTCAATTGGCTTCGAAGGTGACTCCCCGTCTCTCCAATTCTGAATTCTGTCTTTTATTTTTTGATTCTTGTATCTGTATCTTGGGTATGCTATATGGGTTTTAGTAGAAGTTTGATTTTTTTTTCCCATTTTGTTTTTCGATTTCCTTTAACATTGATGTGTGTCTAGGTGTATACATGGTGGCGAATTGGAACAAATTATTTTGGTTTGAAATTGGAAAGGTTATGGGCTTTTGTTTTGCTTCCCGTTCAGAATAGGCTATGTGATTTTGTTTTGTTGGTTTAGAAATCTATTGATTTGAAATTTATTTTAGGTTTTCTTGTTAAAATAGGTTGAGTTTAAGCTAGGATGATGTGCCACTTTTACTACTAGATATGCTCGCTGGAGCAGATTGTGATGTCGTTTGCTCCAATCTGCATTTGTGTACATGACTTGTAGGTGTTTGTTTGTTGGTCTGAATGAAATTATGTATATCAGATTCACTGCCAGAGGCGCCATATTAGTATAATTGAATTTATTAATTTTTTTTGTTAGTTTTTTGAACTTGTTGACCACATAATTGAGGCAAGGAAGACAATTAGACTCACTTTAAGAAAAAAAGAAAAAATATGGGTGTTTTTTTCAAATGGTTTTTACAATTGGGATACCTATATATAACTTTTGATTGTTATGGAGATTGAATGGTCTAGTCTTATATTACACTTCATGAGAATAATTTGGAGAACTGTTGGGACATACCTAGGAGATTGAACTTAGTATGATCTGATATTTTGGTTGGGCAGAAATTAGTGGTGAAGTCTAGATTTTGTTGTCTAGGCACAAGTTTGGTTCTTGCCATACTAAATTTGGTTCTTGCTGGTGCAACAGGATCAGAGGGGCATACCTTTTGTCAGACTGCAGAAGGTGGTTTCTTGTACTTAGAAGTAGGGGATTGGTTGATGCAGAAAGGGCTGTGGGAGCTGAGCTGGATGATTCATGAAGGGAGTGAGAGTGCAGTGGTGCACCAAGGGACATGGAAGAGTTGTTTTTCCCTGATTGAATTAGAATGCTTTAATTCTTTTGAAGGATTAAAGCCAATTCTTGGTAGCAGAATTTTTCTACATCAAGTCCTAGTCTGCAGTCAGACTGAGCTGGGAGCTGGTCTGAAGCTGCACTGTTTTGAACATAAATGGCAGGAGTTGAGCTGCAAAGGGCCATATCATACTTGTTGTACAGGAGATGCTGGTCATTGCATTGACAAACCTTTTTGTTTCTTGTACAGCTTATAGTTTTTGTTTTGTTTAAACAGCTACTGTTTGCTTAAAAGTTTCTGTTTTTGCTTCTTGTAATCTTTGGATTTTATGGAATAAAATTTTTCTTTTCCTAAAAAAAAAAAAATTCTAAATTTGGTTCAGTTGTTTGCTTTGCGAGAGCTATACTGTCAAGATTGGAGCTTCTTGAACTATGTTGCCTACTTTGTACATGCAGCTTGACTTTGGTACATCTAATAATCTTTGCATTGATGAGAGATTGAGGATTGATGTATTGGTTGGTTGAAGATGGTACTTTGGTGCATAGTACATAACAAAAGTTTACTTGTCCAAGATAACAACTACACATTGAACACCATGAATCATACATAGGTGAGATCAATTTCATAAAACATCAAAAATGAGATCATGTACACAGGTATTTTCAAAGGGATGACAGATCTTCTAAAACAAGAAAATAGAAGATCCATCATCCCCAGCAAAAGAATACATTGTAAGTTTTCATTTCAAAAAGATCAAAAAGAAATTGTAGCAGCATTGCAACAACATCATTATAAAAATCACACCAAAGACAACAAACCACAAACAGTCAGCCCCCAATTCATTGTCCATTTACAACTAACAAAAATTGCCACCTCCATTCATTGTCCACCTCAATTCTCCTCATGAGAATAATCGACGATGTTGTCCAAGAAGCATGATTCAACATTTACCCGAACATTTTGTGAACCAATTGATGCTTGAGAAGACATGCTTGAGAATGGATTTGATTGACTATAAGTTGATGCCCATGAGTAGGTAAATCTATTCGTATGTGAATTTTTCTCATCCAATTGAGATACCTTCAAAACAAGCATTCAAAGACGTAAGATACAATAAAGAAAAAATAAGAATCCCAAATATCATAACCATAATGTTGGGGTTGTAATACCTTAGACCTATAGGAAGTTCCAGTTTTTCTCTTCGTTGGCTTCTCATGGCAAGGCTTCAATCGACCCCAACCCTTATAACCATCATCTTTCCTCTTCAAGTCAGCTACGCGTAGAATGTTAGGGCCAACATTTTCTACTCCTTTAGAGAGAGAGAGAATTTCTACTCCTTCATCACCATCATTGTCCTCCTCAGTACCAAGTGATGCATACATCAAATCCACTTGTTTGAACAACTCATCAATACCACGGTTCACCAACTGGTGTGCAGGCTTAAAGTTAGAACAACGAGCTGCTAAACATACCATTCTAGAACATAGCTGTCTGTAACGTGATGCTACCATTAGCTTGTGATCCTCCTCATTTAGTGTGGCACTAGAATAAGGACTTGACCACTTTCTTGCATCTTGCCTCCATCTCTGTATTATGTATTGGTCAGGAATTTGCTTAATGTTCATCGTGTTTAGCACTTTAAGTGCATGACCACATAATATCCCAATCATTTCAAAATTTCAACAGCTACACAAAATGGTTTGCTCATTGACATTGATCAACACCATGTACTTTCTCTCTTCATCATACAATTCCACCACAAATTCATGACATCCATCAAACACATTACAAGGATTCGCTATAGCACATTGGAATACATCATATTCATCTTAAAATAAATCAAAAACAAGAGGAATGTAACATTGCGCTAATTGCACCAACATAGGAGCTCTTTTCAACTTCATTCTAGGCAACTTTTGCCTAGCTTGATATTCCTTCTCTGTCTCCTTATATCTCTTATCAGTTAAAATCCTGTCAAAATGAGTAAAAAAACGAACAATATCATGGTCTGGCTTTAAGTAGTTTTGTAATGCTGAGTTCAAGCTCTCACTTAGCTGAGTGCTCCTCATACCATTTGTGAAAGTCCGCTTCATATACACATGTGCTCATTTTTCTCTTAGTGCAAATCATACTCATCAAGTAACAATTTCCAAGCATTAACTAACTCATGCTCTTCCTTGTATCCATACATGCACTCATTAAATTGGGCTAAAAATTTTGAACAATCCATATATATGTTCCCTAAATGCTTTAAAATATTTTGAGAAAGGTACCAACAGCATAACCCATGATATGTTTCTGGCATCACTATAGATATGGCTTTAGCCATTGCTTGATCTTGGTAAGTGAAAATGGTAATAGGCTTCTTCCCAGACATTGCTTGTAGGAATGTCTCAAATAACCATTGAAATGATGCTGCAGTTTCATCGTACAATAATGCAACATCAAATATCACCGTTTCCCTGAACTGGTTGAATCCAATCAAAATGCCTAAGGGTCGGTACTCCTTGTTTGTTCGGAATGTTGTGTCAAATGTGACAACATCTCCAAAGTGGCCATAATCAATAATCATCCCTAGATCGGCCCAAAAAATATTTTTTGTGCGTTATTCGATATCTAATTGGACTCCATAATAAAATGATGGATTCTTAGCTGCTTTTACTTGGAAATATTGCAACAAACTACCCGCTTCACCGTATTTCAAGTATCGCTGCCTCCTTTCTCGAATGTAATTTTTTTTGTCTCGCTGTGTGAACCCTAAGCTTTTTCTCCCACCTTCTTGGGTACTCAAAAGCTCGTAGGACGCCTTAAGTGATATCCAACAATCTTGAGCAATATCAACATCGATGCTTAAGCTACAGTAACTTTCCGTTAGGATGACATCATATGCATACATTCGACCAATTGAAAAATGTGATTGTGTTGGTCTTCCCATTTAACAATAACAAATTTTTCAATATCTCTATTGAGGGATATGCACATGTGAGCGGGATAATTTGTTTGAGTCTCTGCCCGAGCCTTTGTTGTTTTTCAATCCCTTTGATCTTTACTCATTTGTTCCTGTTTATAACAAAAGCATTTTTTGTAAATTAATACACCATCCTTCAAGCTCTTGTTGTGATAATCTTTTCTCACACTAAATCCCACAGTTTCACCATAATTGTTATAGAACCTATAAGCATCTTCTTCTAAGTCAAATTGCATTCCTATACATGGAGTATTGTCTGTTTTATCAATCTCAACACATTTCATCTCCACTATAAATTAGGTCCCCTACAATAACCAAATAGTTACACAAATTAAAACATAAGATAAAAATTGTCCATATAAATTTTCAATTACAAATGGAACAAGGAAATACTTATTTTTTATGTTCCTTATCAACAAGAAAATCTTATGTATCAAAGCCTATATAACTCAGTTTCACCAAAGCCTAAACCACCAATATTTATATGTGAAACAATCAAATATACTGACAAAACCATAGTAGAAAGAATGATGTTAGTCTCATAATTATATCAAGATTCTATAGGAAATTTTTTAAAAAAATTATTATTTTTATGAACTGAAATTTCATAAAAAAAAATTGAAAAAAATATCAACATTACCTGAGAGTGTGAAATCGTGGGAGATGAGGTTGAAGTGCCAATCAACCACTACAGAGAAACAAAAAGAGAGAAGAGCAATGGAAACTTTGGAATTTTTGTTGCTGATTACAAGCTGCAGAGAGTTTTTTTGGAAGTTTTTAGGCAGGGCTGATTGTCGATTTTTGCGGGAAGGAGCAATCTATTTTTTGCGGAAAGGAGCAATATGGTTCTGCACAAATTTTGGAGGGAAGGAGAAATATAGTTCTGCACAGATGGAATACGTTGGAAGATGATAACGTTTTTAGGTTGAAATGGGCACAAATTGGACGCCATCATTTTGTGTATTTGCTGGGTGCTGAAGTCTTGGCCAAAACATCACCGTTCCATTTAGCAGCAAAATATGCTGTTAGACCTTAACTGTAGAGGATCTCCACCCAATCGCTGCTTATTCGTCTTCAACTCGATCTTTGCTGGGTCGCTGCCAAAGCTCTGGAGGAAGATTAATGAGGTTAGCTCCTCGTCCTGCTACCCGTTGTCCTCCACAGTCAGCTGCTCTTGCCCCTCCACCAGCACTTGTACAAATGGGATCTGCAAGTGGAGGGCTTGGTTCTGTAGTTGCTGAAGGCATGGCCTTTGGTGGTGGGAATGGAATTGCCCACAGGGCTATGGATTTTGTGCTGGGTCCTAGGGCTATAGAAAATATCAGGTATCATGTAGGCTTTTAACAAATATTATAGTAATGCCCTTGACTGGTTAGAAGTTTGGAACTTTAAAGTTGAATTTGATATTTGGCACAAGTGTTTTTTTTAGTTAACTTCATTAATTTTATGACAAATTATATACATTTTAGACATTTTTTATATTTTTTACCTAAATTATTATGTTTTATAATTATTATATATATATTTTTATTTTTTTTATTATATGACCGGTTCGACCAGTTGACCCAACAATTGAACCAGTGAACCATTGACCCGCTCCCCTTGCCGGTTCGATGATCAGTCTGGTTCTGATAACATTGACATAAACTACGAATAGTTAGGGCCACAAAAAAAAATAGGGTAAAAGAGCAATAAAAAAAATAAAATTTAAAACTAAGTATAATATGACAATTTATTTTGTCACTAAAAATAGACGTTATTTTATCACTAAGAATAGACATGAACTTATTGAGTCATTAAGGACAAGTGATATGAAAATTTTGGTAAGTAGGTTCAATAGCCTATTTTCTTTTATTTTTTTATTTTCTATTCTACCCTCCAACAAAATATGACAATATACACACACAATTTACTAATTATATATCCTTCTCTCCTCTCTCTTCTATCTAATATCTCTCTCACCTTTCTTTTATGCACACACACACACACAACACAAACAACACACATCCACATTGGCAGAGCGACAATGGTTATTACTGTCGCAATATAATATATTTTCACAGTTATATGAGAAATTAATGTCACATTAATATACATTTTTATAGTGACAGTGTTTGTTACTGTCACAATAAAACATATTTTTACAGTGACACAATGACATGCACAATACACAACTATCGTGCATAATAATTTTTACTGCAATATAACAATTATTGTATATACATACATATACACACACATATACGTGTGAGAGATTTGCTTGTGAGAGAGAGAAATTTACATGAAAAGAGAGAGATATGTGGGAGAGAAAATGTAAGACATTAGGGAGAGAGAAATTTATTAGGATCTGTGTGATAGAGAGAGATTTTAAATGTGGGAGAAATTGTGTGAGATTTTTTAGGATATGAATGAGGATTTTTAGGATTTTATTTATTTTAGGGTCCTTATTGTCTTTTCTCATCTACCTGTCCTTAATGACCCAAAAAGTATGCTCATTGACTAATTGACCAAAAAGTATACTACATAGGACCGGCCTCCAAATATCCCTAAAATAAGTCATCAGATTATTTGGACTAGAGTTGATAATCAAGTCGAGCTACTCCGGCTCGACTTGAGTTCAACTCCTTTTGGCATTGGCTTAGACTCGATTTGCTTTCTAAATGAGTCAAACTTAAACAATTTTTTAGATTTATTTAGAAAAAATAGTCCAAAAAATTCGGCTCGATTATTAGCCATAATTTGAACTGGGCAAGTTTATCTTCTCCAACAGTAGTGAAGTGAAATACTAATTAAGCCTCGTCCTATATAGCTTCAGTATAGTCACACATTTCGTACTAAAACTTACATGACTTTTGGATTTGTATCTTGTAATATTACACTATATTGGTGTATCCATAAGTACATTCGTTTAGGAGCGGCACATAAACGGGGGCCTTAGACGAAAGTATTAGATGAGATTCAGAAAGAGTATTAGATGAGATGCACAATGGTTGTTATTGTCACAATAGAATATATTTAAAAATTAATACATACTTATTAAAATTTATTTTTATCATTTTTCAAAGTACGAATCTCAATGAAAATTGTAAGCTACAGCTACTCCCTGTGTTTTCTAGTCGTTTTGCATTTTTTTCTCGTGTATTGTTCAAAAATAATTGAGTAAAAAATCTTTTGGGGGGTAATTGAGAAAATTTTTATGGTTAGGTAGGGATTAGTTAAATGAGAAATGAAGTAAGGTGAAGTTTGTTAAAAATACTCAAGCGGAGTATATAAACAAATTTGACATGAAGTTACTTCATTATTCTTTTCTTATTTTACAAATAGTATTTACTTGTATGAACACCAACTAGAGGGAGAATTTGTTTTCAACAATCTTTTCTAAATCTACTATTTTTGAATCATAATTAGGCTAGCATTACTTGTATATATGTTGAATTGCAATTATATGATGCTGACATGAAAATGCTCTGTTGCTTCTCTTGCCAATTTCTGTGGCTGTGATTATATTATATCATTTACAAATATGATGCTTTTCATGATGTAGTGGTTGAACTATTGTGTACACGACTATGATCTTCAAAGCAACATCAATAAGATAATTTTGTATATAGATATGAGATTGTGAGACTTGTACTCAATTATTGAGATCTTTTATAATTCATTTTGTTCTTTGTGGTTTTGAAGTTGAAATGTTGAATTGTTTAACCTTGTATTTTATCACGAAATTGTCAAAGGGGGAGATTATTAAAAAAAATTGATTGTAACTGACTAATTTTCATTAAGTGTTAATATAAATCTCAATCAAAGTTCATGGTCGTGTTGTTTCAAAGATTAAGTTCTGAAAGATTCAAAGAAGAGAGGAGTTCAAACTTCAAAACCAAATCAAGAGATCTCCAATCTACCTTCAAGATTTTAGGACAAATGTAATAACCTAGATACGTAAGAATCCTTGGTTTAATTTTAGACTTTGGCTCATTAGATTAATAGAAATTGGACTTAGGATTATATGAATGACTTTTAAGTTTTTCATGACAAAGGTTTTCTGAACATTAACATGGTTTTTGAAAACATAGGATGAGTCATGTATCAAATCCTAACTGTGCAACACTCCTTAGTACTCAACATGTAAAGTTTTTGCTTAGTTTTTAGATTAAAAACCAGTAGAGACTGTCCTTTGCTCGCTTGCTTTCGGCTACAGCAGTCTTTGACAATTTAGGAAAAAAATTAGAGGAGGCAATTCAATCTGTAGTAGAGATGGCTCTGTAGGTAGCTCGAACAGTCTACAATCCCCTTGCCACCACTTGAGCAGTTCTTGTTGGACTGACCTAGTATCGCCCTTTGACTATTCTCTAACAGTTCAAGCAGTTCTTCGCGAATTTCTATTTTCTTTGTCCCTAATACAACTCTAGTTCTAGGGTCTCTAAATAGAGTAAGCCTCTTTCTATCTAGGGTAAGCTTCTACGAGCTAGAAAAAATTATACATTTTTAGAGAGTTTCAAGAACAACCCTAGATCTTAAGGTCCAAAGGTCAAATCAACTTGATCCTTCCTATTCAACATCACACATTGAAAAAGAAGATCTTGCTTGGTTGTGTGCATCCTGAGAATCTTGGGTGTATCCTAGAAGATTCACGAGAAGCTTAGATGGTTCACTGCAGCGTTCATATCCAAGTGAAGTTACTCAAGACTTCCATGGGTATATCTAGAGGAGAGATTGACTAGGAAGGAACCATATAATTGTGGGGGTGTGTTTGTTTGGGGGTATAATAGTGGTGTAAGGGGTGGAATTGAGGGAAATAGTACGTGGGGCTCATTAATATTTTGTTTGATAACCATTTTTAGCAAGGTGCTAATTTTTGGATTCTAATACCCTTCAGTATGAACAGTGGCACTAAACCCATTCACATGAGTATATCTAATATCATTGGGAGGTGGTATTAAAATGAGGTAGAAAACTAACAATTATACTAAATTAGTAAATTATGGTATCTCTTCTAATGCCTAATGTTCAAATTCAAAATAAGGGCATTAAAGTCAACTTATATAAAATAAATTCTTTACTTTTGTTGTGGGGACCACAAGAAATTAAATTACAATATTGGTCTTTCAAGTGTCTAATAATTTTAACTAAACGAAGGGTATTTAAGTCAATTACCAAATGCAAAAGTCACAAGACAAATATGATATAGGATTAAAAACAACATTGAATTATATCTTCCATACCCATGGCGATGGAGAGGATGAGAAATAAACCCCTAATCCCATCCATCCTTCTCCTTAAAACAAACACACCATGGGTGTATTGGTTAAGGTATAAGACTTGAATCCTTATAATAGATTTTGAGTTTAGTTGATTAGGTTATCTGAATTGAGATCGATTCAACAATTTTTTTTCTTGAAAGGGTTTTTGCGTAATAAATGTGTTGTATTGTCGATCAACCAGCAAGTGGCCTAGAGAGTTGTCTCCACTGCCAACTGAATTTATCTCCCCCTTTGACAATTTTATTGGTCAAAATTAAAAGTAATTTATGAGAAAACAACTTATATTTTAGTATTTTCATAAAAATAGGTAAGGCCAAAAACATAAGAGCAATTATTTAGTCATGTATTTGTCAAAATTTACTCAACACATATTTGCTATATTTATAATTTGTCTAGTCGGACTTGTACCTTATATAGGCCATGTTTGATGGATTTGCATTGTATTTAGTTGAATTCGTGTTGAACCATTCTTATTTCAGTGGTCTAGCAAATCTACCAATTTATCACACATATTTATTAAGGTTATACCTTAGTCAGTTAATTTTGTGTTGATTTATTATTGGATGCATGTGTCGTACCTAAAATTGCCTAATTTAAGTTAAAATTGTGAATCTTAAAAAAAAAATTAGCGATTCTAAAAATTGTTTTTGGGCCCAAAGTTTTTATAATCTTTGGGTGGCCTATGCAATGCAAGTAACTTTTAGGTTAATAGGTACAAATAATGATTTTCTCTTTCGATCTCTCACGCAAATCTCTCTCCCTAACACACAAATCTCTCTCTCTCTCTCTCAAAATCTCTTTCACTTTAGAGCGTTCCAAATTTAGATTCTTTCAGAGCTCTAGAATTTGATTCTCTATAGATCGGGCTTGCTACCCTAGTTTTTTTTTTTGTTATTTTGTGATTTTTTTTAGCTTGTACTTGATTTTGGTTCAATGCAATACAAGTACAGTTTGTTATATTTCATTTGTGTGTTCCTTTCCACACATGAGTGAGTTGTGGTGTTTATTAAGTCCGTACTCTCAAGGCACAAAAAAAAAAAATTAATTCAATCTTACTCTCTAATTCAATTGCCTGACAATCACAATTTAGGATCCCACATTGAACCAGAAAAATCTTGTGTTTGGAACTTTGAGCTTATGAGAGCTCTAGCATGCTAGATCCAACAAAATCTACCTATCAAGCGAAGTAGTTAAAATGTACATAGGAATTTATGTGCATTAAACTCTTTAAAATAAATGAGTTGTTGTTGAAGATTTCAGAGGAATGAAACAATAGTTAAATGACAATATTTAGCAAAACTATGGTCATAGGCATTCTTTTCGATAGTGAGCTATTTCTCCTCAATTCATTTTTCTGGAAATTTTGTGCGTCATTAAAAACATAATTGAAAAATTCAAACCACATAAAAAGAGCCACAAATTTAACATATGAACAAAATTATGTAAATACTAATATTTAATGTCAATATCTTGCAAAACATTTGAATTCCTATATTAACCCTAATAATTAAAAGACAAGTGTATATACTCACTAATTATATGCGTGAGTTCGTAATGTTATTTACAACACAGTGCATTGCTACCTTTTCCTATCCCCAAATAATGGATTAGGCAACTGTTGTCATTTTATTTCTAACCGCATGAGTTGACTGATGGCTTTTATGTTCATAGGTAAGCAAAGAGTTTGTTGTAACTACAAAAATCTTTGATATTATTATTTTTTTTGTGTTGAATTTTGTTTTTATGTCCATGAGAAAACCAAGAGTTTATAACAACTACAAAAAGAGCTCTATAACTTGTTTGCTATTGATTCAGACATTATTTTATTATTGGGAAGCATTAAAAACCACAAATAGAGCACTCTTCCTCTAGGAGTAGAGGAGGGTTTGAACACTTAAAGAAAAAATAATTTTTATACAAGTTGATTACAATCACACGCTCAACTTGGACTCTTTAATTTATACTCAACTCTATTTACTTGAACTCTAGGTCATGTACCCTATTTATATAGGTCATACATATAATTCCTAATATTACATTAAGGTACAATTACACCTACTAACTCTAGTAACCTCTACAATATTGAGATACAATTATTTGAGAATTAACACCCCACTAATACTCTTGTCTTCTCCTACTTGCATATTCTTTGTCCACTAACACACACCTTAATATTATAATAAACTCTAAAACAAGTTTATTTTTTAACACCTCCTCTTAAACTTGATTTTGTATCTCCAAGTCCTTATCTTGCAAATCTCTTCATGGTTGAGGGGCTTCATAGAATTATCGGAAACTTCTTGAACTTGAGTACCACCTCCTTCAATAGCAAGAATTGTCAAAGCCATCTCCTTTGCAGTGTAGGACTTATGATTAATTTGCACATGATCATACATTATCTTCAATTTGTTCATTGTCTTCTTCTCATCTCTGCATTTGCATTCATTCTTCTTGAACTTCTCACATTTCTTGAATTTTCCTTGGGGTGGCTCTTTTGAACCGAAAAATTACTCCATATTTACCTAACCTATGTCACTTAGAACATTCTCTACAAGTTGTAAGTAACAATTAGTGAAATTTTCAAGAAATAGATTACCTTGAACATGGTTCTCAACAAGATGACCTTCATTTTCAGGCCTGATTGCAAAAGTATTTTCCATGGTCACTACATAAGATTCCACTTTAACATCTTTAACTACATAAGGATCCTTGATTTCTTCTCCATGCTTTACAAATTCTTTTTCTCCAATTTCTTGAATTTCTTTTTCAACTTCACCATTTTCCTCATCCTCTCTAGTATCTTGAACTTCAACTTTAACTTTTTCAACTTCTTTCACTTCATCAAGATGATGCTCTTCTTTATTCTCCATTAGTGTATCTTCAACATCACTTTTTTCTTTTACATACTCATCTTCTTCAAAACATTGTACCCAATACTCCTTGGGTAAAAACTCACTTTCATGTTTAGATACAACACACTCTATCATCTTCCAAACATGATTTGGAGAATCTCCTACAAGTTTCCAAATCTCGGGATGAATTGCTTTCTTAAGAACTTGAGTGTCTTTTCCTCTTTTTTTTTTCTCGGATTCTTCTAGGCAAGCCTTTCCTTGGCTTTTTTGCAATCACATCTCATAAATTACATGCTTTGAGATAAGAAGGTAGAGTAATTTTCATTCTCTTGTAATTAGAGAACATCATCTTTTCACACCAAAAATACATATTTGGTGAATCTTCCATGATCATCAATCGCGATGATCTATCAAGACTTCAAATATTGTACTAGCTCTGAAGGTGAGCTATCTAGACTTCTATAATCAAAAGCTGGCTTTGAATGATAGTTGTCTTCCAGGATCGGTGCTGGCTTTGATACTAATTTGTTGGAATTACTCCAATATTACTATAACCAAAAAATAGATTTGATATTACTTTGTTGGAGTCAAGAGGACTAGAAATAAAAAGAAAGGAAGTAGAGGAGGATTTGAACACTTAAAAAAAAAAAAATTTATACAAGTTGATTACAATCACACACTCAACTTGGATTCTTTAATTTCCACTCAACTCTACTTACTTGAACCCTAGGTCATGTACCCTATTTATATAAGTCATACATATAATCCCTAATATTACATTAATGTACCATTACACCCACTAACTCTAGTAACCTCTACAATAGTAAGACACCATTATTTGAGAATTAACACCCCACTAATACTCTTGTCTTCCCCTACTTGCATATTCTTTGCCCACTAACACACACCTTAATATTATAATAAACTCTAAAACAAGTTTATTTTTCAACATAATACCCAACCAAGAAATAAGAGCCTCCATTATAATGGAATAACCAAACCCTTCATCTGGGTGAACCACTTTATTTTGTGTGCATTCTTTACTCGTTTTACGTCACACACTCAACGTCCCTAACCTAGAGCTCATTCAGCTCATACATCTCACACTTCTTGCTTATTCATACACTAGAAATGTATTGTAAGCATATAAATTGTTTTAACTTTTTTGGCCAATTGACTAATTGGTAGTTGGACAACCAACTTTAGCTTCAACATTACCTTTTTTTTTTCTTTTTCTAATTTGCAGTGTCTTGGAAAATATTTCAAGCAATCTGCTAAATTGGAACAACAACTAGCCAAATAAGCTAGATTCTGTTATGCTTTTATCAGGGGAGCATGCCTTATATACGACATATCCGTTTATACCCGCGTTAGATACTCTACCCCTTCATTTTGTGGATATTTACAATGCCAAATATAATTAAATTTTACAACAGAATGATCAGCCATTTTCATTTCTTATAGTCAAATATAGTCTGATACACATAACTATGGGGGATTTTAGTGGATACCATCATCTTATTTTATCCACCAGCTTCATTTTTAGCCAACTTCAATGTTTATTTTTTGTTTTGAGTATGACCCAGCAGGGACGCTAGCAGTGAATTTGCCTTTGAGTTCTAACCTCGCTCTCGAATTTTAGTTTGCTTGGTTCTTATTGCGTTCATAGTGCAAGGCAATCCAACAAAACAAAAACTCATGAATTAGTTGAGGATTATTATAAGGAACTTAAATGGAACCTGCGACTGATGATTGACTATGTAATAGAACTGTATTCACTTGTGCATGAAGGTCATCAAGCAATCTTTGATGCAGCAGGTAAGTTCATTAGTTTCCATTTCTTTGATGAGTTGGTCGGTTTTTTAGATGATCAGCCACAATAAGATTGAAACATGGTCTAGACTTACACGGGGGCTGCAGTGGGAAATCTTTGACGATTGGTGAAAGCCTTTCTTTTGTTTCTACACCAACTTTGAACTTTTACACTATTTTTACCTGTTGGATTCATCTGGTTCAAGGTGTTTCATTTGGTAGATCTTAAAGCTTTTAACTCATCACTAGATGTGAATAAAAGCAGAATGCAAGGAAACAATTTATGTTTAAGTATACGTCTAAGGAACATTAGCTTTCAATTCACTGGTGTATACCGGACACGATAATCAAATAATTGATTTGTGTTTGGATAAGGTAAAATGAAAGAGAAGAGAAATTGAGGATTTGAGATACAAACTTCACCTGGAAAGAGTGAGAGACACTCTCTTATTGAGTTCATGTTGTGATTTGCGTGTGTGATGAACAATCGATGAAACAAAATAAAAGAAGAAGAACACAAAAATTTATATGATTCGACAACTTGCCAACATCAATGACCGTAGAATGGCCACCTTGTTTAATTTCTCATTGAATTTGGGTTACAATTTAACAATTTAACTTATATATATTACAGCCCTAATTAGGGCATCCCGACAACTGACCCAATATTCCCTTGAGTTTGGTGTAACGCTCTTTACTTTGAATATGAGCCACCTATCCCAACAATTAATTTGCTTGATGTGAGTCCAGCATACAAGTGTTTGAATTGCAATAATGACAATAATTTTCTAATACTTTTATTGATTCTTTAGGTAGAGGATTTGGGTTTTGAGCTTAATATTGAACATAGGAAAAATTAAAAGGCACCCCGTTTATCTACAGTCGAATGATTTTGTTGGTGTCATGCCATTCAAACAAAGATTTAGATGTTTTTAGTCTTTCACTCCTTCCCTCCCCCAAAATATATAATCACCCTCTTATTGAGTTTAGTTAAGCTATTTCACATTGTTCATGTCAATTTTTTTTCTAATACTGGTTCTAAACAATATTTGTATTAAAATTATATACATTCAAAGCACGTGTACACCAACTAATAATTCTTAAAAATGAGGTGATAGATTATTAACTAGCTAATCAGTTTTGATCGTAAGACATCAAAAGTATTGTGCTAGGTGATAGTATATGTTTTTTTATGCTTCGTTTGGTACGATGAAAAATTGGAAGGATGAAAAGTTAGAAGGATGGAAAGTTGGAGAGATAAATAAAATATCATATTTGGTAAGGAAGAAAAGTTGGAAGGATGGAAAAGTGGATGGATTAACTTTTCTTCCAACCCACTAAAATCAATCCCTCCAAAATAGGACGGAAAGTGGATGAAAAGTTAATTATTTATGTTGAGATGTATCTTATTTGTCTATATATTTTTTTATATATACATATATTATGTATACATTAATTTCATATAAAAATATAATGATAAAACATGTATTTATATATATATATTTAAAAAATTAAAAATTAAAAAAATAAAAAAATAAAAAAATAATGAATGGTTAGACGCATGGAATTAGCTAAGCATTTTATTCGAACAAATATAGAACCAGAATGGATGGTTTTATGTCTATTATCAGTTCTTCCTCCCGAAAAAAATAAAAATAAAAAAAATAAAAAAAAATTAAATTAAAAAAAAAAATTTCATCTTAATTAGGGGTGCAAATTTTTAACTAATACAATGATATGACTCGAACTCGACATGAATTTTATGACACGAATTTGATTAACTCGAACATGAACACTACACGAAAATAAACATGTTAACTCGTAACTCGACACGACACAATTAGTCAAATGAATTGAGTTAGGTGTGACTAATGTTCGATACAAACTCGTAATGACTCAACACGAATCTGACACGATACGACTCGATTATCACCCCTAATCTTAGCCAACAAAAACAAAATTAATCATTTTTATTTTTCATCCATCCAACCAAACACAAAAAAAGGAAAGTGTATCATTCCTACTTTTATTCCTTGAAGGATAAAAAATGTATCCCTCATACTTTCCATACTTCTTACTTTCTATCCTTCCTACCAAACGGAACATTATACTGCATAAATATAAAGTAAGATGAGAAAAATTCAAGTTCAAATCAGAGGCCCCAATTTTTTTTGAAGTTATCCTAAAAGGTTCATTTGGAGCCCTAAATTTTTCTTTCCATTTGAGGCCTTTGGCAGCCTTTAGGGTGTGTTTGGGTAATGGGGTTGGATAGGATAGGATATGTTTTTTTATATCCTAACCCATCCAAGTCAAACCCATTCATCCACTTTAAAATCCTAACCTTTGAATATATCCAATCTCAACCTTTGTTTGGGAAACAAATATGTATTTAGTGGGTCTCATGGATTACACAAATAATTTTGTAATAGTTTACCATTTTACCCATGACTCTATCCATTTTAATCCAAACCAATCATATCCTTCTATGTTTTGACAGGTGGATTATTTTAATAAAATTATACATTTTTCACATATACATAAAGACATATAAAAATTATATATGATTTAGACCCCTCGTTTATTTTTTTTAAAATTTTATTTCAATAGATAGTATAATTATATACTAATTACAATTTTTTAAGAAAAAA
>CM042188.1:28922584-28956623 GCA_023539305.1 Ilex asprella | reverse complement strand
AATAATAACATATAACGATCAATTCCTATTTCTAATTATGTCGTTTTACGATTCTATATTTAATTTTTATACTTATTACACATTGATATATACTTAATATATCTTTTAAATATAAATATCATTTCTAATATGAGATAATAGGGTATGAAAGTATTCTGGGGTTAAATCATAATTTTTAAAACTTATGGAGTCAAAGTGTAATTTTTTTTTGAAAAACGAATTTGTCTATTTTCGGGACTGCCATAATTTTATTCTTAAAACTTACCAAGTAAAACAGTGGTAAAAATTTAAGTTTAAAAGAATATTGGGTCAAAGTAAAACTCTTTGAAACTAAAGGGGACCTTTCTATAATTTCTGAATTTTGGTCTTCTTCTCCTACGGCAGAACCAATAACTTCCTTCTTTGTTTTTTTTTTCTTGTTCTTTTTAACACATAATTAAATTATCTACAAATCTTGAAATCAACCAATCTAAATTAGGTCTACTAATACATAGAATTAATAACTTATAATAAAATTTATTTATATATTCATCTTTAT
Source organism: Ilex asprella (assembly GCA_023539305.1). Taxonomy (NCBI): domain Eukaryota; kingdom Viridiplantae; phylum Streptophyta; class Magnoliopsida; order Aquifoliales; family Aquifoliaceae; genus Ilex; species Ilex asprella. The sequence continues at coordinate 28,956,085 of CM042188.1, read as the reverse complement.
TTCGCATCATGAACACACACACACACACACACACACACACACATATATATATATATAGATTATGATAAAACTATCATCATGTGATGTAATACAAAACCCATAAAATAAATAATGAATTCAAACCTTCAATAGATCAAAATCCCTTTTTTTTTCTTTTTTCTTCCTTCTCTCTCTCTAGTGGCAGAACTAATAGTATATATATTTTAAAATTAGGATATTACAGACAATTCCCTATCAACTTTACTCCCTAATCACTATACCGTGATAAGTAAAATTAAATAGCTGGCTTAACTTTAGTCCTATAAATAACAATAGTTAATTTAGATAAAGAGGATACTACTATTTATAGCTAAGTGTATGCCATTACTTACTTTTGTATCAATTGTTTCATAATAAGCCCATTAAGATGGAGAAGTGAGCTCATATTAGCAATTACCAAAAATTATTCTTTTAAGAAGTTTGCACCAGTAATTATATAATTAATTTCATCCGATGGAGGGAAAAACACTAAAGATAACATGCAAAATTAATTACATCACCTACAAACCAATAATGAAAACTGTAAGATTTATACACAATAAATGTCCTCTCCAACTTAGTTGTTTAATACTTTGTGAGGGTTATCAAAAAATATTGTATCTAATTTTTATTAAGATAAAATACAAGGATGTTTGACATATTTATAAAGATACCGAGTTACCCATCTTTATATGTAGTATACATGTAAGAAATAAAATATAAAATTCTCACAACTATCCATACAAAAATAGAGAATTTAAATTTATTTTCTAATTACACATACATATTTTGAACTTCTCTATTTTAAATAATTACAAATTAAATACTATTCCATAACAAATAATCTAAGTTACCCAATTATTTATGTTGTCCACATGTTAGAGTACTGTTATATAATACCTATACAATCAAAATATACATGAATAATAAAAAATAGAGATCAACATAAATAAGAAAACTGTCTAAACAAAGAGTCTCAATTATCTAGATAATTGCCTAAACAAAGAGTACCAACTATTATGGTCATGTCTTAAATTTCAATGTAATAAGGAGTCTGCAGCATTTCTTGACAAATTCAACCACCGCCATATGTTGCTAGGATAGGAGAAACTTATGCTATCTTATCACAGTTTTGTATGAAGGGATTCTACCAATCTTGTAAAGTGGCAGGGGCTTGGGGCAACGCCCCCAAAACCTAAACGATTTTTGAAATAATTTTTTTTCACTTTGCAAAATCAATTTTTTGCAGTGAAAATTGTTTTTTCATAGAAAATTTTATACAAAAAATAACAGCAATATTCCATGGTCCTATGCCTCCATAAGAGAGTTCACATACTACCATTAATATTACAACACAAATAAACCATCATATAAAACTTTCTAATAATATTAACCACAAATAAACCATCGTGGGATCAAATGCATAAAATGATTAAAAAAATATGTGATCACAATAGAGGGACTAGAATGCTATAAAACAAAGATTAGCACAGTTATACGTTCTACCCATCAATCATGATATACATTTAATCGTTTTACTTGGATAACATGGTTGTATTCAATATGTATCCGGTATCAACGACGGCTCTGATAACACTTGTTGGAACGGCAATCCCAAGATCAGTTGACGGTGCATATAATTGATTATAAAAATATATTTGTTTGTTAACCTTACAAGACGGAATTAGGGTTTACCTCTGGAAGCGTGAACAGTATGAACAAAGACTGATACAGATCGAACAACATGCTCGATAAACCTCACGATCTTTTATCGTATATCATTTCATGCCAAAAATTAGAATGTCGTGTGGGATACAATCCTCCGAATTCTCTACCTTGCTCTCTCTCAACCTTTTTCTAAACGTGAAGGTAAAGTTTATAGCTGAGAGAGGGAGTGCATTTATTTATATGCCAAGTAGAGACCTTAAGAAGAAATAAAGGTCGGACTTCCAATGAGCTTAGGAATTCTATGTCCAACCCAGAACAAACATCATATATGGTCCATTAAAAATAAGTTAATCCACTAAAAATTTATGATTAATTTTCTAAACTTTATCTCAAAATTATATTTCAAATTCCTCATTATTATATACTTAATAATCTCGTCACGTTTAAAATTACAGATGTCCGTCAATTAATTATATTACTAAAAATTATATTTAATTGACTTATTTTTATCCTTGAGATCTTACCACTCAAATTATTTATCATGTCAAATAATTAAATCCATCTGTAGGGTTTGACATGGACAAAACTTATGAGCTTCCTCAAAATGATATCATCAATCCATTTAAATGCTAGAGCGTGATTTTTTTTAATAATTAATTTTCACTATACAAATAGTGTCATCTCACAATTCACTGAATTTGTTGGCTCAAATATGAATTTCACTCTTTTATTAATTAAAGTAACAATCATTATATACACATATCAATTAAATATCTCAGAATTAAGAGTTTAAAAAATCATAATAACTATGAAACAATATTTATTTTCTCATTTAGTCAGTAAAAAGAAAATAACCTCAATAATGGCTCAATCCAATACACAAAGTATATTAATGTAACAATCCGAGACATCAGATAGTCTCTTATAGCTAAAACAAATTATGCTAGAAGATTGCAATACAATCTTATCGATGATGTGTCCAATCCATCTAAGACTGTGAATTTTTACTTATATCATACAAGGACTTGATAATTCGATCTTCTGTGTATAAGCCAAATTTTACATACCAAATTATCTACAATATAAAATAAAAGGCACATGCATATTATATATTTAATATAATGCAAATATGTTACCCACACAGATTCTCATTGAAACATGAAATAAAGAAATAAAACTGAGTTTCATTACAAAAAACAAGTTTTTAAATTTTCTTGGGCCCTAACAAGGCATTTGGCCAGGCTAGGTCAACCTTTCTAGTTGAGACTGGCCAAAGAAAAGGCTCATGGCTTGCCTAGAGGAAAGCATAGTTTTTCCATTACCTATTAGATCCACGAGGTTTTTGTTCAGCCTGTGGGTCGTTTGCTAACCGTTACTTGCCAAATACATCAGTATAGTTTGTGACGTTATGTTTAAGCTAATCATGTTAGAAGTATGCTCTAAGACCAATCATATAAATGCTCTATTGGGTTGTACTAACAATATTTATTACTTAATTAAATAAAAAGACAAGCTTATTTATAATCTTTATATTTTATTTTATTTTAATATGCATGATATAGTCCATAGAGTATAAGTTAAAAAAATTATTTCTCAAGTAGTTGAGAAGATGAGACATATACTTCTTAGTACATAACTCTTAAAGGTTCCTAGTCATAGGATTACTATGTGGGTATTATGTAATCCAGATAGACTAATATATACTATGTTTACTTATATTTAATATGTGGTGACTCATTCAAGTCACTACTGTATGGACACTGAAGCAGGCATGTGAGTGCTTATTAGAGAACAAATACACTGAACGTGATCATTGACTAGTCTAGAACTTTTTATACAGAGTTTTACATACCTGTTAATATTAAATCCTAAAGTTATAGTTATGAAACTGATCCTTAGACTTGAAACATCATGGTTGTCTTGTGCATGGACTTTTATGCTTTAACTATATAACATATTCATATACTAACCATGTAATTTAGATATGTATTGTTGGACATAGTTAGACATGCATGAAGACTTATGAGTGTACAATATGGAATCTATCATCCTTAGTAAATAAATGGAATATATCTTATGTGATTTTTTAGGATATGACTTAAGGAATTCTTTAATTGATCATTAAAAGTCATAGTCCTAAGATCAATCACATAAGATTGAATTAGAGGTTTGATAATAATTTCATACCCTAATATTTCAATTGGGGCACTTGTGATAGAAGAATTGAATTGCAAAACAACTATAGACTGAATAAGTTATTTACCTACTTCGTGTTATCTGGAGGTTGATCATGATATGTTGCTAGTTGTCACTCATGATTAGTAGAAGTCTAAAGAACAAAATTAATATAAATATATTATTTGTTCTTCATAAAGGGAGGATTAGAAGAGTTCTAACACACTACATTAGAAAGAATTCTAATTTGAGATGTTACTTGTAGTTAGTATTGAATGCCTACAACTGGGTATGCTTGAACAAATAGAGTCACACACAATAGAATTGATTGGAAACTAAAAGATAAAGAAGAGACAACCAATTAAGAGTTAATTGGGGTAAAAAATTAATTAAAAGTTAATTAGGGACTTTATTATATTTAATAATTAATAAAGGGGTTATATGTAATTATGGTATCATTGCAACTTGACATAAACTAGGATTAGAGTCTTTTAAGGCTCTATAAATACCTTCATGCAGGAAGTGGATATATGATATAACAACTCTCTTGGTAGCACAAGAAAAGTCACCTCTCATTTTCTCTCTCTCTCTCTACTAGTTTATCAATGATTGAGGAAGATTTTTCAAGTTTATTAATTCGTGTGAATATCGATAGAAGCAAAAAATTTGCGAGATTCGGGGTAAAAATTAAATTCATATTTGACTATTCAAAGTTTTTTGAAAATGCTTGAAGATTATTAAAAATATGCTTCAAGAGGTAACTCTTAATCTTCCTTATAGATCTAAGTTTTCTCAGTTTGTATTAAACATGAATTGATCTTGTAATGAAGAATCAATTTTTTTTTTAAATTTCGTTGTGTTTATTATAAGATCCATTTTCAAGTCAGACTAATGAAGCAATTATAGATATCTTAATCAGGGTCAATATATCCCTTGTAAAAAAATTTGAATAAAAAATTTTATTTACCATTATATATAATTTTTTATATAAAATTTATTTAATCTATACTCAATTTATTTGTAATCATGAATAATAGGATTCAGGTCATGTTTAAGTTGTTAATAAACATAATTCTTGTCAACCCATTTATTAGACAGGTCTAACAGATCTACCAATATACTTCCTGAACCTAATAAAACCAAACTTGGATTCACTAAAAGTTTGTCGCAAAGCCTTTCGTCGAAAAATTTAATTGTCCAAATCAGATTTTCATTTGCTTTTAAAGGAGATATATGTAGTTAAGCATGACAATTTTAGGCATGTTTCACCAACTTGAAATGAAATTAGTGAGTTCAAGTTTAATTTTATCATAGTAAATTGGTAGATCCATTTGACTTGTTTAATAAATAGATTGATAAGAATTATGTTTATTAACGGTTTAAACATGACACACATCATATTGCCACGACTGAATTATCTATGTATGCATGGCAAAGCGTATCTTCACACTTATTTATGAATGACAACCCATTGAACATAATGATTCTATAGTATGAAAAAGTTTGGATGAATAGAACAACAGAGGCTCTCGAATTCATGACTTGGAATTAGTAATTAATCTTATTACATCACAATATTAACTAGAAAAATGTACAAAATCATAACTTGGAATTGGGAATCACGTGATTCCATTACGACAAAACACCCGACCAACTAATTAATTAACCCTATAACTCTTTGAGAGAGAGAGAGAGACTAAAGCATTTGAATGAGACAGTCAAAATCTCAAAGAACACAACTCAGAAGTGGTAATTAAAGGAAGTTGTTATTGCTAACACAAAGGAGATCTATGAGGAATGCCTTTTCTTCTACTCATGGTTGTTTCCGTGTCCTCTTCTCCAACTTTGTTAGCTGAATTTGCACACACATACAATCCACTTCTCTTCTTCCTAACAAACTCGGTGCATGCCCAGCTCATGTTCTCCGACCCTGACGAGCCGGAAGACGAGCTCAGCGGCTCATCGCAGTCCACGATCGTGGAATGAGGTGTCTCATTGGTCAATTCATCGTCACCCATGTCTTGAGGGATGAAGAAGTCAGGACTTAGTTGTAAAGAATTGCATGACCTTAAGAAAGGAGATAGGCTCTTACAGTGTTTGAGCACGAAGTCCACCTAATAATCAAAATTACAAGAAGCAACAAAGCCATTTCAGTGCATGCATAAACATTATGCTTATTAATAACTAAAGAGTAATGAACCAACTGAGTTAATCTATGTTGTATTTACTTCTGGTTTGATGGATGACAGGACTCTAGTTATGTATTAGAATCATCTTAACCATGTATTCTTGGGACTCTTGGTTATAACGCAAACTTCAAATGTAATCACACTCGCAAACTATGCACCCTGGTTAAACTCATATTTTATGCAACCAGAATAACTTGAACTCCATCGGCGTGATTTTACTTCTCATTCTTTGTTCGATCAACCAATATTATTTGAAAGTAACATGGAGGGAGAAAATTCACAAGTGGCAATTACCTTGCACCCTAGAGAGCAATGGATAAAAGGCTCTTGAAGGCTTCTGGCGCAAGAAGTACAATAGTTTCCAGACCCTTTCAATTGCCTGTTTTGAGGTCTCTTCTTGATAAAAACTGCTTTGGCACCATTAATGGTATAGGCCTGCTAGAATTATGATCAAAATCAGCAACTAATAAACAGAATTGTGCTATAAGAAGATTTCAAGATGGTTTTTTTTTTTATCAAATCAAGATGGTGAATTAGGGGTTTTTTTTCAAGATATAACCTGAACGTTCGAGCAGTCTATAAGCTTTTCAAGGTCTTCCAATCGGACAACATCATGGTAGACGTAACGACGAATTTGAACAAGCCTATGGAAGCGATGATAAGGTACACAATGGGGGCAAATGCTTGTGCAACAATCCAAACAACAAACATTTTTCTCATTCTTCTTTGCAGTTTCATGAATAGAACATGGCATGAAGAACTTCTCCTTATAGAGGGCTTCCAACCACGTTGGCTTCTGAATTCCCTACACATTTGCACTATTCGTTTGAGAAAACCTGAACCCTAAATTTAGATAAGAATTGTGTGTGTGTGTGTGTGTGAGAGAGAGAGAGAGAGACGTACCATGATCACACAAACAGTTGAACAGAGAGTTCTACCTTGCGGTGTTATTGGGACAGTGGTGTAACAAATGAAAGAGAGGGATAAGTGCACAGAGGCAAATGTATTTATGGAAGGTCACAAGAGAAAAGAGTATATATTTATTCCTTAGGTACATACACAACATTTTGTCAAAGAGGGACTTGTTTTATATCACGAGACGAGAGAGAGAGAGAGAGAACGTGGGCGCTGTTCCCGTGTCTCCCATAACCTACCTCCTGCTTTAAACTATTCTTGTCATCTTCTTGGCTCAAGAGCTCTAACCCTAAACTAATTAAGCTCTTCTTGAAGGAGCTGCCATGGTAAGTTTTCTTATCCTGAATTTCCTTTTCTTAATTCCAGTCTCTTGGTGAAACAGTGTGGAGCTAGCTAGCCTCTTGTCTTGGACCACGAAACGAAGGAAAGAAATATTTGTTTCAATTTCAATACATATTCATATATATAGTTATACACGTATATATGTACGTATATATATCGAATTGACAACTGGTGATTGTACTCCATCTAATTGTTTGACCAGTGCATCCACCCAGTGATGGTAGCATGGCTTTATTGCTAATGCCAGAACCAAAATGCACCATTCATAATATCTTTAAGCATATGCAACTGAGTATACTACTGCAAGCTGGTATACGACTATATACGTCATCTTTTATATCCTATAGTATCGGAAGACTCGTACATAAATTGTTGCATATTCTAATTTACCTAGTTAAACTATAGCACGACGGTCGGTCAAAACGAAATTTGCCTCCGTGAAACCCAAACCCCACCTTTTTTCACGAGTTTTTTTCTCATGCACAATGTTGTTGGGTCCTAATAATCCCAATTTGATCCAATAAATTGGCTTAATAATGTGATGGTCAATATGACCCAACGAACTTTTGGTACAATGACACTTCTTATCTTGTGAAGGTTTTGTCTTCGTAAGGTCAAGGGTTCAAGTTCACCCTCCCCCTTTCCCTTTCCCTTTCCCTTTCTCCCTCCCAAAAAAAAAAAAATGACCCAACAGTATTATCTATAATTGCTATTTTTTTTTTTATTGTGAACATATCATCTACTATAATTAGCTCGTCAGAATATGTTGTGTTAGATCATTACGTGGAACAACCTTCTCCTCTCCACTACTAAAAGTTATCATTTTATGTGGGTAAATGTTAGCCTGAGGAAATGAATAATTAGGTGCTTTTGGTCTTACTTTTACTCAGTCAAATTCAAAATTTATCTGTACCACATCATTTTATCTATTTTTATTTTTAGTTAGTCTAGTATTATCCTTTTATGTCACTTTTGTCCTCTATTATGTGGGAGCAGACTCCATGCAGTTAATAGTTTTGCTCATAATTGTAGTGTTTTTGGTCATATTACCTTGGCCTGATAACATGATAAAGCAAAAACGTGTATCAAGGAAAGCCGGTTTCTAGGCAACCAAACATGGCAGCATTCAGGAACAACTCCACTAAGGAAAAACAGTGCTTAAATAATAATTGGGGTTTTGCTAGAAACATTCATACACAAACACAACTCATTAAGCACTAGTTAGGACAAATTAATCATATTTTATACTAGAGTAATGTTAGTCTAACAAAAAATATAAGATTAAAAATATATAGGAAATAATGTAGCATTATCATAACGGAGTTGTCGGTCCCACTCTTACATATTTAAAATTTTAAATTTTTTTTACGCATTATTTAGTATAATAATGGAGTTGTTGGTCACATTATTTAGTTCGTGTTTTTTATCTTCTTTTTTAATCAATCTAGCATAGCTCCTTATGAGTTACTAATCTATTATTATTGACCCGAAAAAAATCTCTGATTGCTAATTACTCCGTATGAATTGCTAATTTTGATGTCACATTCATTTATCGTTATATTATAGTTGAGTTCGTTTCATACTAGAATCCTATCGTCTATAGTCGGATCTATTTACAAAAGTTCATGTCAACTCATTTATGAAACGGGTCTTGAAAGGTTTAGTTAATTAAAACCTGAATATATCCCCTAAAACATAAACTTCTTGAGAAATTTATCCTGCTTTAGCAGATTCTGGTTAGAATTAAAAGTCCTAGAAAACAATCATCCTGGATGATATGTTCCGAGGCCGACAAAATCTATGTCCACAGTAATCATTAGATCTTTTCCATAAGCGTTATTAGTATCAATTAGCACATGGTTTTGTGAGATGGAGACAAAAGAATGTGACTCTACTAATTTTTGATGATATATTTTGTGTCCTTTAGTTTGAAGATCTACCCAGTAGTGTTCAACGATGAGTGCGAATCATCATTTTTGCATTGAAAGTATAAAGCGTAGAGTTTGAATTATGTCAATCGATTTGATGATACATATGACTGATAATGTGTAGTAATTAATTTGTCGGGTTGCTGTCATGTCAAAAAAAAATTCAATTAATATATACAATTTTTTATTATTATTGTGTATAGTGAGATTAATAATTTGTCGATTTTGTGTTATGTACAACTCGTATATTAATATGTATAGTGATATTCATATCATAAATAGATTGAGCTATAATTAATGAGTTTTATGATCAACTTGATTATAATCTAAACTTGTTATGATTAAACTCACATTTATTGATAGGTTGTATTAAAAATTGTACAGCAAGAAACTGCAGGTGTGCACACGTTAATAATCTATTCAAAGTGTAGTTGAACTTAGACTTGGACGAACCATAAACATAAACATCGGAAGTTTGATTTTTTTTGGTGATTACATATACTCGGGATTTACTCTCTCATGAATGGGTCCAAAGTGACCCTGCCTTGGAACACTTCCTCATTAAAAAAAAAAAAAATCTATTCAAACTTATTAGCAAGGAATTTAGAAAAAGAAAAATGCAGCCAACCGACTAAGTGGATTTCAATGAAGACAAGAATAATGTTAATGTCATTGAAAGAGGTGAAACCTCACGTGCAAGGGAGCCAGTGAACTAAGTGGTGTCAAGGTCCAAGGTCTAAAAAACATAATTTCTTGGTATTATATATCTTTTTATTGAATAATATTATTTTATGCATAAAATATTTTTATTGTAGTATTTATATTAATTTATTATTTTTATGATCAATGTCCACATATCAATTCAAACTAAAATTAGTGACTATAAACCAATTTCGATATGATGCCAAAATTTTGTGTTTGGATACTTAGTCATCTCCCTTTGTCGAAAGCTTAATGTGGGTGTTTTGTTGGTAGATGGGGTCTAATTTTAGTCCCAATTTGATCTGAATTTAATGTTGATTAATTAAATATAAAATGATAATTTTGACTAATTATATAAATTTAAAAAGTAGTTATATTTTATTTTAATGGTACAAATTTGGCTGCATCAATATCTAACTAAATTTTGGTCAAATTCAAATCATATGTGTATAATGTATTCAATGTTGAAGTCAAGTGATAATTTGCGAAAATTGAGTTAAAATTGGCATGTAATTTGTTAACATATAAATTAAATTGAACTTTAGATATAATTTATTAAAAATTAAATACTTAATTGATTTATTCGGATTAAATTTTTGACTCAAAATCTACTTTTAATGGATTTGAATATTGATTGTGAGAACAAATTCGGTAGAATATTCAAATCAAATTTTTTTTAATCGAATTTGAATTCGAATTACATAAAATTTTATTCAAATTAAGAGAATTTGGTTCGTTAATTAGTCACTAATATACACAATATTAATTAGCTTTGTTAGTGTGGTCAATGGTCAACTGATCCAGAAGTGCACGAGGTGGTGTCAGGAAGAAAAGGGGAAGAACAAACAGAATGGATCAGCGTGTGAGCCGCACGAGGGGAGATCTCTCTCTCTCTCTCTCTCTCTCTCTCTCTCTCTGGTGGGGTGGGGGTATGCCCAGAAGCTGAAAGAGTCTCTGACACAGGACAGGACCACTTTGTTCTGTTCAAAGTACTATTTTTACTGGGCTATGCCTCTTCCACATGCGCTCATTACTGAAAATTTTACTGACTAAATACTGCTACAAAATTTTAGGAGAAGTCCAAGGTAACCAAAAAAAAAAATACTAATATTTTATAATTTTTGTTAGAATTAATTGCAAATAATATAAAAGTAATAAAAATAATTACTACAAAAAATAATAAATCACCCATTAAAATTATAATTTTTTTGTAGTAAAATAATTCACAAAAATGATTAAAAAATCCATTACCACTGCAAATTTTAGATATATGATATTAAATTTTTTTTAGTACCGTAGTCTTCTCCTAATTTTAAGGGTGTCGATTTGTGTCATATAATTTTTAAGTTATTCTATTTTTCATGTTGTATCATTTTTCAACCATATCAGTTTAATTTGTGACATCTCGTTTTTGTATCAATATTCACGTAAAATAACTCAGGATATTATAAAAAAATGTATAATATATATTTTTTCTTATAATACAAATAAATTATATTATTCATGTTTAATATTAATATAACTCATTTAATATTTGCGTTAATCGATATTGTCTTTTTCAGTTTCGAGTCAGATTTGTGTCGATATGTAAAATTGACACCCCTACTATATAATAACAATAAATTATTGTATATTTTCAATGAATAATTCTTACTTATCAATTTGTCAGAATTTAAAAAACAAAAATAATTTGTATGTTTGACAATCATCATAGCACTTAATATTAGCATGTGGTGTATAAATCCCACTAAATATTTTTGCCAATTTTCTAAATGCAAATATTTTTCAAATGGCCAAATCATGTGGCATAGCAAAGCTTATGGTCCCGGCCCGAGGTTCGCATCGGACCCGGTCTTAATCAATCTTTAAGGTCTCGTTTGGTAACGTTTTTATTTTAATTTTTAGGGTAAACAAGAAAAAAAAATTATTTGATAACCAATTTTTTTTTCTGACGGCATTTTGTAAACAAGTGGCAATTTTGAAAAACCAAAAAAAGACGTTTTCGTTTTTCGTTTTTAAAAAATGAAAAACTAAACCGTTACCAAACGAGACCTAAGTTAATCATTGTTGTTTTTAACTAAAATTTTTAATTTCACCTTAACTATGTAATTTATTTCAATCGATCCCTTCAGTTAAGATTAATCATTAAATGAGAAAAACTAACCATTAATCTTAATAAAATTTATCTCATTTATTGATTAATTTTAACGAAAAAAGTCGATTGAAATAAATTACATAGTTTAGGAGACAAATTAAGACAATTAAAAGTTCGAGGGACAATTTAAAACAAAGGTCATAACTTATGAGGCATTTATGAGATTTACACTATAATTTTTAAAACAAATTGTTGGTTCGCAGGGGTTTGGGCTGACTTCATGGGCTTGACAATCATCAGACTGAGACAAGAGGAAAACCAACTAGATTGTATCACTTGGGCCAACAGACAACCCAATGACCCAATTGACTTTTGGGCTAGGCCCGTGAATGGTTTGCCAAGTCTTTGACGTACCCGTAAACTATCCGTGCAGAATTCAATCTTTTTACACAAGTACAGAGGTTTTTAGTTGGCAAGGGAGGCTGTTAATATCTTCATCGCTCACCACTGCAAACCAATTCAGCTTAGGCTCAGAGCTGTGGATTGGTAAGCAAACCCATTCGGGTCCAATCACTTCCAAGGACCATCAAGCATTAAATTTCATCAGACCGAAGCAATAACAAATACTCATCCATCCACACAATATGTTGTTTTAGAAACATTAAATTTCACAATTTTAATGATGGTATAACTATACAACTGCAGGGCTTGTCTGCTTGTGTTTGTCATCAACAGGGTATAACAAGGAATACCTCTAATGGCCAAAACAAAGTCTCATGGTTTCTGTGCAGAAAACATGATGAAGGATTGCTGAACTTTGCTCGTGTAGTTAATAAGGCCGCATGATGTACACAAATCCTCAATCTCCTCTTCATTCAAATAGCTGTAGTCGCCCGCAACCCTCTATAGGGAAAAATAACAATCTTATAAACTGAACTGAGCATTTTAGAAGGTATTAGAAAGATTTTTTGAAGTGAAATAGACCCATAATGAAGAATAATCTACTAGGCAATAGATCCTACATAGGAGCTAATCAACTGAAAGCTGTATTACTTGGTCTATGATAGAGTTTGTTTTTATTACTATTCTTGGTCAACTAGGACCTAACCCGGACAGCCTTGTCTTGGCCAAAGGTAACTCCAAACGGTTACATAGTTGAACAACTCTCATTTATTATTAATTTTTTTTGGTTGGGAGAAGAGGAGGGGGGGTGTGATTCGAAAAAAAAAATTCAATTGTCACAAAAGGTGTGCAGGAAGCATGAGATGAAAATGAGTATAACCTGCTGTCTGAAAGGCCTCAATATCGCAGGAGTCGATGGACTGGCTCGAAGGAAAGTTGTTCCCACAAATACACCACCACTTCGCAAGATACGATTGATTTCAGCGACCTGCCACATTCAAAGCAGATAAGGTGACTTCAAATTCCAGTTTACATCAATATTAAGACTCTTATGAAACTACCAAAAATGATGGCAAATTTTCACAATTACGAGATGGCAAACCACATAAGCTCCTGGCTATTGTCTACCCCTTGGTGTTACCACATTTTCTACACTCACTGAGAAAGCAGTTGCAACTTTGCACGTGCAGGAATGTTGGATTTGCTACTCATTTTAATCTACTCATCTCACAAGGAAGGCCCCACCTGGGTGAACGTTATATTCCATCCATTATCTTGAACCCAAATCTTTTTGTTTACATAATCTATCAGACTTATCTACAGTCACGAGGATAGACATCTACACCATAAGATATATTCATCCACCTCAACTTCTCAATTCTTTGTTTTTCCTTGTTCCTTCCTTTTCTATTTCTTATTTGTGGGCAATTGAGAGTTTGGACACAATAACCATTATCAGCAAAGCAGGTAGTTTCCAGCATTTAGGTACATGGAATATGTCAATATGTCCATTCCATAAGATTTTGGGCTTTCCAAAGTCCACACTTGTTTCATTTAGGGCAACAATGAAGTTGATACCCTTTTCGCTGCGTTTGGTAGGTGGTAATGAAGCGTGGGAATGATAATAGTATGTAGTAATGAAAATTCATTCCCATTCCCATTCCCATGGAATGCCTAATCTCATCAACATAAGATTTTTTATTCCTCAATATTTTGTGGTATTTCTCATTCCCAACTACCATCACTTGTCACTATCACCACCACCACCACCGTGGGTCGGGGTTGGGGTCGGGGCCGGGTCCAAGTCTAAGGATTTTTCAAATATTTATTTATCTAAACATATTTGAGTAGATTTTTAATTCTATTTCAACGCTTAATCCTAATTGTTGCCAAACATTGAAAGGGTTAATATACATTCCATTCCATTCCTACCTTGATTCTATTCTCACATTGATTCCATTCTCTTGTAAAAGCATTATTACTGCGTACCTTACGCAGCGAGTTAGTTAAGAACCTATTCCAGCATGGAGTTAAAGAAACAGAGGCAGGACTAATACAGAATAAGCACAATACAAGTACTTTCAAGGAAATTATAACAAAAAATAAGAAAAAATGGAGAATTTACCGCATTGGAAGGGAATGGCCAACAATGCAAGGCTGCGCCAGCATGAACAGCATCAACTGAACATGATGAGAAGGGAAGCCTGGAAACATCTGCCCTGACAAGAGCAAGATTGCTGCACAAGTTCCAACAAAACAATTCAGGATAGGCCTCTCTTTATTCTTGCGAAAGCTGAAACCCCTAAAGAACCTTCAAAAATAAATGTTCATATCCAAAAATTGCAGCACCAGACTTTACCATGACAGGGGAACATAAACTTACAAGGTCAGAATTGTATCATCATTCTTGATGAAATCATAACACTGGCGAAGCATATTTTCAGAAAAATCAAGGGCAACAACTCTTGAATAGGTCCCAGATTTGGCAAATTTTCGAGTAAACAAACCACTCCCACAGCTAACATCTATGAGAACACCACCTTCAGCCGGTTTGAAATACTCTTGAGCCATTTTGAACTGCAAGAAATTAAGATCCAAAGTAAATAGTTCATACAATAACCAGCATTATATGCGGAAATGAACCTGAGTAAGGAGAAATTTACTAGTAATTTACAATAAAGTAAATAGTTCATTCCAAGATTGGCACTGCATTTAGTAATTTACTAGTCAATCCACAAGGAGAAATTTTTGGAGGATTGAAGATGAATGAAACATTTTTTGTAAGCATGTCCAGAAAACATCTTCACAATCAATCTAGAAATCACTCCCTCTCTAAAAGACATTCCTATTCAGTTAACCCAGAAAGCCCAAAAAATAAACGGAAAAAAAAGGAAAAATGAGGCCTCGGAGGCAGCTACAAGCAAGAAAAAAATTGAGAAGCTTGATCATCTAGGGGAGAGAGAATTTTTTATTGAGAAATGTGTCCTGTATATCTGACGTGTAGAACAGGTGCACATGAGTAAAGAGTTAAGGGCACAAGCCTGTGAATTCTTGGGCAATAAGCATGCGTTTAATCGATCATTATGAGGGAAGTATCTTCGTTATATAAACTCCACAATGCTATTCATTTATAGGTTATCAGGCATTCATTCCATTAATAGAACAGATGATAGTTTCATCTCGTTCATAATAAAAGGAGACACAACAAGTGCACTTGTGATAATGATGTCTCTGCTTTAATTTCATTTTAAAATAATTAATCCATAGAGTTCCTAACCCAGGATATTTACCTCTTCATCAGGACCAGGAAAACCGCTAAGGTTAAAGTTTTGCCGCCAGCCTCTTTCATACAAAAAGGAAACAAGTGGACTCCTAATATAGGCGAGATAACCAATGTTAGACATAAGCATTTTCCCGAATGAAATAGGTATCCTATATCACATAAACACTTGATATAAATTCAAATGCATTTTCAGCGGAGCAAGTGGGCTCCCAATAGAGAAGTGAAGTGGAATGTATAAACAAGACAAAGGGTAGAACTAGAATTTCACATGGAGCTATCTTAGGGCCTTGCCTAGACAAGCTTGGGTAAAATTATACCTAGTTTCATGTTAGATTTAAGATTATAAGCTTTTGGTGATTTAATTGTAAGTCACACTACAGGTAAAATTATTAGAACAAGCAGACAATGGATAGTCATGTGATATTTCCATTCATGAGAGTATTTCTAGAAAATATGAGATTACCATAAAAATGTCTTATGAAGGGCCACACTATGCCTTATAAATACACTTCAGATTCAACTAGTGAATGAGAATCTACAATAATAACCAACTAGGAAAATTCCATACAAAGAACACATCAGTAAAAAATTTATTAGAATTTGATTATATTTAACTACCACAGAAAACACCATTAGCCAGTAGGTTCAAACTTCAAAAGTTCCATTTTCCACTTCCCCCTGTTCATATACAAGCATTAGATATTGAGGGGTCAACATATTTCAAATATATTTTAGGAAAAACTAATGATTGTGTTAAAATGTCCTGCAGAGCAATGAACATATCGATTGTGGTTTTTTATTTTAAACTTTTTAATTTAATACCTTCCTTATTATTCTTCAAAACTTCTTAAGAACTCTAACAAATTTAGTTTTCAAATGCTATGATTTTCAAAAATAAATGAATCAACATTATCAATTTGGGCTTGGGACGTAGCTGAGTTTCAGTAAAAAAAAAATAAAGATAAAGATATTAAAATATAAATATATCTGTGTATCAGAAACTTGCAGCATGCATATCCATACAAAGAAATTATTTAAAGATTAAAAAATAAGCTGTTAAAGGTGTTTGGCAACAAACTTGTCCCCACGTCCTATGTCACATCTCAAAAGTGTGAAACACTTGAGAGGGCCACGCAATGCCATGAGATTCACTTTATGTTCAAATTGTCAATGAGCATCTCCAACATTGTCAAAATAGTAGATTTTAATACAAGAAAGCCAAATGCTAAGCATTCCTCAAAACATTAAATTTCTTAAACTATCAAGGCAAAATCCATAAACAGATTGGTCCCCAAGTTCCTTCTGCCACTTCCCTGTTTATATCCAACTCCATGTGTCAATAATAAGAAAGTAGATCTCCAATAGTTATGTCCTATGGAATGGTATTATGTTTCTAGATTTTAGCATATTGGAAAAAAAGTAAAAATAGGAAGCAAAAGTCAAGTCATTGACCACCAGTTAAACATTGATATCATAATTGTATGTATAATATCACTGCTTGTAATTATCAAACAAACAAGTCAAAATGAATTAAACATCAGATCAAGACATTCTAGACGTAAACTTCAATGTCTGATACAATATGGAGATGGACACCATGTATTCGTACCGGAATAACTCAGTCCTAGCTGGTTTAATTTCGGTGTAGGCCTTTGTTCCAGCAGTAACAGTGAGATCCAGATAGATATTTTTGCTTGAATATGATTTGGTACACTTCCTACATTTAAAACCAGACCTGTATATTGCTGGCCTGCGGATTTTGCAGTTTTTTAAGTCAAATACTAATAACATCAGATATGCAACAATATCACCATGAATTTTGTACTCCAACTTACAAGTTAAAACCTGAAGGGCCTTTTCTTATCAGTGGCTCATAACATACCGGACATGCAAACAAGTCAACTTCCAACGTATCTTCTTGGGTTTGAGTGCTTGACTCCTGAAAATCAACCATAACAAAACCCAACATAAGCTGACAGATGAAGAACAATTCTGAATACTCAGCATAATATGTTTTATTAAGTATAACAAGATCAATGAACATGGCTACCTTGAAGATCTCCCGCTCCAAGGATCCTAAGCGCCAAAGATGCAGCAAGGTAATAAACTGAACTATGAAATGGGTATTGATACGATAAATGCACCTAAAGGTATGGTGCGATTTGGCTCCGTAAGTTTGGTTAACCAAAATGCAGAATCAAACAATCCAAGAAAAGACACAAGGCATTCAACCAAATAGCACACCATATATTGACCCAGACCAAACAAACCAGATTGAGGTTGAGCCCTTCCTACTTTGGGAGCCCACATGCCATCTAAAAGTTTCAGTTTTGTTTAATTTTTATCACTAACTTTATTAGGAAAACTCTAACAATAATAACAGAAACAAGTAATCTTTCATGATTTTTCCTAATGACTTCTATCTACATTGTTTGCAACCTTCTTATTGCTCTTGTTACTTGTAACACCACAAAATTGACCATATATGCAAGTATGTATGTACATAAATAAAGTATAGCATATTCTGGAAAAAGAAGGAAACCAACTCAATTTCTCATTTTCCCAACTACATACATGTCAGGGTTCTAACATGACTACGAAAGACAAAATGGGAAGTCCTTGCCACAGCTGCAGATACTCTGCTGCCTTGATAATAGGCTCATTCCAAAATAAGTCTTTGAAATCTTTTGAAATTCCAATAGCAATCACACTTGTCTGCCCCAAGTAAAAAATTATGCATTACCATAACCATATTCGATTGAATTACATTTACAAACAACCGTCAAAAGTAAAAGTTCAATCAGATCAAGTTTAAGCAGCCTTATTTTGATATGAACAATGAGAGCCTCTCCTATCCCCACTGTTAACGCTAGTGACTTCACCTTAAGTAACACCCTGTTACACCATCCAATAGTCTTACATGAAGTCGAAAGCAAAACAAGAAAATGGATTAGCACAAACTACAACTTCATTAGTTCATTATACAAGGTTCTTGCCAAGCAAGATGGCACTCTCTCTTTGAAAATCTATAACTTATTTATAACTTCTACGTTTCTTATGGCATAAGAATTCCAGCAAAAGCGCAGCATGTCATAAAGAGAGTCCGGATTAGCCCATTTTCAATTCTAAAATCTCTTCAATTACTTTCAATCTACTATGTATCAATGGTGGACCAATTATAACACACTGTGTCCCACATGAATTTATCATTTATGTTAGGTGATTACTTGAAAACACTTGGAAGGGATTGAAATTCCGAATTCCAGAGGAGCCTTACTTAAACATTTCTATTATGCAATATCCGAACCCTCAACATGAACCATGACACTTAAAACAAGCAACATTTGACACTCTATAGATCAACAAGACTCTTATGCTACATGTAGAAAGAATACCAACTAACAAAACACACCAATACCGTCATCCACACTTAGCATTGGACAACAACAGAAACATTCAAATACATTCTCCTACAACAGTTGCCAATCTTTCATTTCATGATCTTAATCAAAGCCATTTCGATAAGAATCACGAACGCAAATTTAATTTTACTCAAATGAAAATAAACTGAAACAAAATTGCGGGACTTTAAGTTCTATGTTGCATTTGTGACTTACATTTACACAACTAACTAACAATATATTACAAATTTTCCTTTCTTACATTTTCATACAGTTTCTAGGCAACCAACCAGAGCATACAACACAGAAGAGAAAAAGAGAGAAAGAATTACCGGTTCTACGGCGACTAATGAGGTTGCACGAATATTGGAGGGGAACTGGAGAGGGGAAAAGTGGGGAGGAGAACGAAACTGGGAATTATAACAAAGAGAAGGGTAATTGGGGGAAAGCAAATTGTGGTGAAGAGGACGAAGCGAAAAAGAAGAAGCAGCATCAGCAATTGCCATCCTATCTTTAAATATGAGGATGGTTTTCTTGAGATTCTATTGCTTTCTCTCTCTTCTTCTTTCTGTTGGCTTCAAGAAGAAAATAAACATAAAATCCAAAACTTATATATATAGGTGCTTTGAGGAGAGAGAGGGGAAGAGGAGAAAATTGTTTTTGTTTCATTTTTGTGTGGACGCAGAGAAAGTACAAACCCAGTTCTAAAAACTAGAGTCATCTTAAGCTGTGATCGTAAAAGTGACAGAGTATACTTGTTTTGCGTCGGTCGGATGCAAAGATTCGGTGTCACTGCGTGGGCGTTCCAAAAGGTTTATAATTATCCCATGTCTGTACCGGTCTTATTTGAGTACATTAATTCGAGCCTGATTATTATTTAGAATAAATTATGCATTTGAGCCGTAAATTATGATTTTTATGTCAATTAAATTCATAAACTATTTAATTATTCCTATCAAACTCTTTTGTCTGCCGTCTTTGGCACCAAATTTTCCTCCACTGCATCACGTGAGAGTCACATGATATATATGTGTTGTTCCCTCAATTCCATCTTGCTGGAAACAGAGCACTGTGACTGCAATGGAGAGAGATAATTGTGAGAGGGGAAAAGATAGAGAAAGTGAAAGGTCCATGGAAATGCTTTGTGACTGCAGAAAAAGGGTAGTGAGGAAGACTTCTTGGACCGATCAGAACCTGGAAGGAGGTTCTTGGCCTGTCCGAATGGCGTGGTAAGGTTCTCTTAACATTTTGATGTAAAATTTCTTGCTTTTACTCAATTATCACAGCTGTGTGGTCGTTTATTTTGTTCTGTTTTGTTTTAGAATTCCAGTCGTCGGTTTTTTAGTTAGCAAGATCCACCATTGTGTGTGCGATTGCATCAAGTGATTTCGGGACTACTCAGACGATTGAATGGAGTAGAGGCTAGAGAGAGAAGGTCCAAGAGAAGAGAGAAGATGCTATGGTTGGGACTAGTTATTTGTTGTCTCATAGTTTGGATACTTTGGAAAGGGAATGTAGCTTTTTAATGTAATTTTAATGGGGTGGTGAATGAGTGAAGATTTGTAATGTTAAATGAGGCTCAATTGGGGAAATTTTGTAATGATACAACTGATGTTTATTTTGTACCAATCATGTGATGCTACTCCTGAAAATTTTCTGGAACAAAATTGTGCTTTTTATGCTTTATTTGTGACTCTTTGATGCTACTGCTGAAAAAAATCTGCTTCTATCCTTTGATGCTTATATTATGATTATTGGAATGAAAATTCTGAAATACTGTGATGCTACTGCTGAAAAAATTTGGAACCAACAGTTTGCTTTGGCATTCAAATACACAACAAAATGAAGTTCATAGTCAAGAACCATAAATGTTGGAGAACATCAGTGTTCTCCAAACATACATAGCCAAAAGTAGTCCAAATTCTGGAACCAAAAGTTATCCAACACACACAGCCCAAAAAGTTGGCCAACACACATAACCTAAAAAGGTTGTCTACACATAACACAAGTCACTTAGAAGGTGGGTTTGGATGAGCTGCCTTCCTCTTACGGTAGGATGCTGACTTGCTTGTGAGCCTACACTTGCATCAGCAGCTTGCCCTCTTATCCCCTTGTTGCCCTGCCCCCTTGCAACTCCTATGATTGTGGCCAATATTTTCACATAGACTGCAACTCACTTGTGTCTTGTTCTTCCCCATTTTTCCTTATTTCCTGCGTTCACAAGCTTTTCTTCTTTGCTTCTTAGGTCTTCCAGGCTGAACAGTCACAATATGTGAATCAGTGTCGCTTCCCATAGTGTGGCCATAAATCATGACCATTTATTGGAAGGATAATGTCATCATATGCCTTCATAAAAATATATTCTGGGTAGCATGCATGCATGGACATAATTTTCAGATTTGTCTCTCTGATACAATATAGCTGAGACTGCATCTTAGCATGGAATTCCCACACAGTTGCCATTTCGTACATGTGCATGTTCTATCTCTCAAATTCACAACATATTGAACAATTGGTCCTTGCACTTTTAATTTTGGTCCACCTGACTACTCACAAATGAAGCCCATTGCATCGGACGAAATCTTGTCCAACTCCTTCTGAATCAGAGGGCACAATGGACCAAGTTTTCTTCTCATGGCATCCCTATAATTTTTGACCTTCCTCATCATCAGAATCCTATTTGTCTCCATCAATGTAATGATATGGTTTTCCCTTGCTTCTTTGATGAAGGCATTAAATACCTCACAGTGGTTATTAATCAAAATATCACAAGTAGGTTTGGTTTGGAAGTGTGATCTACTACAATGATCTAGAGACACTCCTGCATCTAACCATTGAAATGTTTTTTCGTCCATCTCCTTCAACTTTGCCATGTATTTTTTAAAATACTCCGTAGTGGTTGCCCTGGCACACTTCCAAAACATGTCTTGGAAAGTCTAGCCTTTGAATTCTTTACTGAAATTGACTTGGTGGTGTCGAGCATAAAACATTTGAACACAATTTGGGAGAATTTGTTGAATTGTTGGGACCAACCCCTGCAATTACAGTACAGTTATTACATCAAACACAAAGTTACAATTACCATAAACAATTAATGAAACAAATTTCATAAACTTTGATATTAAGGTTGATTTGACCCCCCAATGCCATGCCAAAGTAATTCTATAAACCAAGTCCATGAGTCTCTATTCTCCTTCTCAACCACTACACACGCAATTGGGTACATCCCACCATTGGCATCAATCCCTACAGTTGAGAGCAACTGGCCTGGAAAAGGTCCTTTCAAGAAACAACCATCCGAGCAAATGACTAGTCGGCCGGTAGTCAAAAATCCTTGTTTCAATGGTCCAAGACAACAATACAACCTTTTAAATCTTGGATTTTCCCCTCTTGGAATAGCGTCATCCACCTTTACAATCATAGTAGAACCCGACATTGACCTCTTAATCTTTGCACAATAATTCTATATCATGTGATATTGCTCTTCATGACTGCCATCAATTAAAACCCTAGCTTTCCTCTTTGTTTTATGAATTGTATTTGTACTAATTCTCACATTGTGATTGGTTTTAATAGTATCTCTAAAGGGCTCCACAGGCCACCATGGATTGGACTTAAGTTTAACCATATATCTCCTGGACAACCATTTTGAATTCACATTCCTATTGTAGTATGTTAGCCTACAAAAGGAATGTTTATCATGTAAAGTCTTTACTTGCAATGTGTTTTCACCTTGGATCTTAGATGCAAAAACCATCAACTCACATGGTGACCTACATTTAGCTCTAACTCTCCATTTCTCATTTTTCACAAATCTGATCTCTTTCATATGTACTATGGAGTATTCTTTCACAGCTTCTCTGAAAACTTCAGCTGAAGCAAATAACATACCTAACTCAAACTCTAGATTTCTTTTATCCCTCTCAACATTGAAGTCGCGAAACATATGCCTAGCTTGACCAGAATCTTCATTATCAGATGTCATCTCACCCCTCAAGTTATCAGATATATCATCATCAGAATTGTAGATTGACGAAAAAACTAAAAGAACGTTAACATATGAGTCACATTGTAACACTTTTAATATATTGAAGGTGCAATGTGAGAAATTTAATCTTTAAGGGTACAATGATAATTTTAAAATCTTTCATGGTACAAGCTTTTTAGGTAAAAAAACTTTAATTTCTTTTGAATTTAAGGTAAAAAATAATATCACTCAATTTAATTCCAAGAGTACTTTTGAATTTTGATTGTAGTGTCTTTTTTTGGCAGACCCAAAGTTGAATCCCGAAATTCAACTCAAATTCTAACTTGAATTATTTAAATTAAGAATTTGAACTTCAATTGAATACAATTTTTTTATCTAAATTAAGAGTTGGACTTAATTTAAACATAAATTACATAACCCGAGTTCGAAAATCCACGTATATCAAGTTTAGAGTGTTGGAATCATAGGTCAACGCTAATTTGAAATTAAGAATATTCTCTAATTAATCAAAAAAAAATTAATGGGTGGTATTTGAAATTTGGGAATCATTACCACGTCTCTGGATTTTTTCTCACTGCAAAGGAGTTGCTATGAGGACATTCGATTGCCACATCACATATTTGCGACCACTTGTTTCTTTCTTTCCTTTTTTGTTCTCTATGGTAAAATTTTATCCTCAGACCTACCAAAATTTCACTCCACCCTTACACCAATTAAGGGGGAGTACTCAATTTGCATACACTATAAATTTAAACATCTTGAATTCAGTTTTCGTTGATAATTCTCAAATTTAACTAGTATTCATAATTAGTGGATGATTATGGGTGCAATTTAGACGAAAAACACTTGCAAAGCATTATCAAATGGCAACTAACATTGATGGAGCATCCCAAATTACTTATTCAAGCCAAAAAGTTCACTTGCTTTGAAATCCAACACCACTGATTAACGGGACTACTGACCAAAACAAATTCAACATAGTTCCTTCATTTGGTTTTTCTAAGACTGTTTAGCTCCACCTCTTGATTGAGGTTGGAGTCCTACATAGTCTGCCGGTCCATATGGTTCAAACAATTCCTGAAACAGTCCCTTCTTTCTTCTAGGATTGCGTCCAATGTCTTTGCACAATTGATCATTGTACCATATATGCACACCACCAATACAAGATCTTTGGTAAGAACTGCCAGCGTATCGCTTCATGTAATCTTCCCACTGTCTAACATCCGTCTCCATATCCTTTATACTTGGCAGTTGGAACGTTCCATCCAGAAAATGTGCTAGCCATTGACACCTGATCTCAAAGGTGTATAGATTGTCGAGACTCTCCGAGTATCCTATTATTGCTAGTTGAGGAATTCGAGGATGAATGATCTGCCTGTAATAACACGAACATCAAAATTTATGATATTTATCAGTGAAAAAAAATTGTACAGTATAAAGGGAGTTACAAGTTTGAAAGGCCAAGTAAGTGAAAATACCTGTAGAGAGGAATTGAGGAACTTTGTGACTCTATTATGTGTTTTTGGAAAGTTGGTGAGGTGAAAATATTTTTGAGCTTGAGATCACCTCTGTATCCAGTGGCGAAGATCACAAGATCGGTTTTTAGGGGCTCGTCTTCTCCATCAATAATCAAACCTTCCTTGCAGAAGCTGAAGCTTTGTGATTTCTTCAAAATGATGCTTCCTTCTATCACTTTGTCGTAGAAATATTCAGGCAGAATGAGAATTGTACAAGCAGCAACATCCTGGAAAAAGCTAGCTTTTGGTACCATTCCATATTTTTTCAAGGGAAATTTCCATCTGAGATAGCTCTCCACAAATTTTGAGATCCCCCACCTCTGAGTATCATGCAAATAAACTCCAATTGAAAACTATATGGTTTAACATAATTGAGAAAGGCAATGGAACTTAATGAGAGAGAGAGAGAGAGAGAGAGAGCTTACCAAAGGTGAAAGCAGGGTGGCCAAGACACTGAGTAGGAATGTTTCACCAGGCTTGTGAAACAAAAGCTCCGAGAAGCGATTGAAGTATAAGTAACCAATATTAATTCCGCACACGAAAAAACCAGGTACCATCCAATGAATGTTCCTTTGAATCATCGTGCAAGGGTAATCGGTCCCTGGTTAAAAAATGAGGAAAATTTTGTAAATTGAATGACAATGCTTCAAATCTTTGTATGATAATGCTCGGTGCGAGCATTTATTATCACTTTCAAAAAAAGAAACGAAAACATTCATGTTACTTTATTCTTGTTTTGGAAGGAAAAAATTTTGCACGCAAGGAACAAACTTGAAGAAAGAATCTAATGGCTTCTACTATGATATCTCAAGAATTGGCATTATAGATGAATGTAAAGCTAATACTTGTGTTTCAACCTCCAATTGGCCATTAGTAAATTTACCAAAAACACAAGAATATCCTTCATTCACCACAATTAGAATTTATAAGAGGCATTCTGTTTTGAAGTTACCTCTAAATGACACAATCCATGTGGATTTAAGAAAAAATGTCTCACCATTTGCATCGGCACATTCGGCTGATATGTCCACTGCAGATTTTGAAGAGCCTATGACTGCAATTTTCTTTCCTTTAATCAATTTTGCAGCAGCTGCATTGTCCATAGCAGAGTAGTCCATTGAATGCATAACCTTCCCAGAGTATACTTCTGGACCATGACCCAAAGGGAACTCTGGGAAGTTTGGCACACCACTGAATCTTCCAGTACAAACAACCACAAACTCAACTTCATATTCCTACCACAACAAAACAACCAACAGTCCTTTTGAATTGATTGATTTATCACAATGTAACCAGAAACCAAAATAGCCAATTGCTTTCCTGTTCTGACATTCTTTCTCACACTATTACACATTTTCTTAATTTTTAAATCTCAAAAAGGTTCCTTAGTGAATGAAATACAAGAAATAAAAATGTTTTTACCTGTCCAGCCCATGATTTTTTCCGCCCACTGTCGGGTCTCTGGGCTTTGACTAGTTAATAGGCCGTTGAAAAAATTAAAGGCCCATGGCCCTCTCGTGGGCTATCCTATTGGGCAAAAAAGATGACTAAATATTGGCTGGGACTTATGGACCACTATTTGGGCCTAAAACTGGCTTGTTAATAAAAAAAATATTTTTTACAAAAAAGACATCAATTCATAAAGTTGGATATGAGTAAATAAATTAACAAAAAAATTATTGGCATTAATTGAATTTAACAAATATTCATTGAGGGTTACAATGTTACATTGATTGATGGGTGAGACTATTTTGCATCACTATAAATTGAGTATATCCCAATTAGGTTGACACTTATACAATTTTCAATCGTTTGCAAGTCTCAATCCTTTAAATATTATAGATCAAATATTAAATCAGAAAAAACAACAATGAAAATAATTTGTTGGGCTAACGGGTTTCTTAACGGGCCAAACATCAGACTTCTTAACTGGTCATCCATAAAAATCAGCCTAGGCCGCTACCCACGGGGCTATCAGGCTACCTTAGGCCTGGCACGTGTACGGCCCAAGCACCCTGTTAGCCCATTGGATTGCCAGACTTTAGGCCGCCCATTGGGCTTTGGGCTTTTTGCGGAGGCTTGGTTTCCTCCATGGACTGTCCTTAATCGTGTGGCCATTCCTGCTTCTTTTCAGCCTATCCAAAGCACTTTTCTGCTTTTGCTTCTTTTGCTCCTCGTTAATGTCTTCTTAGATTCAGACGATTGCTTGAATACAAGATTAGGCTTTTTTCTTTTGTGATTGCAGAAGAGGAAGGCATAGGCAGAGATTTCTCATTTAGCAATATTACATGTACTTAAAAAGTGTATTTAATAATAACAATCATTGATTTTACTGTAAATCCCAGTATTTATTAGAACTCACTATTTATTCAATAGTTGACATTATCAAGTACACATTTTAAATCAACATTTTAAAGTCTAAATAGCGTTTCCGTTTCTCATTGTCAATCAATTGTATGGGTCTCGCAAACAACTTGGTGGCTTATTTGAGCCCGTGTGTCAGTATTATATTGGATACCTGTAAATCATGGATTTACCGATCATCGGTGAAAAACTTAATCTTTCTTATTGTTATGTATAGATGAATCCATATTGTGAATACGTAGCAATTTGGGCCTTGTGGATCTATTGTTTACTACCCGAAGATGTTAAAACACTGATTGGTTTCGTGTTGTGCTTTCGAGTCATCCATAGAATTATCACTTATCAGCCTAGCAATGAGCAAACAATGTGAAAAAGGGTGTGAAAGAATGCAAGTCAGCAGCAACTTTGCTTCAGTTTGAAGAGTGGAGAGGTTTCCTTGAAACAAATTAATAGTCTCTCTGCTTTAAGAATTTGTTTGACTATCAAAAACTTTCTACAAAATAGACATACCTCTGTGGAGCATTTCTCTGTGTTTTGCACTTGTATGTGCCATTTTCCTTTGGACCCAAATGCCTCACCTGTTCCACCCCACAGATCCCATGATTCTCTCCCCTCCTGAGACTCCCCCTCATAGTCTATACTGATGACTTTTGAGTTGAACTTAATATAAGACAAGAGATCAAAGTGTTGGGCATAAGATTCAATGTAATCCAAAACTTGGGTATTATTAGGAGACATCTCTTCTACAGAAGAAGGCCATGGGAAATCAGTAAACTGATAAGCTTCTTTGATGTTCTGGAGTTTAGTGGACTCTATGGTTTGTGCCCAAAGTCCTCCAATGGTTCCTTTTTCTTCAAAGACTATGGGCTGAAACCCTTTTGCTACGGTGTATTTGCAGGCAAGAAGACCAGAAATTCCTGCTCCTATTATGGCTACCCTCTTCTCCATTGATGAACTTTTTGAGAGAAGAAACTAACTTGTGAATTTTGCGAATGTGTTTGAAGAACACTTGTATAAAAGTTGGGAAATTCAATGCGCCAAATGAAAGATAACTTAAAATATTGGGAATTCAGATGGCCACGTGACAATGCTTAAAAAATTAGAAGTTCCAGTATATTTTTGACGAAAACACGATACTAGAAGTTTCAGTTTTTTAATGAGTGATATATGGACGTTTTAGAATTTGATTCAACTATTCTTTTATGGGATAATTATGTTTAGATCCACAAAGATCTCTCGTTGAATGAAGACCAGCCCCCTCTATTTGAAAATTGATACATCTGACATAACACGAGTAATTGACAATTACATTAAAAAGCCAAACTTCTTGTCAAACATATCTCATCCTAAGCTGACGGCTTAGGTAATGGAGTGTAACAGCATGGAGGTTCTTGTTTCCCAAAAACTTGGGCTGCAACTCGGACGGGTTGAGTGGGCTAGAAATTCAACTCAGGTCTCACCAAAAGTACAAAAACTCTAATTTTAACCCAAGCTTCAACTCGACTATTGTCCGCTTGGATTTGAGTTGGACTTGGGTTGAATTCGAATTGAGATGTTGAAAAGCCAAATGATTTTGATTCAATAAATCTATAAGAATATTCCATCAATAAGCTCAAAGAGCACCCATCTAAAAAATGAACAAACCCAAAGCTAGAAGTTACTGGGAGTAGTTCGAGCCAAGAGAATGGGAGTAGTTCGAGCCAAAAAAAGAGATGAGATCCATGCATCCAGAATTTTGGAGATCCAATCGATATCTAGGCGAGAACCAGGCAATGTCATATGATCTTCTCAAAGACGAAGAGTTATGGTCGACTTCTCCAGATTTGTGGTCGACTTCTCCAAATCTGGCATGGACTGGTGGAAAGGAGATGAAGAAGGAGAGAACAGGTGAAGGAGAAGAGTGTTGGAACGGAAATCCTAAGAATTATTGATAGTGCGCATGTATCGAATACACAAATTTTTTTTAAAACCCTACAAAGCAGAATTAGGGTTTACCTTCAAAATCGCTCTCGTCTCACTGAGACGGAGAAAACAAAACATAGACACAGAAGATAGCTCGCTGAACCTTGCGATCTTTTATCGTATACGCCAAAAATTCAGATACAGCTTGGGCTGCAAGAACTCCGAACTTCTACTCTCTCTCTCTCTCTCTCAATCTCTCTCAAAACGTGAGAAATGAAATTGATGTTGATTTAGAGAGTCTAGATGTCTATATATAGAGTATGATAGAAGCCCTAAGGAGAAATAAGGATCAGACTTCCAATGAAACAAGGATTCCTATGTTCAACTCAAAACAAACATCCTACAACTCATTAATAATAAGTTAATCCACTAATTTTTTTTTATTGATCTCATGAGTGTTATATCGAATTATATTCAAACGCCTTATTATTGTATGCTTAATAATCTCCCCATGTTTAAGATTATAGATGTTTATTGATTAAATAAATTACTGACAATTATATTTAATTGATTTCTTTTATTTCTTAAGACCTTGCCACTCAACTTATTTGTCATGTTGGATAATTAAAGTCACTTATAGTGTTTGACATGAACAAAACTTATGAGCTTTCTCAAGAAGACATCATCAACTCATTTAAATACTAGAACGTGATTTCCTTTAATAATTATTTTTCACTATACAAATAATATCATCTCCCAATTCAACGAACTTATTGACTCAATATGAATATCTCTGTGATGAATTAAAGTGACAAATATTATATGCACGTGACAATTAAATATTTCAAGAAGAATAATCATGAGGTATTTATTATCTTATTGAATTAGTGAAAGATCATAACCTCAACATAGGTCTGTTTAATACACAAAGTGTACTAGTGCAATAATGCAAGACATCAAACAGTCTCCTACAGTTAAAGAAGACTATGTCAGAATATTACACTACAATTATACTGATGGTATGCCCAATTAAGATTGTGAACCTATAATGTATATCCTTGTATATTATACAAGGATATGATAATCTGGTCTTCTGTGCATAAATCGAACTCTACACACCAAATTATCTACAATGTAAAATATAAGACACATATGCATATCATATATTAAATATAATACAAACATTTTGCCCACATACATTCTCAATAAAATGGAAAGAACAAAATTCTATTCATTAATAAAACAAGTTTCACTACAAAAAGTAAGTTTTTAGTATATAACTCTATCAAAGAGAAAGAGATGGAGATACTGTGAAGAGAAGAAGAAGAAGAATGAGAGACCATGAAGAGAATGAGGAGAGACAGTGGGAACAGTGTTATCAGAACTGGACCGGTTAAACCGTGAACTGGGATTTAAAACAGTTTGGTTCATTAGTTAGACCGCCTAAGCAATCGAACAGATGGAAAACCAGAAAACCGGTGAACCGAAGATTCCTAAAACCAGCAGGTTCAAAACAATACCAACCCATTTGTCTTCGTTTTCGTCTTCTCCGACTAGTTTAAAAATATTTCAGCCTCTTCGTCTTTGTTTTCTTTGTCTCCAATGTTTGTAGATCTAACTCGAATAGTGGCCACACCACAGATCTCGAACTACTTCTCAGCCATTGATCTTCCCCTAAGCTTTGTTAGCCTTCTTCTCCTCTTCTCTTATCTCTCTCTGTATATCTCTCTCTCTCTCTCTCAGCTTGCCATAGATGGCTAGATCCCATATGCGTTCTGCCTTTTCAGTCTTCCCTTTTATTTATTTTTTCCTAATTTGCAACCCAACATAAGCCAGTTGGGTTCCACTTCGTTTCTTGCTCTCTCTCTTTCTCTATGTGCACACACACACACGAACAACTTATACACACACTCAACAGTCAAAAAACTCAGTACACTATACGCTACACAGTAATTTTTATTACGATCGTGAATTTTTAACTAAATTCTTATGTTGTATAATTTTTTTATTATACAACAAGTCCGACCAGTTGATCTAACGTTTGAACCATTGACCTAATCTTTCGGTCCTATTCTGATAACATTGGGTGGGAGTATGGTTGTGGAGAAAGAGGCAATTGTGGAGTTAGGTTGTTGAAACCCTACTCTATCTCCTATATATATTATATATTTTTTTAATTTTTTTGGGTTGAGCCTGAGTTCTATAATCGAGTTGAGCCCGCTTTCATCATTGTAGGTTGGGTTCGGATTGAACCTATAAGCCCGACACATCAATCCGAGTATTGCTCGAATTGAATTCGAGCTAGAATTTTTTGGCCCATCTCCAACCCTAATTTTAAAAATCTAAAATCAAATCCTATTTTTCTCGGATTGGGGTTTGATTGGAACACCCAACTTTCATCCCTACCAAAAACCACATAATAAAGGGTTGTGGTGTTATTTTTGCAATAAGTGGGGATCTCTATAATTATGTAATAAACCAAGGGTATGTAGTTATAATGTTTCCTTGTTCTTTATAATAAAGTGTAGACATGATAGACTGTCACTAGGCTTGACCTGATGCCATAGATCCTATTTTATAGGTATTTTGTCGCTAACTGGTGCACAGTTTTTCAGACCATGATCCTAATAAAATTTTGAAGTATACCATAATTTATAATTAATTAATAACATCACTTATCTATAATAATGCAATATTATTTGTACTGACTATTTATAATATTATCTTTACATTAATTATTTATTCAAGTGATTGGAACAAAATCGAG
Source organism: Ilex asprella (assembly GCA_023539305.1). Classification (NCBI taxonomy): domain Eukaryota; kingdom Viridiplantae; phylum Streptophyta; class Magnoliopsida; order Aquifoliales; family Aquifoliaceae; genus Ilex; species Ilex asprella. The sequence continues at coordinate 28,924,429 of CM042188.1, read as the reverse complement.
AAACATGGATCATGATCCTTGATAAAATAGAGATATGGCGTTATCGTTACATTGAATATTCACTCTCACTAAATCTAATGTCACTCTCATTAAATCTAATGTGATAGCAGCGCCAGCTCGATGCAAACCAGGGCCTAAGGCGAAAATTTATATGAGGCTCTACTTAATTTTTAATATGAAAGAACTTATTATTTTTGTATTTAAGTTTTGTAAATATGTTTTTTTTCCACTGATGGTATATTTAATCCATTAAAAGTCTAATAGTTGATGTACTTTCAAGTTACCAGTGACATAAATTTTTTGTTAGATTTTATGTAGCTACAATTATGAGAAAGAAAAAACCTCAAACTAAATATCAAACACTTAAATACTAGTTAGTGCACGAGTGTATGACACATCAACTATTTTGACTTTTTGTAAAAAAAATAAAAGATAACTTGAACCAATTTTCTTATATTTATGAGGAGATGACTACTGAATTTTATAGGGCTCACTTATCAACTTGTTCCCTTATTAGTGGACAGTTACACAAAGTTACACTTTTGATGTGGGATAACCGTTATCCTCAAGATTTTTCTCGTATTTTCAGTTGCATGAACTAAATTCATAAGTTTCAAAAAAAAAATTTGAATTGCATTGCATTTAAAAACTAACTTCAATAAGTGATTAATATATTGATGACTGCTGATTTTTTGAACTAATAAGAAGTTACTATTATAGGTTATTATTGTCTTTTTATCTTCTTAAGGATAGTATTATCAATTAAGTTTTTTTTGACAAGTATTGACATTCAAAAGTAGTATATAGATTATTTTATCTATTTAAATATTTATTTTTTAGTGAATTGAGATATGCACTACGTACCTATAAACATATGATGTAATTTGGTGATTATTTAATAAAATTGAGTATAAATTCATGTGTTAAATGTTAAAATCATCTCTAATTAACTTATTCGGATCAGAATACACATCTATTTTAACGGACTCATATATGCACTTTGAAAAGTAAAATTCGTTGAAAAATTAAATTGGACTCGGATTACATTGTTCAAATCAGATTTGAATCGAATTTATATTATTTGAAAAGAAGATATTCAAAAGTCAAATAATGAATTTATTAGCTGAATTAATACAACTAATAAAAAAATAAAAAATTTCTCAAAAATGGATAAAGTAGACAATATATAATTTTTGAAAAATAAATAATAAAATTAAAAATTTTTTCTCTTAAGTCACTTTAAAGAGGATAAAGTAAACATTATAAAATTATTGAATGATAAATAAGAAAATAAAAAAAATTCACTTAAGCCACTTTTATTAGTAGTATAAATAAATAAAATTTATATTGTCGTTAACAAATTTAACTATGATTTTCTTACTAAAAGTATCACCCTAGAGTAGGGTCCCAACAATAAAATTTAACATAATTGAACCTAGATCGAAAATATTTCCCATCGATTTTTTTGGCCCTCCCAAAAAATCGGTTTGATTAAAGGGTTTTTTAGGTGTTGGTACAATTTTATAGACTTATTTAGGCAAAAGTGTATGAATAAGTTGTTTATTCAATTAAGTACAAATTTTATAAAAAAATTTGTGCTTAGGTACAAAATTCAAATGAATTAAATTTTTTTTTTACCTAAACACCATTCCTTAAGTTATGCACTTATCATTTACAGTTATTTGAGGAAACAAATATGTAAAGATTAACACTATATATATATATATATCAGTTTGTTTTATTTTAAACTTTATATACACACTATTTTATACACACACACACACACACACACACACACATATATATATATATCAGTTTGTTTCTTATATATATATCAAGTGAAAC
>CM042188.1:28901745-28917584 GCA_023539305.1 Ilex asprella | reverse complement strand
CACACACACACACACACATATATATATATATATATATATGTCGTCTCTTACCACCAATCTTGCTTCCACGTCATCTGACCAAAAGGAATAAACTCTTTTACTATGATGATTGATCAAACCCTGAATTTTTTCCAAAAAAAAAAAAAAAATAGAATCGATCAAGATGTTTTGTTAGATATTATGTATTGGTCGTTGTTGGGATGTAGAAAAAAAGAACTTCTTTGTTTTTTTTAATGGGTGTAAATATATTTTTAATGAGTGTAATTATTTTTTGAATGGGTCTAAATATTTTTTTAATGGGTGTAACTATTTTTTAAATGAGTGTAACTGTTTTTTAATGGATGTAACTATTTTTTTAATGGGTGTAACTATTTTTTTAATAAGTGTAACTGTTTTTTTAATGAGTCTAACTGTTTTTTTAATTTGTGTAACTGTTTTTCCAATCGGTGTAACAATCGTAGTCTCATGCAATTGTTAAGGTATGATGGAGTAATGATACTAAATGATGCAACTATTTAGTTTATGTAAACAACTGAATAACAAATTGAGTTAATGTCATAATTTTGTGTAATTATTTTGTGTAACTGTTTGGTTTATTAGAATTCACGAATAACTGTTTGATGTATTATATGACAATTGTAACTAATTGATGTAACTGATTAATGTAATTGTGTTGTTGTAATATTAATATAAATAGAATAAGAGAAAATAGAGAGAGAGAGAGAGAGAGAGAGAAATTGTTAGAAAAAATATGCCCCTATTTTGTTTCCAATTACTTGATTGTAGCAAAAAAAAAAATGAAAGAATACAAAAGGGTTTTCATTTATATGCTGTTTACCCATGACAATAGTGACACTTTTAAAAAATATGCACTTTATCTAAAATAAAAATTTTGACTTGTATTTTTGACTAAATAAGCCTAAAAATTATACCGACTTCTAAATCACCCTTGATTAAACTTGAATATGCAAATTTTATTTGAGGCTTTAAAGACCAAATTGAACTTCATTGCATCTACCTCTCAACGTTTTTTAGGCCCTAAAAATAAAAGTGGCCTTATTTGAATGTGGGTGTAACATTTTTATTCGGGATTTTAGTATAAAATCAAGTTTAATGGAACTTGTGTTTACATATTTTATTCAAGACTATAAAAATGAAATTAAGCTTAATTAAATATTGATTTAAAAATTTTATTCGGGATTCTAAAGATAAAATTAAATTTAAACGTCTTAAAAATGGCCCTCCTAAAAAGTTTAAAGACCTTAGGTGGCTGATTCAATGGCCTAGTCATTGAGCCGGTCCTATGTGGTAATTTTCTAGTTACATTTTATTTTTCAATTTGACTCAAGCATTTTTTTGGGATAATTATGTTTAGATGCAGTGAGATATGTCTCTTCCTCATACGAACCCCTCTTATTTGTGAAATGATACTGTAACCCCTATTAATAATGTTTTGGATTGAAAACAATGGAAGTAATAAAAAGAATTCACCACAATGTTTCAAAAGACAAACAGAAACGATTTAAAATTTAAAAAATTGTTGCCAAAATATCCAATTTATCTCTTCAGAACTTCCGTAATTCTCATATAGACTTGAAAATTCTAAAATCCGTGAATCAGATATGACATCGATAGGAATTATTGTGTGTAAGTTTAGCCTTCGCGGGTTCGGGTGATAACCAATGAGACTTATTAAACTAGTCAAATAAATGGATTGATGCGAACCCGCTAAATATGATATACATACGGTTTATACACAATATAAACTCAATATAACATAAATCTAACTATATACAATTATAAATGAGTTATGAATTGAACAAATTTTAACATGGTACAATTCAAAAACCAGATACAAAACGACAGGCACGCGGGCTGAGAGGCGAGAGCCCTACTTGTAGATAATAAAGCCAAACTTCTTGTCAAACATATCTAATTCTAAGTTGACGGTAATGGAGTGTAACAGCATGGGGCTAGCTATTTCCAAACACCAAATCATAAAGGGCAGTAGAGTTATTTTTCCTACAAGCAGGGATCCGTTTGATTATGTGAAAAACCCAGGGGAACTAGGTATAATTATTCCCTGTTCTTTATGACAAAGTGAATTTATAGGAAGGCAGGCTGTGTTTGTCTGCATAGCATCCACACTAACAGCCATAGTAGACTTTAAATTGTTTGACCTGACGCCATAGAACCCATTTTCCCGGTATTTTGTCGCTAAATTCTGCACAAAATGCAGAACCAATTGTTTTTGTATCCCTAATGGATTTTTTTGTTTTGGGTTTAACGGTAAGTAGTGTTTGAACCAGTTTACATTTACCTCAACTAATCTCCTTCCCAGTTCGATCAAAGTTAGGTTATTTACACCATGACTAAAATATTCATGAATGATAAATCACACGTAACATGATCCCAATATTTTATATCTGGTAGATTGTATGTCCACTCTGACTACACATCATGCGATGCTAAGTGAACGTGATGTTTATTTAAATAATGAGGTTGACTAGATTTATATGGCTGTTTGACAACTGACTAGCGATTACATATATTAATGATAACGTCATATTGCGTAGGTATTGAATATTCACTCGAATAATTTGAATATAATTGAAATTCGAGAGGTTTTTTGACCTTTCGAGTACATGACAAATATTATGGCGGTCTAAATATAATTATCCTGTTTTTATGCCGAAGGCGATGTATGGGAAGTAATCCAGTCTTTATGTGCGGCACTCAATTAACCACCATAAACAATCCATGTTAGTATTTTGGGTGGTGATGTGATAGAGACCAAAATCTGTCACTGTCTGACTCTTTTTTTGGTCGTATGTACTTGATTGAAGCTATTTCGTGTTCAAATTTGGGTTGTACCAATCTTCGTGTTTGATCAGCAATCCTCGTGGTCCTTTCATAATGAAGTCATTGATCTTGAAAATAGTGTTAATGGAATGACTAATAATATGGTAATCTCCGACGAGTTTCTGCAAAAAAATCGAAGATCAAATAGACTTCGGTGATCAATCATTCGATAATTAAATCAATAAAGGTGAAGAGGATTATCTAAAATGAAGCTGGGTTGAATTACTAACTTGACTCGGGGCTAACTCTTCTATTTATAGGTGAACTCTTATTACCGTTGAGACTCTTCAGTTGTCTTTTGACTAAGGCGGTGTTGCAAATGGAGAGCACGGGTCTTAGGTGGAAACTACCTTAGTTTCCACCTAGGACCCGTGCTCCTTAGTTTCCACCTAAGACCCGTGCTCTCCATTTGCATCAGGCGGTAAGGAATGTGGAACCTCCAACTTATAATATCTGAACTGGTTTGAACTATTATGGTGGGATATGGCCGAGTGGGCCGTTTGGATCCTAGAGGGTATTGCACTGGATCTGACTCACGTGTTCGCATCATGTCTGTCGTTGTCACATGTCTGGCCACTCATGTGCTCCCACGTGCCCAGCCACTCACGTGATCACTTCGGGCTATTTCTATCTCAATCAGTAATCCCGAGCTCAGACCAATGGAAGGCGCACTATATGCATTAATTACACTTACCCGTTAGGGGTGGAATCACTTGCTTCATGTACGCAACCACCAAAGAGCCTTTGTGGGCCCAATATATATACAAGAGTCCTCTTTTTTCCTTGGTTATCTTTGAGAGCTTCTGGAACTCTGGTACACCTTTACCTCTGCCCTAATCCTCTTTTGCTTTCCTATTTTAACACAATTCGCTCTGGAACGCATAAGTTGGAGCTACATATTCCAGTTTCACTTTTACCATTTTTTTTAGGTGGAGGAATTCTAACCTTGAATCCCTAGGGTTTTTTGTGGGTGAATCTATTAGGGCTAGACTTACATCTGTGCTCGAGTTTTGCCCTTGTTGCTAACAGACTTAATCACTCCCCCCCCCCCCGCCCCCGCCCGAATTTGTATATCAATTACCACAGCGTCCCAGCCATGGCAATTGATTCTGATCAATCCCCTTATGAGAGTGTTCTGGCTCTCCTAGCCCAAGCCAAAGCAACAAACGAGGATTCTAACTCTATTCAAGAGATTGGGTCCTCGACTCCAAGATTTAGTGGGGCTAAGAACTACCACAGCTGTCTGGATGAAAGCTCACTTCAAGAATTAAGAGCTCAATATTCGATTCCCGACTTTGTGTGTCTACAAGCCCTTTTTGTTGATGAACTGGTAATTCATTTTTTTCTAATGAGACTTGCTTCTACGAGTCTATCTTTGAAGCCGAGCTTCACTTTCCGATTCCCAAATATGTTAGGGAGGCCCTTTATCTTATGAACCTTGCTCCCGCCCATTTAACCCCTAATAGCTGGGGTTTTTTGATTAGTATACGCATCATCTAGGCTAAGGCGAATGGGGCTGGTGTGTAGCCGGCCTTTGCTTAGCTTATGCAGTGCTGCAAGCTCACCCTTTGCTCTGGGCAAGGCCTGGGTTGGTTCTGTTTCTCAAAGAAAGAAGGTCCGTGACTTGATCTTTATTGCACACACCCAATTATAAGTGTTCAAGTTGTAATATTTCTCAGTGAAGTCCGAGGTCGATTCAACAGTGAGTTATCTGTTGGAAACTTGAATAGAAAAAGAGTGAATGAAACCTAGAGAAAGATTGTAAAACAATAGATTGTGGTGTGAGCTTGGTGATTTAAAAATAGATTGCTTAAAAACATGAGTTTGAAATAAATGAAAAAAAAAACACTCTTTAGTTCGAGAACTGGGACATGCAGGACATTGCTTAAGTTTATGATATTGTTTCCATACTACAATTAACCTCCACGTTAATGGTAAGTTAATCAGAAGGTATTTAATATAAAACCATAACACAACAACAGTTAGGTTTACCAGAAAGTATATGCACCATATCACAACCAATTACCCTAGCAAACCTAAAAGTATACAACAGTTCAAAAGTTTACTTTGATAATTGATCGGAAGATTTATGATTTAATTAAAAACATATCTCTGGATTATACATTGAATCAAAAGTATTGGATATGACAAGACTTAACATGTCTATAACCAATCTCTTGATTTTTACATAAAACCCACCTTAGTAGTTAATTGAATCATACATGAAGAACCATGACCATAACCTAACTTACACATTAGGAATACAAAGTAAAAAACATTAAAAGAGAGTATCATCCATCATTTAAGGGAGGTATATAACAATAAAGCATAAACCGAAAATGCAACTATCATAACTCAAGCAATATTACACAAGTCATTCCCCCATAACTAAAGAGCTAATGAAAAACTACCTACTCTTCATAGTCATAGACAACTTAGAAAAGTGGGTGATCTTCATTCCTCCAAGCAAGATTGAAAATTACAATACAAAATAATAAAACATAAACAAAGCTCCTAACTCTTCTATGAGGTTAGATTGAAACACTGCTACTTTTTCTTTGCCAAAGCAATCTAGGAAAAGTAAGAGAGGTTCAAGCCTCCAAGTAGGATGAACTCTTCAAGAGATGTAGAAGAGAGAATAGACTAGGAAAGCCTTAAATTGAAAACTAAAGAATGAAGAATGATTTGAAAAACTGACGGGGAATGGGGTATTTATAGGGAAAGACTGGGTAACAATTTCATTCATGGGCCAATAGGGTTCAAGTATTACCAAAACTGACCAATGGGAGAAGAGCTAGTAAGTTGGTTTTGCCACAGTTCAGATGCCAACTTCCACCGTCCGGACGGTGGTTTTCCACTGGAATTCGGTAGTCTTCTCATTTGGGTCTTGTGCTGATGTTGGGCCCCACCATTTGGATGGTACAAGGCCGTTCGGACACTGGCAGTATGGCTTCAATGTTTTCCTTTTTGCACCTTATCCCCTTAGCTTTTCAATTTTACTTTTTGGACCTTGTAATTTCAAAATAACATGTTTTTATCCATTAGTACAAATATCATTTAACTTTTAGTCCTTTAACTATTTAATTAACACAATTAACCCTTAAACTTTTATAAACAATGTAGCATTTTAAGATTAATCAGTTCGAACCTTTTGACAAGTTACTCCTCGAATGTGAAGGGATGGAAAGACAATTTTTTTGTCTTTGGTCCCGGTTGTGAATTTGGGCCCTCTAAGGCTCCTTTTAGTATCTCCTTCTGATTTCCTCTGATTTTTACCTTCATCCTCTTTCGAGATCAGGTAAATCAAATCCCTTGTCATCTGAGTTGAGGGCAGGGATTAAACAAGCGATTGACTATCCAACAAAGGACTTTTTTGAGCTTGTGAGTGATCAAGCTCTCTTTGAGTGTTTGCTGGGGCCTTGTCTAGGTGGCTCCATTGTCTCGCCTACTACTACCTCCCTTTCAAATGGTATAAGTATACATATTATTCTATATATATTTTTTTGCACTTGTCTTAGCTTCAGTTTCGTCCAATTCCTCAACTATAGCCTTTAAGGTCATTAACAAGAAGTCCTTCTAGGCAGTTTCAACCAGGAGGGTGTCTAAAACCAACTCCCTTTCATGCAAGAGACTGAGAATGTCCTTTTCTTGGGTCAAGGGGAATGTCTTCGAACTCTAACACGTCTCTGACCTTTTCTCCATCTACCATTGTTACTCTAGGGGATGCCTTTCTTCAAGCTACTAGTGTTGGGCTGGCTAAGTGTCTCCCTCAGATAGAAGATTCCCTTCTTCTGTCAACAGAAAAGGGAAGGGTATGGCTGAGGAGAAGTCTCGCACCCACCATCTCATCCGGCGACCCTAGCAGGTGCTCCTTAGTTCATGTGGGACAACGTAGAGGAGGCAATGTCTTGGCTTCATTAGTTTGTTCATGAAGACGAGGTGCAAGATGCTTTTCACTTAGGGTCACCCTGGGTGACCAAAAATTTGGCCCTTAAAATGGAAAAGGTATACCTGTGACTCCTCCGGGGTTGCTTTGCTTCTACCTATATTTTTAATATTGTGTTCTATTTTTCAACTTTTCATCATTATCATGAGTCTCTTATTTTGTTCCTAGCGAGAAGAAGTCCCGAGAGGAAGAAATTCAGTTTTTTTGCTTCCACCTGAAAGTTAAGGAGGAGGAACTAGACTCTGCTTGTAGGGATGGTTTATGTTTCTGAGAGACTTCTGAGAAATTTTCATGCACTTTCCTTCGTAGAAAATGATAGAGATAATTTTGAAGCACAATAGTGAGTTGTTGGCCAGGCTAAAAGGGGTTATGGCTAAGCTTACCGAGCTTTCTGTGCATAACAAGGACATAGAGGGTGAGAAGAAGTCCCTCGCCCAAATTGTCCTAGAACTTTCTGCCTCTTCTAAACAAAAAAAGATTGAGCTAAAAACTATTGGAGCATTGGCTTATCAAGACTCCATGGAGTTCAAATAGGAGATATTGGAATACTACATGAATGGGTTTGAATATTTTTTAAGGCGGGTTCAAAAGAGATTCCCTAATTTGAATTTTTCCTCTTTAAAGCCTGGTGAGGATATGGCCTCAGTAACAGTTGAGGACAAGAAGGTGAATGATGATGAAGATGTGAGTTACTTGCCTTTAACAAAGATAAGGGAGGAACTGGGTATGACTTGTGCCAAATACCCTCTTAAGGCTATAAAAGACATGGTTGAAGTAGTTCTTGGCTCTTCAAAAATTGTTTCATCTGTCCTTGTTTTCCCCCATAGAGGGACTCCTTGATAATTTTATTTTTGTAATGCTTCCCATATTTTTAATGGAGAACTCTTGTTTTGATCTTTGCTTCCTCTTTATCTTCGTATCATCCAGAATTGACTCCGAATGGATTCTGGGATGACTCATGCCACATCAGGGACCCAAAATATTTATTCACAATTGGGCTATATTCACCAATGTGCCCTAGTTAGTAGGGGAGAGGAACTCATATCTTCATCGTAATGTTTGAAATGACGTGCAAGTGACAATTTTATTTTGACTTAATTGACATAATGCCAAAAGGAATGATTGCAGTCATTTCACCACCTTGATTCTTTGAACATCAGTAACTATGCTTCCCAAGTGCAAGTGTTTTGCATTTGCATTTTCCATTGTCTTCCTCAAACATTCCTTCTACATTTTGCCCTTCCATCTTTCTCATGGATGATGAACGTCAAAACAGAATCTTTAGGAGACGCGCTGGAATTTTCATGGAACTAGCGTGGGTTGACCTTCTAGCTCCCAATGTCATGATGATGGTTAACCTACTAGCCATTCGAGAATGCTATGGATTCCCTACTGGGGTTCAAGTTTGCGTCCCTAGATCTGAGTCCCCTTGCAATGCCATTTCTCCCTAGGTTTTCTTCTTTGAGCATACCTTTGAGGCTAGTCGCCGATTTCCATTCTCTCCCTTTATCAGGGGCCGTTCTCCATTACTTCAACTTGTGCCCTACTTGAATCTCCGTGAATGGGTGGGGTATTGTTGTTGGTGTCATGGTTGTTTGGCACTTAGCCAGGCTAGGCCACTCTCCTATGGTGGTTGAGTTTATCAACCTTTTTCGCTTGGCCCCCCGATGATCACGACCACTATTAGTTCCTTGAGAGAGAGGACATGCTGGAGCTTGTTTCTAAACTCATGCATTTTTCTCCTAATAGGGAATGGCTGGGAGTTTGAAGGGGTTGTAAAAGTCGGACCTCATGTTCCCTGATCTGGTATCTCTCATCCAACACAAGTAAGTTTGGTTGTTGCTCTTACTATGATTTCTTAGTCTTTTGGCCTTAAATTACTTTTTTTGGTAGTTCACATTTGTAGTGGAGATGCCTCCCTTAAGCCAAGTTGAACGGCTAGGATTGAGAGGGCCACTGGAGGAGGACCCAAGCCTCTTAAGAGTTTAATTTACTCCTGAGAAGCTTGTTTTTCTTGGCCTTGGTCCCCTTTTTGCTACTGCAGAGGGGATCTCTTACGATGATGAGGGACCAATAGTGGCTTCAGAGGATGATGATGCAGGGCCAGCTGTGGAGTCAATGGCTGAGATTGCCGCCTTGTGCAAGCAGAGGTGGGAAAAGGGATTTTCTTCGTCTGAAAAATGGTAGAAGGGGGCTGACTGAGCCCTGGCCATGCTACTTATTATTTTTTCTTTCTAAGAAAAATTGTAAATTTTTATACAACTCATTTATTAAACACTTTACTTCTTGTTCTTTCTCTGTTCCCTGGCCCCTTGACTTTTAGAAGATTGTTAATATAGTAAAAGTCAAATTTGACCTTTTATTCGAATTAGTTGAAGTAGTTGAAAGTCCTGTCTTTGCTTCTGTTGAGCCGACTGGACTTAATCCAAGTTAGGTGAGGGGCTTGAAAGTCCCGTCTTTATTTTTTTTTGAGTTGAATGGACTCAATCCGAGCTAGGCAAGGGGCTTGCAAGTCCCTTCATTGCATCTGTTGAGTCGAATGAACTCAATTTGAGTTAAGCAAGGGGCTTGAAAGTTTTGAGTTCATACTTTCTCATCATAGGAAAATGGACAATACTTTGCTCTTTATTGAAAAAGAGATATCACAATTTATTTTGAAGAAAGTACATTTGAGTGAAGATTTTTGTAGGCTAGTGGTAGAATCTTTTTAGGTGCTCTGCATTCAACAGATGTGACAACTTCACCCATTCCAGCGTTTCCAAATGATAGGTTTTAGGTCTTACTATCTTTATGACCCGATAGATTCCTTCCCAAGTTGCCCCCAACTTCTTTTCTCCTAGATTCTTGGTGTCTTGGGTGACTTTCCTAAGTACCAAGTCATTGAGTACAAACTGCCTTACTCAAACTCAAGCATTATAATAACTGGAGACCTGACTTTGATATGCAACCATCCTTATTTGGGATTCTTTTGTCATTTCCTTAAGCAGATCGAGGTTATTTGCAAATAGTCGATCATTCATGCTGAGATCTAGTTTTTTGGTCTGATGGGTCACCATCCCAATTTATGCCAGGATAACTATTTCCATTCCAAAACGTAAGGATAATGGTGTTTCTCTTGTTGACACCCTTACTGTGGTCCTATATGCCCATAGGATACTTGGGTGTTGCTCTACTCAAAGACTTTTGATTGTTCCAATCTGGTCTTAATGTTGCGTAGCAAGGTTCGGTTAGTTACCTTGCTTTTGCCCCTCTTAATGTTCGGCTTATGTAGTAGATTGGATGTTGCATCTTTTTGTGTTGGCTTACTAGAACCTCACTTGTTGCCTCTCGGGTTACTGCAAGGTACAAGTACAAGGGTTCTTCTTCTACTGGCCTCACTAGGAATGACGACTTGCTGATGTATTTTTTGAGTGCTTAAAAGGCATCTTCACATTCCAAAGTTCATTCGAAGGCCTTCCTGAAGACCTTAAAGAAGGTAAGACACTTAGTTGGATTTAGATCATGTTGTACCTTCTGAGGGTGTCAAATGTTTTCTTTAGATGCACGATGTGCTCTATGCTTGGAGGCTTTTTACGAGCATATCGTCAACATACACCTCAGTTGAGTGGTTAATAAGCTATTTGAACATGTGATTTACCAATCTCTGGTAGATGGCTTATGTATTCTTCAGACCAAATGACATGACCTTATAACAGTAGGTCTCATTCTTTATTATGAAAGAGATTTTTTCCTGATCTGGTTCATGCATCATGATCAGGTTGTACCCTGAGAATGCATTCATAAAATAAAGCAATTTGTACCCTGCGGTGGTATCAACAAGAATGTCGATCATTGGAAGTGGAAAGCAAACTTTAGGGCACGTCTTGTGTAGATCAGTGAAGTCTACAAAAAGTTGCCACTTCCCGTTTGTCTTCTTTACCAGCACCATGTTGGGTATTGTACTTACCTAACGGGCTTAGCATCCAAGAGCTTAGTTACTTCCTCATTTATTGCACGATCTCACTATGGGGCGAAGCTCCGTCGTTTCTGACAGATTGGTTTAAAGCTCAGACTGCTAGTAAGTTTGTGCACTATTACAACGGGATTAATTCTGCTTATATCATATTGCCTCCAGGAAAAGACATCCTTGTTGGAGTTCAGAAACTCTGTCAATGAAGTTTCTCACGTTCTCCTTGAGCATTCTCCCAACGAAAGTGACAAGTTCAGAGGAGTCCCAATCTGGATAGGTTCCATGTCTTCTATAAGCTATAGACGTTCTGGTTCGTCTCTATTGTCTAGAGAGTCGAGTTGAAGAGTCTCTTGCTGCTGCCTTCTTTTCATGGAGGATACATAGCATTCGCGTGTTGCAACCTGGTCTGCCCGCACTTCCCTGACTCCTTCCTTGGTTGGGAATCTCTTAAGGAGGTGATGTGTTGAAGGGCCCACCCTCATAGCATTGAGGCTTGGACGACCCAAGATGACATTGTTTGCTGACAGATTGTCTAGGACCAGGAAATTTGTCATTATAATGGTCTGTGACTGGTATAACGATGGATTATATGGGGTAAGCTTTTTCCCTGAGAATCCAATGAGTGGAGCAGCTACCATAGTCAAATTTTCTCTGCCAATATTAAGCTTGTTAAAGGCTAGGGCAAAGATGATGTCTGTCAAGCTCTCTCTATCTATCAAAAAATTCCTCAAGGAGTAATTCACAATTGTTAAGGTGACTACTAATGGATCGTCATGTGGATGTTGTACACCACCTCAATCCTTCTTTAAGAAGGTAATCGGAAGATCCACTTGGGTTCTTTTCCCTGGATTTACTGAGCCCACTTCCAGCTCAAATTTTATTCTCTGTACACGGGCCCTCTTAGTGGATGTACTTTTTCCTCCTCCAACAAAAACTCCAGATATCACGGTCACTTGTCACACTGGTTCTTGATGTTGGGCCTCCTCTCAATAGGGTTGAATGTCGTTCCTTTCCAATCGTCGACGTTCTACGTAGCTCCTGGTATAACCTTTTTGGATTAGATCTTCTATTTGGTCCTTCATGACCTGTTAATCTTCTGTATTATGGCCATGGTCCCAGTGAAAATGATAGTATTTGTCCTTGGACCTCTTGTCGTGATGGGACTTCGTCTTCTCATCCTAAATCCAGTAGAGGATCTGCTCGACGAAAGTGTTTAGTGGATTATACTTCTAGGTCGGGTCATTGGGGGTGCGAGGTCCCAAATGATCCCTCACACTAACCTTCTCAAAATAATTCTTTTTTGGGATAAACACCCTTTCATTCCTACTTGATGGATTCCGCCTCCTCTTGTGTTCCTGTTGATCTTCTCACCTATCCTCTTAGTTTCTGCATACTAGGAGGATGTCCTTAGCATTCATATAGTTCTGGGCATATGGCCAAGAGCTTGGCATAGATGAAAACGGTCCTTTGGAGAGAGCAAAGAGAAATTGAGAAGGCTGCAATACTCTCATGAAGGAAGTCAAGGCAACCTTATCGTCGACGTTGTCAATTTACAAGGATTCCTTAGTAAAACGATTGACATATTCTCGCAATATTTCTCCCCTAGCATGCTTGACCTTTAGGGGGTAAGTTGGAGGTCACCGATGAGCTTGACCCTCAATGAAATGTGAGATGAAAGAAGAACCTAGCTCTCCAAAGGTACTGATAATGTTCAGCTTCAGCTTGTTGAACCAGTGCCATGCGGATCCCTTGACTGTGGTGGCAAAAGATTGACACATTATTTGGTCTAGGACACTATAGAACATCATTAGAGACATGTTTGTTTCTAAGTGGTCTAGCACGTCGTTTGTTCCGTTGAATACCTCAAGCGTTGGCATTTTAAACCTTATTGGTAGCGGATAGTTTGATAAGTCTTGGGTGAAAGGGGACTCAGTTTCTAGACTAGATTCTCAATGACTTCTGGGACTCGACCTTTCACCGTGTTCATAACATTCCCCAATTTCTCATTTACTTCTTGGAATTTGTGCCCCCATTGGTCGTTGATTCAAGGACGAAAAACTTTGTTCTGGCTCTGATTGACCTCTTGATTATCCCCCAAATGCTCTTTGGGTTGGAATTGATCCCATTCCAAAAGGTGGATAATTTGTTGATTCTGCTTCTTCAACTCCTCAATTTCTTTTTTCTAACCTCTTGATCTTTACCGACTCCTTTTCTGGTGGAGGCATAGCCTTTAGTCCCACTGGATGGGTATTGGGGCATTCGTCAGTTTGGTCAACTTTAGGTTCTTTTGATGCTCTCATGATTGCCATGGAACTCAAAAGATTACTAGAAATCAAGTCGATTCTCATAGATGGTGCCAACTGTTGATCCCAAAAATAGTATCAATGGAGTGATTAATGACCTGGCAATCGTCGGTGAGCTCCAGCAAAGAAGTCGAAGACCGATGGGAATCTGGTGGTCGACCCTTTGATGATTAAGTCAGTAAAGGTTAAGAGGACTAGTTGGAATTGAGTTGGGTTGAATTACTTACTTGACTCGTAGCTATTTCCTCTACTTTATAGGTGAGCTCTTGTTACCGTTGAGGCTCTTCAGCTGTCTTTTGAATAGGGCGGCAAGGAATGTGGAACCTTCAATTCAAAATATCTAGAATGGATTTGAGCAATTATAGTGGGATATGGGCGAGTTAGCTGTTTGGATTCTAAAGGGTATTGCACTGAATCTGACTCACGTGTCCACATCATGTCTATCTTTGTCACATGCCCAACCACTCACGTGATCACCTCGGATTATTTCCATCAAAAGTAATTAGCAATTTCTATTTGTTTAATTAAATAAAGTTTTCTAAAACTAAATATATATATATATATATATATATATATATATATAAATCGTATCGTGTTCAAAATTGTTATGCATAATTCACTTGGGGTTGCATCATCTTTCCAGCTGAGAATTCGAGTTGTAGAAGTCTAATGATATATTATGATCAAGAGAGGAACCAAATTACCAATACAAGGCCAGGTTCAATAAAACATAACAATAAGACTACACTGACCAAAATTGGAGACCAAAATCAAAAAACATGGTGGTCCTTCCAAATCTGCTAACAGGCAAAAGCAAAGCAAAGAAATATGTTTCAGGACATCTCCATATTTTCCGCTATTATCGACTTTGACCAGAGGACGGAGAGGGATGGTTGTTTCGCATGGTGTCTCTCCACATCCAAGAAGATCAATCCACCATGGGCTAATCTCGAAATTCAAATACATCCTCTCCTCTCTTTTTTATAGTTCAGTGGATGTATATTTTGAATGTAAACTTATGTACACAATTTCTGTAAAATAAAATTGCAAATTTACTGGATAATCAGGGAAAATAGCATCTCGTCCCTTGCCTACCTTCCTCTTTTTTCTTATTGTCTCGTAGGATGAGTCGCGAAAACTTAGATAAAACTAACTGAAGATGATTTTCAATTGCGTCACATGATGAGTAATCCCTGGCTGGCAACCTAGGTGTAAGTGGCCCGCCTGCGGCCCCAGTTTTTGTAAAAGGTTGGGCCCCCCAATACATGTGCGTACTGGACTAATGCAAAAGGGTCCAAAATCAGTTATTGGGTGGTATACCTAAAAAGTTGTTCCAAACGTCTCTCTCTCTCTCTCTCTCTTTTTCGGTATTCCCCCTCTCAACACAAACTACCAAATCTTCCTTCCATTTCCAACCCAACAACTGATCAAAAGGTCTAGAAGTATTGATGTATTAAATGAATTTTTACTGTCTAAAACTGACAGTTGAGCTGAAACACCAACTTACATAAAACAATTACTTTTTTAAAAAATTTTGTAGAATATTATTAGCAATATTGCTAGTTGCTTTTTATTACTAGAGAGAAGTTAATGTTAATAGGGTCTCAATTAACATTTTCGCCTATGGCCTCTAATTATGTTGGGCCGTTCTTGCAACA
Source organism: Ilex asprella (assembly GCA_023539305.1). Lineage (NCBI taxonomy): Eukaryota > Viridiplantae > Streptophyta > Magnoliopsida > Aquifoliales > Aquifoliaceae > Ilex > Ilex asprella. The sequence continues at coordinate 28,902,866 of CM042188.1, read as the reverse complement.
AAGCCACACACAAAAGCATATATATTAGAATCCGAAAAGAAGCTAAATAATTACACAACAAAGCAACACACACAAGCATACAAATTCGAATCTGAAAAAAAGCTTGAGAGTGTCATCCCGAGTATTTTACACGTCGGACCGCTTCATAAATGATAGTGATTCATTGCGGTTGGTCAAAATTTCTAGGGGATCAAGTTATGTATTATGTCTTAGTAAATTAATTAAAAACATGAATTTTGTGTTGCAATGAAAATCTTTTATGGGTTTTTAGCTTAATCAAGTAAGTTCTATGCAAAAAAAAAAAGTACATTCACTTGAAGATCACTTCAATTGACAATAAAATTCTTGTGAACGAACGGATAGGAAACACTTACCATGACGTAATGATCGTTGTGAGCACAACAAAGTTAGACTAAAACTTCGGATTTGCATCACTCAATTGACAACCCACCACAAAGAATCCGTGATAGTATTTTGGGTGGTGACGTGATAGAGACCAAAATCTTTGTCACTGTCTAGTTAATTTCGTGTTCAATTTGGATTGTAGCACAATCTTTGTGTTTGATCAGCAGTTTTGGTGGTCCCTTCATAACGGAGTACCCACTATATGTTTCATAGGCATCTCAAGGGTAAGTGTTGTGATTACAGTAATGGCCGAAAAAGATAGCTTCAATAATCGAAGGTCATCCCTATAAATAATAGAAGTGAGACCACAGAGAAGGGATCTCACGATCAAACCCAACTAACTCTACAGAGAGCCAGCTTACCTTATATTTACTTATTCTTATTCCGGAAGGACTTTATTTTTCTTGTAATCCATCACACTGGTGATCTTTTACTATTTTCATTTAATAATAAGTATAGTACTTGTTTCATGTTATGAATTTAGTCTTTTTGTTGTTTTGCATTTCAGTGGTCTTTTTTACGTTTCAGTTTATTACGCTGTTAGTTTAAAAATTATTTAAAGTTCTTAAACCCTAAGGAATAGAAAAGAACTCAGAGGTAACCTTACCCTTTATTACAATCATCTGAACAATCACAATTTTTAGAATCTCTCACTAGTTTGAATAAGTAAGGTCATACATGTTTGGATTTTAAATCCAATCGAATTTTGGCACGCT
>CM042188.1:28837796-28893924 GCA_023539305.1 Ilex asprella | reverse complement strand
AATTATTATTATTATGAAAATGAAATTATTATAATTGCTACTTGCACCATATAAGTTGAATAAGGCATTTATGTTAAAGTTTCTTCCCAATGTGGTTGGTCAGTCATTAGTAACTATTTACTATGACAAATCACAAAATAGTGACACAATGAGTTTTAGTTCTAAAGTAAACCAAATACCTTTTTTAACAATTGAACTGAACCATAGATGGTTTCAAGTTGTTATCCTTACATTAAAAACACCGGATACAACAACAATGTAATCATTTGGATAAATCACCAAGTATGGTTTTGTTCTTTGAATAAATAAGTGGTATGTACCATTATTTAAATCTTAGCCAATATTTATTTGGTGAACACATGGTGTTATCTCCCTCCAAAGTTGTCCATTGACTTGAAAGATGATACTTGATAAGTTGGTATTAAATTGGTATTGATGGCTCAATTTATTGGGCTATATGATTTCATTGAATAAGCCTTACAGTTTGGCAATATGAGATATTTTTCAGTTCCAAAATCGATTTAGTCAGGCTTATAGGCACTTCAAGAGTGCACATTTTCTTGATGTTTTAGTAAAATCCTAATAGTTTGATCACATAGGTATATCATTGGATGGACAGTAGACTTTGTTGAAATTAACCAAGATTCTAGAAAAGACGTGAAGTAAGATCATTAAATTTGTTTGGGCAAATTGGAAAAAAAATTAAAGCTTATAACAAATGCACAAATTGTAAGATGTTTGCTAAAGTGAACATCATCGAATTTCGTACGAGATAAATCGTTGTGTTGAATAATGGATTAGAAAGGTCATCTCTTCTCTTGGGTTGCTATGTGGTCATATCCAAAGAGAAAAATGAAAGTTTGTACCTAATGGTTTTGGTGTTTCTTGTCCACTACGAGTAGGAGATTAGTAAAAGTGTGTCTGCAATGTAGCAATTCTTTTAGCTTGGTTGGGTTCATTCACAGTTCTGCTTAAATAGTTGAGCAATTATCGTTGGATTCTCAAAGATTAGTGACAAGACTTCTACTGTCAAAGATTCACCAATATCAACAAGTCGTGTTATGTTAAGACCACATGGAAATTTTTAGGTTAGTGCATATCAACTGTTTTCCATTTTTGTGAAGGTGCCTGTATGAGTTAAAATATATCTAAAGACCCCAGAATTATCTTTGGTTTATTCAGTGATCAATTTCCGTACTACCTTTTCTAAAATGTATTGGTTCACTTATAATTGGAGGACGTATATTGGCATTTTTTTCACCTTGAATGTCCCAAGAACATCAAAAACAATGGTTACAACATGTACTTTAATTTTTTTTTTCCAAATCAGAGTGTGAAAGTGTTAGATGCCTTTTCCTTCTCTCTTTTTGGAGTAGATTAAAATGAGGTAAGGATGTAACTATCACTAGATTGAAGAAAATTTCATGCACTCTAGCCTTTATATATTTTGAATTGCCTAACCCTAAGACATAAAAGAAAACTCTTCTAATATGCAATTGGAGAAATTTAAGAAGATATGACATATTTGTTGGTTTTTTTTTGTGGAGTCTAGTTTGTGTGATCCGGATGATGACCCGACCTGACCCAAAATAATGTTGCGCTGTTTTTAATGAAAAATTTTATGAGACTTAGTCCATGGAGTGGAAGTTTGGGCCGGTAGGCCCAAGTCGTAGCGCTTACGGACCCACCTCGTTGCCCTAGGGAAAAAATTTTGAGCTTGTTTTGTAGTCCTATGCGCTGGAATCATTATGTTTGGTTATTAGGGTTCTTGTTAGATGTAACGGCGGCTATACTTTGTACTCCTTGAATATAATGAAATCCCCGCAACTTCGTGAACGTAGGCAAATTGCTGAACCACGTAAATACTGTCTTGTGTGTGTGATTATTTTTCTTTGGCATGTGTGTTTTCTCTATAATTTGTTTCTCATAGATTTTAAAATTTTGTGAAATTTCCTAACAATATTACTAATTTTGTTCTTTTTTCAAATGAACTAAAAGCTATTGATATTTATTTGTATGAAACCTCCTTTCCAGATATTCTTATTGTGATAGAGGTGCAGTGTTCTCTCAATAACACAAGAATGTGTGAACTTCTCCATAAGCTGTAAAATGCCAATCGAAAATGGTGAAGAGAAGATGTGAAAGCCAATGAGAACATTATACATATTTGTTGGACAAAAACATGGTTGGTTGGTCGAGGTAATTAAGACTCAACAGCCAATTGAAGCCTGTATGAACAAATAGAGAGTTCTTGATACGAAAAAGAACAAGCTACCTAAGGATTAAATGAATAATTACAAGAACTTTTGGTGCAATGTAAGGATATCATGGTCTAGGAAGAATAATGGATATGAAGGAGTAGGAAGAGAAACTCAATATGCAATATTTCATACTCAATAGTAGCCACATGCAACGTATATGTTTGTATCAATTAGTAGTTAATAAAAATACCGAAAAAAGTCAAAAATGATTGTAACATATCATTAAATGTAATACGATCGAAACTATTGATCAGTATCATCAATCAAATCATCAGGTAATGAAAGAAAAAAATTCCCTCAAAAAAATTGATGAAACATTAAAACCCTCATATCATTAAAAAAATTGAACAATTGTTACATTAAAACCCTCATATCATTAAACCCCTCACATACCACCAATCAAAGGAAATGAGAATAAAAGCCCCTTATTATTGGAGCAGTGAAGGAAGAATTGGAATCACCTTAGATGAATTGGACGCCATACTTGGGTGAAGACGAGACAAAATCTATCGACTCAAGTTTCTTCGACTCAAGCACAGAGAGAGAGATAGAGAGACAGAGAGTGATGATGATTCCTTTGATGAAGACGATGAAGCTACAGCTGAAGAAGAAGACGAAGACCACTTTTGGCGCAAAAAAAAACAAATACCGAACCAAAATCTGCTCTCTATTTATAGCGAGTGAAAAAAAGATTTGTTAAAATAGCTAGTGGGATAGAGAGTGGGTTGGAGAGAAATTTTAGGGATTGACTCTCTAAAATAGCTAAGATTTGGGTTTTAGCTAGTGCTTAGAATTGCTCTGATGGATATGTTGGGGAATTAACATAATTACACATATTTGAATTAACAAATTAATTTAAAAAACACGACATAACAAGAATATTAAAGAAAATATGAAATAGCAATCAATTTAGATCTAGCATAAAATAAACAATATAAAACAAAATGAGCTTATCTATGATATTTAAGAGGTATGTAATTACTGTCTTAAAACAGTTGTGTCTCCTCACGTGAAGGTCCTAACGAGCATTAGACCCCCCAAAATCCGACTTAAATACTCACAATAACTACTCCTCGTGATCATGTCTACTTGAAGGTAAGGACTAAGGATGAATTTAACTTGAATCGTAGTTGTCCAAAAACTCATGATAATACGAAGAAAGAATAAAATATAAGTACATAAGGACAAAAGCTATAAAACGAGGCTGACAGAAAACTTTTGTTAGAAATCTTATGAAGACTGGTGGTAGAACAACCTATATTTTATATATGTTAATAAAATGGTGTAAATCATAAATTTAAATTCGACAAAAATTTGAATTATCCACACACAAAAAAAAGGATTAAAGCCTAAGGTCAAAATAATTTTTAAATGAAAAGAAAAAAAAAGTCATTACCTAACAATACTACTTTTACCAAACAGTTATATTAAAGATAACTAGAAATTATACTTGATTCACACAAAATTCAGAGTAGATCAAACCTTATTGAAGATGTCTAGATATAATCTCATAGAATTCTCTTTCTATGGTTGATTGTCCCACATACGCATTATTTATTTATTTATTCCAATTTATAAAGCTAAAGTGACACACTTTAAATTAATTACATAATATTTCATAATAAAAACTCATTAAATTGAAAATGGTCAAAAGTTAAATATAACGAATATGAAAAAAAAAATTTATCCATAACTCTTATCGAAATGTGAGGCTTATTGAATCTACTTATAATTGACGCTTGACAAGTATTAAAACACCATAATAACCCATTAAAAGGCCGAACATAATTGACTCACACATTAAAATACCATTAGTGAAAAATTAATTGATCCGATAATATTTATAATTAAACTGAACAATAAAATAATTGAGAATTTTTTAAAAACTTTTATTTTATTGCATCCACTTTTGTGAGGTTTAATGCAAAAGTTTAAAATTGAGGGGGTCATTCGCTTCTAACCTTAAGTATTGGGGTTTTTTAAAAATTAACCCTAAAAATATTTACAAATTGTCGAATTTTTATACTTAATTCACTGGGTTTGCATCGTCTATAAAACCTAAGGGAATCTGCTGACTGCTGAGAATTAGAGTTTCAGAAGTCTATGATATATGATGATCAAGAGGATCCAATTCACCAGTACAAGGCCAGCTTCAGAAAAACATAATAAGAATGTTTAGTGTTATGCCTATTCAAAAGACTAACTTTGATGGAGCATCCCAAATTTGTATTCAGGCCAAAAATTCTCTTGTTTTAAAATTCAACCCCAATAATTAATGGTATAACTGATCATACACACACAGAAAATCAGTTACTACATTCGGTGAAAACGCTGATAGAATCTTCCTACAAACTAGTAATGTGTTTATATTACGAGTGATGATACCAAAAATAATTCTAAGTATGATTTCAGACCTCTAGGCCAGTTCAGGAGGTCAGCCAAGACAGAAAAACTCAGAGAATTAGGGCTCAGCTTCATTCAAACGGGATATTGACAGAAATGGCGTGGGGACAGTTGGGTAAACAGCAAGCACCCCGGAAAAAGATGGAAAGCTAGAGTTAAGGCATAAAACTCTCAACCAACCAAGATCCTCTCCCAAAAATCAAGAAAAATCCCATGGATGCAAAGCAAAGATCTCGGTATAAATCCCTTAGAAATAGAAATTAGTCTATAAATACTAAGCAATGGCTCCATTGAGCAAGGAGGAACCCTGATAGCACATACGCTATTCGGTAAATAACTCAAGTTATCAATAAAGAGAAAAAGGAGCAAGAGTCTCCATTAAAGAGTGGACTAACCGAGCTTTTGAGCCGGTGAACTACTATACTTCCCCATTGCAATCATCCCCTATCCCCCAACATTATTATTCCCTTAGTCTAGAATCTTGTAGCTCCGCGCTAATCAACTAGTATTCTCATACCTTCTGCTCGTCCACCCGAAATTTACACCATCAACGAGTTTTATTTATTTTATGGGTTAATGGGTTTAACTCAACCTATTATAGCCCATTTATTAAACGGATTAAAAATAGATTGAATTTGTTTTGCACCCAACCCAACCCGCCCATTTACCAAGTTTGATGGAGCATCCCAAGTAGTATTCAGGCCAAAACTTCACTTGTTTCAAAATTCAACCCCAATAATTAATGGTATAACTGATCGACCTCAATAATTAATGGTATAACGGACCATACACACACAGACTAGTAAGCCTATAGTTTTCAACAGTTCCACCAAAACAAATTCAACATGGTATCTTAAGAAAATTACACTTTGACCCTTTGAACTATGGGCCTCGTTTTATATTCCCCTAAGTTTTCAGCTTTTCATATTACACTTTAAACTATTAGTTTAAATTTCATATTGCCCAAGGGTTAACATTTGCCCAACTTTTCAAGGTAAACCAAGCCAAAAGGAACTTCACTCATTTGGTGAGAGAAAGAGCACATCTCCTAACATTATGGAATTTTATTTTTGCTCTGATTTGTCGAGAAAAATTGGGCAGAAGATTACAATTGGGAAAATATAAAACTCAAACCAATAATTGAAGGTGTAATATGAGAAAGCATATATTTTACAGGACAATGTGAAATTCAGACCAACAGTTGAAGGCGCAATGTAAGAAAACGGATACTTAAGGGGCAAAGTGAAACAAGTGGTATAGTTTATGGGTCCAAGCGTAATTTGTCCTAGTACCTACATTTTTTTTTTCTGTGTTTCTTTAGATCCACATCTTGATTCAGGCTGGAGTTGTACATAGTCTGCTGGTCCATAAGGTTCAAACAAATCTTGAAAGAAGCCCTTCTTTCTTCTGGGATTGCATCCAATGTCTTTGCACAACTGATCATTGTACCATATATGAAAAGCGCCAATGCAAGATCTTTGATAAGACTTGCCAGCATATTGTTTCTGGTAATTTTCCCACATTATAACATCCTTTTCCATTTCCTTTATGCTTGGCAATTTGAAGGTTCCATCAAGAAAATGAGCTAGCCACTGGCACCTGATTTCGAAGGTGTACATATTGCCAAGGCTCTCCGAGTATCCTATTATCACTAGTTGTGGAATTCGAGGATGAATCATCTGTCTGAAACAGCAAAAAAATACGACAGATCAAAACAAAATAACATGAATTGAATTTTTTAGGGACAAAATTGATTTAATGAGAGCTAAACTAACAAAAAAAATCATATTTTAATGGCCAAAAGTGTTGTTAACTCTTTTTTTATTGCATAATGCTATTGGGACATAATTTGGGGACATAATGAGTTGTCACCAATGAAATGATAGTGAAATATATTTAATGATGGGTCACATTACAGCATTAAATGAATTCATTATCATTTCATTGGTGACAACTCATTATGTCCCCAAAATTATGTCCATAAATTATATCTCAATAGCATTGCTCTTTTTTATTAGGGAAGCCTTTTTAAAAACTTAAATTACTAAAAATTTTAAAAGGACCCCAAAACTTTTGAAAATTATAGTGGGGGCAACTTAATTTATGAAAATGTGCTCAAGTGCCAGTCCAGAACAAGTAGAGATACAAGCAGAAAGACAAGCCATGCGATTTTCTTTTCAACTTAGAGCAATGGAGGTGGAATTGGAAGGAGCTATTGCAAATGTCATAAACAACCTATGTGATCAGGTTTGATTTGGTCGACTTGCTAAACGGACATAAAAATTCTAGTTTTTTTTTTAGTTAAAAGATTGGGAAATAAAAGTGATATTTATTGATAATTTTGATGCATGGGTAGGTAAGGTGGCCCCTGACTTTATCGTGCCTCGCCTCCTATTATATATTTTTCAGCATTATAAACACTACCGTTTTTTCTATATAAAAAAAAAAAAGTTAGTGACCATACCTGTAGAGAGGAATTGTGGAAGTTTGCGACTTGATTATGCGTTTTTGAAAGGTTGGAGAGGTGAAAATATTTTTGATCTTGAGATCACCTCTACATCCAGTGGCAAAGATGACAAGATCAGTTTTGAGAGGCTCAACTTCTCCATCAATAGTCAAACCTTGTTTGTAGAAACTGAAGCTCTGTGATTTCTTTAAAATGATACTTCCTTCTCTCACTTTGTCATAGAAATGTTCAGGCAGCATGATGATTAGACAAGAAGCAATCTTTTGAAAAAAGCTGACTTTCGGTATCATTCCATACTTTTTCAAGGGGAGTTTCCATCGAAGATAGCTCTCCACAAATTTTGAGATTACCCACCTCTGGAAAGATTTCAATTATTAATTGAATGTCGAAATTTTTGTATCTCAAGATGGTTCGAGATGTTTTGGACAATGTTTCATAAATAAATTTTTAAATGTTTACGCTTTTTTTATTTTCGAAATACTTTTGAAATATTTCTTTTTCCACGTTGATAGAAACGAAGAGTCGAAATTTCATTGCAGATTTGTTTGCGAAATATTGATCCAAACATGCCAAAACACTTCAAAAAATATGAATTTTGATATTCGATCACTGATTTGTATCGGTTTCTATATACATACAAACGTTCTAGATGTTTTGAATTGAAATTTAGTTCTTTGACAAAAATTATGCACCGAAATAAATTTTTTATCGTTGTACGACAAAGAACTTACCAAAGGTGAAAGTAGGGTGGCCAAAACACTGAGTAGGAAGGTTTCGCCAGGCTTGTGAAACAAGAGTTCCGCGAAGCGATTGAAGTATAAGACACCAAGACTAACTCCCCAGAAGTAGACACTGGGGAGCATCCAATAAATGCTTCGTTGAATCAACGTGCAAGGGTAATCCGTACCTAATTGGAAAATTAGCAAAGTTTTGTTAACAAAGTTGAACTAAAAGATCACGACAAGTTTTAAATCTTAATGTAGGCAAGATATTTTTAATTAGTATTTGCTCGGTCGGAGTTTAGACGAGCAAGCAGAGACCAGAAAACAAGAAAACCCGCCACAGAGCAGTTGACTAGAAGTGTTACCGTGGAGAAATTACTCACATTTGAGACTTGCACAAATTTTGTGATGAAGTTAACATGTAAAAGTAGATAAGAGGATGTCATTCATTCAACTACAGTTTCGAAGATATAAGAGGCATTCTTGTGATTAACGGTTTAATAGAAAGCATGGTCCTCAATAGAGCACAAAAGAGAAACAATATTCACTTTAGCCAAAGCCGTTGAACTATAAATTTTTTTACAGTGGCCCTTCAATTACTTGAATAGGTTACAAATTGCCCAAGACGCAAAACATTCTTCACCTTCTAGACGGAGAATGTTAACATATTCGGGCAAAGTGAAATATTATTACACAGGTCGGGGGAAAATTGAAACAATTTTCTTTCAAATATCTAGTGGATTTTAATCATTTGGGGCAATGTGGGACAAATAATCATAGTTGAAGGTGCAATATAAAAAACATGATAATTAAGGTAGCAAAGTGACATAAATCTCTTAGTTTAAGCTGGCAAAGTGTAATGAAGTGTAAACGGAATAAAGATTTTGTTGATTAGAGTTGAGTTGAGTTGAGTTGAAAAGCATCTGATTTGAAGTTGCCTCCAAAGACAAAATGCATCTGAAGTAAGTGAAAGTTTTCTCACCATTTGCATTGGCACATTCGACTGCTATGTCTACTGCAGATTTAGAAGAACCTATGACTGCAATTCTCTTTCCTTTAAGAAATTCTGCAGCAACTGCATTGTCCATAGCAGAGTAGTCCACTGAATGCATCACCTTACCATTGAATACTTCTGGGCCTTGATCTTGAGGGAACTCTGGGATGTTTGGTAGACCACTGAATCTTCCATTGCAAAGAATGACAAACTCAACTTCATATTCCTACCCCAACAAAAACAACCAACAGTCCTTTTTGATTGAGTAATCAATGTAACAAGAAGCCAAGAATGCCTAGTTTCTCTTCCCATTCAAACTAACACATATTTTACCCAAATTTCACAACAAGAATTAAGGTATTTTGAGACAAATTTTTTTGCGGTGATAATACTTATCATCACAAAAAGCGTGTTTATTTTTCAACCGTATGAAAACTTACAAATTCTTTGATTCAAGCAATATTTTTTTGGGTCAAGTTATAAAAAAAGAGATGTTTGGACTTGATCCTAACATTTTTGTTATAACTTGACCCCGTATAGCTATAACTTGATCCTAAAAAGTTATACGCTTCGGTACCCTACTTGAAGGCATAGACTAAGTATGTGAAAAATGGATGCAAATAACCAAAAGTTTGTGCAAAAATATACATACCTCTGTAGAGCAGTCTTGTGAGTTTTCCACAAGTACTTTCCATTTTCCCTCGGATCCAAATGCCTTACCTGTTCCACCCCACTGATCCCATCCATTCATCTCTTGATGAGACTCCCCATCATAATCTATAGTAATGACTTTGGAGTTGAACTTAATATAAGGGAAGAGACCAAAGTGTTTGGCATATGATTCAATATAATCCAAAACTTGGGTATTGTGCGGATGTTCATCTTCTACAGAACAAGGCCATGGGAAATCAGAAAACTGGTAAACTTCTTTGACATTCTGGAGTTTAGTGCACTCCAAGGTCTGAGCCCAAACACCTCCAATGGTGCTATGAGCTTCAAAGACTAGGGGTTTGAGTCCCTTTGCAATGGAGTATTTGCAGGCAAGAAGTCCGGAAATTCCTGCTCCAATGATCGCCACCCTCTTCTCCATTGATGTCTGATGAACTTTTTTTCGGAAAAGAAACTAACTAATTTTTTCAGGCAATACTCCTAGAAACTGGAGACGAAAGCAGCGGAAGTGAAAAAAAAGACCACTTTAACTCCGAGGGGTGGTTTGGATGGAATTTTAGGGTGGGTTTGGATTGACTTCCTCGATCTTTTTTAAATTCAAACTCCTCTTTACAAATATGAGATTTAATATTAAATACAGTACATACTCATGTTTGATATGCAACAAATACATATGTAGGACTCACGGATATATCACTATTATCATAATATATTTGCCCTATAAATGATTATTGATGGGAGATTCCTGAGAAAGGATTAGATCATGACACACGTCCTCGATGCCGAGGGGATGTGGTCATGACGCGTCCTCTGCAATCGGGTCAAACGTTGCAAACACCTCCTAACATCGGCCATGTCCTCGGCGTCCGAAGTTGTCAATCTCTCGGCGTGGGGTCATACTCTCCAAAGGGTGCCTTGTGTCTCGGCAACGGGTGCATTCCACTAGGATTACGTGTCCTCGGCCCCGAGGACACCCTGTTCGAATGGACTATTGACGATTACAGCTGTTACCCTCTTAGAAAGGTCAGGTTAATCATTAGGTTAACTTTCCAAAGAGTCAGAACGAATGACTTCTCGCCAAGGATAGGCCAATACGTGACAAAGGTGCAGCCTATTGGCTACCTATGAAAAGACTCCCCCACTGATAGAAAGTTGTTTTAATTACTCGCATTTAATGAAACCCCAGCGATGGGACGTGGATGGAGACCGTGGAAGCCGAGAGCAGGGGACATTAAATGCTCTAAGGGCCGATCAATTAATAACATCTCTTCGAATGACTAGCATTAATTATTCGGGGGTCCGAGGCAGACTGATAAATTAATATTGGGGAATTATCTAGGCAAGCTAGGGAGAATGTTGCCACCCTCTCTGACAGCTACACCCTACCTAGGCGAACAACAATGATGAGTTCTTGAAGGTATAAATAGTCTTTGAAAAAACGCTACAAGGGTAAGCAAAAAATATCACACCACAGCGCTACTGTGTTTTCTTCTTCTCCTCCTCTCCTTCTACCATAGATTGACTTGATCGGCGGAGGGGATACGTCGGAGAACACTCCGGCACCCTTCTAACCTGTTTTTTTTCTGTGTCAAGATCCATCTTCACCCATCGGAATCGATCGACCACTTCCCTGGAGTAATTCATCACTACTCCTTAGGCCCCTTTGGCCTTCTCAACCTATTCGAGGTGGTGAGGACTCCTATCAGGCCCAAACATGAACCACCAAAGGAAAAAAGACGTCCTCCGGTCAGATCCTTTTCTCGATTGACTCCCACTATTGGTCACCACCCTCAACTGTTCATTGTTCGCTATAAGGGAATCTGTTCCAAAAAATATTGTGTAGAAATTTACCCGCACAATTATATTGCTCATTGATTAATCTAATTCATACTCATGTTTGTTTAACTTAAGGGTACAAATGACATTTGCTTCACTAATCTAGGTATGACTTGACCAAACCTCCCTCCCCCCCATGGGTTTGATGAAACCCACATTCAATGATTTAAAGTGTTAGACCAACTACAGCCCGAGACTACTCTCCATGGCTTGAAAAAGTCATCCAAACAAGGATTTTGAGGTCTATTGGACTATTTTTCCCAATCCATCTTGGGAAGCACTCTTATACCCACTTACCAAATTGCCCCTAAGTGATAATAAGAACGAGCTATAAACTTAGACGTTTTGAGATTGAATTTTAACAACCTTTTTGTAGTTAGGCCATGAGAGATTTAATCTCTCATGAATACTCTAGTCTCAGCGTATATGACATGTTATTGACCGAATCAAAGAAAAAATTAATCGTAGTGAACATAAACTGATTCAAGCACCCCACGGTTGAACCCAAAATTTTAGATGGATAAACAGATAAATTTGAAGTTTAAAAAATCTGTCACCTAAGTGTCCAATTTGCCTCTTGCCTCAATTCTTACATGGTGAATTGGTCACTTACCTGTATATAAGTGAGATAATGTGTTTGTGTGTGCATGGATTAGGTGGAGTGGTCGTGAAGAAGGCCAGGTGGCTTAGGAATTACGTGTGCACGGTGCTAGATTTGGATTTTGGACTCTGTTTAGGGAGGTCGGTCCAAGTTGAGGATCTAAATATTTGCACGGGTGACTTTGGTGCAATCATCTAAGATTCTTAAAACAAGGAATGAGGTTAGCAAGGGGTCGGATATGAATCCGGCAATCCCCTCCGATGTTTAACAAAAAAAATTTCTCCGCAATGAATAAAAATAAACCTATATATTTAAATTTATTATATTATATTTGATATTTGAAGGTTCGTTAAATACAAAATGATCAAACACCGATGTACATAACACATATAAACAAAAAAAATATTAATTAGAATCCTTGATAAAAAAAATGAAGTTAATTTCATACCGTTGACCTTGACGAGTTTTCTTACTTTGAAAGCGTTACTTCGTAATTTCATTATTAATGCCATTAAAATAAAATTATATATATACAATCAAAGTATAAGTGATTCATTATGGATTACTTATTTAATTATGTAACCAAGTTTTCACAATTTTTATAGCCTAAATAATTACAAAATTAGCCTAACATATCAACAATTTATCTAAATATGTATGAATTGTGTTCAAAGTGTTTGTATTGTCCTCCCCCCCCCCCCCGGGGCGGTTCTCCTCTTGGCTACGCCACTGGTCGGTGTTCAAGTGCGAAGATATGAGTGCTACAATAAATGTTGGGGTTCTATTCCTGTACTTGGGGCCCAATTCAAGAAAGTTTGTCCCAGAGTTTTTTAGGTTGGCTATATGAATTATTGTTCGTCATTTAACTCTATTAAAGACAATATTTTCAGTTATACTATAAGTGATTATATCTTTCTTTACTATTTCATTTAAAGTTAATTTTGATCTTTCTTTAACCTTACGTTTATCTTCAATGACTATCATATCACTCTTTCTCACCAGTGTCGTAATAGGTCGTTTACAAATATATCTAAATCACTTAATTCGATTATCTCTTAACTTATCTCTTATGTGTGATATCTCTACTTTTTTTTTTGAATATATTCATTCTTAATTTTATTTTTTCTAATTTTACCGCACATCCATCTTAACATTCATGTTTTTGCATATATTATTTCTTAGTTGTCCAACACTCACTACAATAAAGAATAGCGGGTCTTATGATTGTTCTATAGAAATTTTCTTTTAGCTTAAAGGGTACACGTGCATCACACAATAAATCGGATGCATTCCTTTAGTTCACCCAGCATTAATTCTATGCATACCGTCGTTGTCAATCTCCCACTTTTTATGGATAATAGGTCCTAATATATTTAAAGTATTCACTTTTTGGTATCTCTTTATCTTCAATTTTTACTATTTTTTTTTCAATTTCTTCTTTTACTAAAGTTATATTCCATATATTCAGTTTTAGTCCTACTTATACTAAATTATTTTGATCCTAGGATTTTTCTATTCAAATTTCTCATTTATTGTTAATTTTTTCTTTACTTTCTGTTGAGGTAAAAAATCGGTATTACTTCACTTCCAATTTATGACGTTATTTTTGAAAAAGAATTCTGAACTTTATCTCCAATCTTCTCTTTGTAAAACGAACAAACTGTCCAAGATCGAAGTGCTTCGATCGAAGGCACTTCAATGCTTAAGTTAGTATTGAAACAAGAAGAATTGCACGAAGACAATGAGAGTTTCAACATACCTTTCAACTTGTCTTCTTATTTCTTTTTATATATCTTTGTCTCTTTAGGGTTTTCGTTAATCTTGGATGCAAGGTGGTACACATTCATTTCTTTCAGTATTTGAGTTTTGGAAGTCACTGATACATCTCCAACAATCTCTCTAAATATCTTTATTTTAGTTGATTTAGTTATCTGATTGCCTAAGTTTCAGACGAATCTTTATCTCTATGTCAATTTTTTTGAAGCAGCTCGGGCTTATCTGGAGCCGAGCACATTCGACGTTTGCCGACCTGGGTAAAGAACTTGGTTTAGTACAACTGATCTCTTGCTTTGCTGAACACTTTTATGAACACGGCTTGGGACAAGTCGAGCTATTCCTTTACTTAACTAATCAGGTCGATGGACTTCAATCGTAAAGAGATCCGATCTATTTTCTTGTTTATCAAATTTCTAACTAGTTTGACTTGAATAAAATGTTTAGTAGAATATTCTTCAAATTCTTAGTCATACGTCTAATCTTATCAACATCACATGAGCATAATTAATACTCAAACACATATAAAAATGGGGGCTAACCCCTCACTTTCATTAACTACGACGAAATCGTTGGCAAATTACATACACCATATGAGCTCCTAAATGAGTCTGAGACTGCTCCTTTGAGTTATTTATACTTTGAAAGGTAATGAAATATAATTTAAAAAATCACATCAAGCCGACAAATCTGACACTCATGAGAATGAGTCAGTGGCTACCCTTATCCTGGACCTACACATTTATTACAGGACAGAAAACGTAGCTGGTCGCTCAAGATTAAATGGTGCATTGATATACCCACTCAAGAGGCCGAGCATTTAATCACCTCTCTCAGGCATTTAAACAGTAAAACAACAAGCATTGGCTGGCGTATCCTGAGGCACGTCCCGATCAGTCCACGTAAGATAGAGTCATGCATCTGTCTGTTGTTCACGAGACTCGATGGGAATCTCCACATAAATGTGATGGTACAATTAATCATTTTCGGCTAACTATCTCGTCAGTTGTGTCGGGTGATGTCAATGGACCCTCATGTCAGATCACCATTATTTTCGGTTAAGTATCTCGAAGAATTAGCTTGAGACTGCTCGGTTTGGATTGTCCAACGGTAGTGTATTTCCGGTGGGCTCGATTCTTGTCTACGTGTCCTTCGGTGATAGATATACTGATTCACATCCCATCAATATCTATAGGTACAAGGGCGAATACAAGGTAGGGACAATTGGGCAATTGTCCTAATCGAAATATTTAAAAATTTTGGGGTCTTTGTGAAATTTTAAAAAATGTACAAGTTTTTTTTTTTTTAAATCTTGCATCCACAAAAAAAAATGTGAAAAAATCAAATTGGATTATTTCATAAATTTAAAATTTAAATTTCTTAGCATATTGATTTTTAACTTGAATTCAATTTGAGTCAGAATTCGATTAGTTAGATATGAATTGATAATTTTGACCGATTATTCAAGTTCAAATCAATTATATCATATTTCATGAATTTAAATTTTAATATACCAAATTATAATTTGATTGTGATATAATTCGATTTATTACATTCATATATGTGGATATATGATGGAATTGAGTATTGCTTGATACAATCGAATTAAACTAAAATATAATTTAATAAAATTCAACTATAAATAACTCATGTATCCACATAAATATTTAATATTTACTTAAATTGGATATAGACTGTTAAAAATAAATTGTTGAATATTCATATCCGATTAAAAAATATTTTTAAATCGAATTCAAAACTCTTAAAAATCGATTTGTATTTTATATGATTGCTATGTGAAAATTGGTCCGAATTCACACACAAAAAATTGATGATTGTTGCGTGATTGTTCTCCTCAAACTACTAATTGCCCCCACTGTAGGACAACTCTGGCTTCGCCCCTACATGGGTAATTTGTATAATTTATCTCCGACAGAGCAAGTTGTTTTCTAAACACCACAACGTAATGGGCGGGAGGATCTTTCACGGTAGAAAGTGAGATTAGCCCTTATTTTTTTTATTTCTCAACTAATAGGAGACACATCTAATTATGAGATATACCCAGGGGACCTAAATGTAATTATTTACTACTGTCCATGCAACTAAACGCCCTAGTAGACTGGCAATAAGCTTCACATGGCCCCATAGATCCCATTTTAGCAGTATTTTTGTAGCTTAACGGTGCACCATATGCAGAACCAAGTCAAAAACTAATTGTATAAAAGCACTTATTTTAATTTGACATTTTATTTGTCGCTTGATGGTGCACCATATGCAGAACCAAGTCAAATTTTACCTGTATAAAAGCACTTATTATAGTAATTTGCGTCCTCTTGGATTTGGCTCTGGGTAACTGGTTTAAAGGTTATACTCGACTGGTGTCCTATTGTATTTGGATTGTGTCAAGACCCGTAAACATGCTCAAGAATCGAGAACGATCTAAAGAATGAATGGTTGGCAGGAGCTAATCCGACTTATTCATTGCATTACTCTTGTTGGTATGTGGATTGAATCACATAACACAGACTAGAAATTTTGGACTGAAATCTCCTTCTTTCTCAACTACTAATTGGTCCACATTAATTAATTATGGCACAGACATCTAAAAGCATGATTGGTTGGCCTTTTCTTCTTTCATTGTGGCACTACATCTAAAACGATTTTTTCGTGCAGTTTTTTTTTTTTTTTGGGTCATTCAATAAAATTAAAATGATACAGCCAAAAGATTAGTATCAATTAATTTATGGAAAAACATAAGACCATTTTGAAGATAAATTTTGCTTATTTGCTTTAATTTCCTAAGAAACTCTTGGATTATTACGAAGCAACAGTGTAATTGGGACGAAGGATAATAATGATGTGGTATCGATTTAGATTTAGCAATTCTCAATTCAAATTTCATCTAGTTATGCCTTTAACCTGACCTTTTGAAGCAAGATAATGCAATTAATTAATTTTTTTAGTTTGGATTACGCCAATCGGGTTAAAGTTTGGTTTTTAATCTGTCAATTTAGATTTCGACTCTATTTTGGTTAAAATCAAGTTTAATTATTGTGTGGAACAACTTGGGGTGAATTCCAAGTTAAATTCAAAGTTTAATTCATGTCTTCTTGTCTAATAGGACATCAATCAATGTTTCTGTTCGTGTTGAACTCAAATTCACTCATTCATGTTAGATCCTAAAACCCGAATTCACCAATTCATTTTAGGCCCCCTAAAACCCAAGATCTCAACCAGAGATTTCTCTTACTAAAAAAAGACCCAGGTACTAACAATATGTGCCTCAATATTAAATTTTGGAATTTTGGGTTAGACTATGATACTCAAAAAAATTTGGTATTGTACCACTTACTACTTTTTATGGTATAGCAATCCACCAAATGTGTTGCACGTGGGAAAAAATAAATTTTTTTTTTGATGAATTTATAACAAGACCTTGAGGTATTCGTGAAATTAAGTTAAAAGTGATCTCACGGTTTTTTATGTGACACCAATACAATTCTAAATTATGGATTTTTCAATATTTTATATAATTAATTTGGTCAGTCAATTTTTTTATAGAATATGCACAAGGTTTCAAGTTATACATCAATTTGTCATATACTTATTTTTTTTTCTATCTAGCAAAAAAATACTTTATGTATCTACAGACGTAAGAATTTTATTTTGGGGTTTATATCCCTACACATATTAGAGATTTTAAGGAATTGTTTTAGAATTCTCCTAAAAATTGATCATTTTGTACCTACAAAAAATCTCAATCTAATTAGAAAATATGTTTTTGTCGTTTGGTCAAATTTATAAAGATCATACTTATTTATCTATATTTTATTCTTAGAGAGTTGAAACTTTAAAGACACATAACATGTTGGAGCTAAAATGAAGAATATTGTTTTTAAGCCAGAAGTTCAGAAAATATGTTCTGCTATTTTAATTTTGCTAAATTGTAATTTCGCCACGAAGTTTTCTTAGTCTCCATATTATGGTCATTGGTATCCGCAAATATTTTTGTTCATGATGCATTATGCTTATATTATAGGATTTTGGTGGCAGATGTTCAAATGCAAGTCTCATTACGGTGCTTTACAAGGGATCCAACTAGTCTTTATCTCCGTATCCGTTGAAAAAAATTCGGTCCACCCCCGTTAACGGATATAATTTTTATCCTCATTCCCGTCTGCGGATAAATTTTTAATCCCCATCCCCGTCCCCGCTTCCTCCGTACCCGCCCAAGTCAAGCTAAATAAATCAAATATTTTAAATAATCCAACATAATCTAACATAACATAATATAACATAAAATATTTAAATAAAACGCAAACAATAAATGTCCAAAATACTACTTCAAAATACTACATATTTGAACAAAATACAAACAAATGTCCACAAACAACATAATGGTGGTAAAATCAACTCAATATATATTTTTATTTATTTATTTATTTAGCGGGTAATGGGTATGGGGCGGGGGTAAGGTTAAGTCCATCCCCGCCTCCATCTTTGCACGGGTTTATACGGGTATCCCCGTATACGTCCATCGTCCAATACGTATAGCCCATCCCCTGTCTAAACGGGACAGGTTTGGACAAATACTCATTTTTTCTCGGTCCACTACCATCCCTAGATCCAAGGTGGACTTTGTGGGTCACCTCCACTTATTCTTGTGTTTTAGATGCCACCTATTGTAGAATGCACATCTTGAACTGTTCGATATCTTGATCAAAAAAAAAAAAAAAGCGTTCGATATCCATCATGGAATATAGGGCTAATCTCATTTTGCATTTTAAAAAATATTTTCAATTATTAATTTGTACTGTTAAATATTAAAATTTTAATTTGTACCATTAATGTTATAAATTAATAGCAATGTAGACGTTATCCAAATTGTCGTTCAATTTTTTGCTATAAATTAAAGAATGTGAGTTGTAAGTGTTTCGAGTATGGGTTTGTGTATAAATTTCCAAATTGTTGGCGCCTCATGTGAGTTGCACATGATAAGGTAAGATTATATCTGATTAATTATAACTTATTTTTTAGGATAAATTAAATTCACACCCCCTGACATTTGACTTTATTATACGGACAACCCCCTCACATTTCAAAAATTACACTGAGACCTCACTGGTTAGACGGAGTTAGCTCTCCTAATAAAAAGATAATTTTGCCCCTCTATTTAACCCAAACCCAAACTCAAACCCAAATTCAAACTCAAACTTTTGCCTCTCTGTTTAACAAAAACCCCAACCCCAACTCTAATCCCTCCCTCTATCTCTCTCTCTCTCTCTCTCCCACCAACGAACCTAAACCCCAATCCCTCTCTGACTCTCTCTCTACCTCCAACGGTCAGTCTTCTCTCTCCCTCTCTAGCGATCATCTTTTCTCTCTCCCTCAACCCATCTTTGTGTGTGTATATATGTATATACATACATACATATATATATATATACACACACAGACAGAGAGAGAGACAAGGTGGTGGCAGTTCCCATGGTGTGGAGGAGACAATTGGGGGTGGATAATGGAGCATTTAGGGGCCAAAATCGCAGAAGATCACCAACTCTTATCCCACCATTGCAACACCCTCCAATAGCCACCCCCATCCAAATATGAGAAATCAAATGATGTGAAGATCTGAGAAATCAAAAGGATCTGATGTGAAGATCTAAGAAATCAAAATGATTCAAAGCTTAAAAAATGTGCTTAGATGATTTGGGGGGATTTTAGGGGTTCGATTTTACTAGTGGTTGCTGGGTTTTTGTGTGTGGTGTGGTTGAGGAGTTGGAAATTGAGGTGAGGGAGAAGAATGTGTGGGGTTGCTCTGCTATGAAGATTTATGTATGTATTCTCTCTCTCCCTCCGGTGGTGGTTGTGTAATGTCCTTTGCCTCTGCTCTCTCTCTCCCTCTGTCTCTGTTTTTTCTCTCTCTCTATCTTGTTCTCTCTCTCCCTCTATCTATGTTCTCTTTCTCCCTCTGCTAATGATGGTGGCAAAACTGGTGGTAATGGTGGCAAAAGTAAAAATTTATGTAATTAAATAAATAATAAATAAAAATAAATTTAATATGGGATAATTGGATTAGGTAATTATTAAGGTTTTAAAAAAATGATTACTTTTTAAATTGTACTAATACTACCAAATATTATTTAATAAACAAAAAAAAGTTAATATTTTATTTATTGATGTAATGTATTTAGAAATTAAACATATAAGTGTTAAATTTTAACATATATATATTTCATAGATAGATTAAAAAAATAAATGAGATGTTGGATAAATTTGGAGAGTATTTTTGATATTTTGAGAATTAGGAGTGATGACCTTAACTTTGACTGTTAACTAGTTTAACGTCTATTAGTTGTAGAGGGTATGACTGTTACAAGTTTTAAATATCAAGGGAGTTCGGTGCTATTTTGAAAATGTGAGGGGGTGTCCGTGTAATAAAACCAAATATTAGGGGATGTGAGTGTAATTTATCCTATTTTTTATACACAAAACAGTGTCAAATTGATCGCAAATGAAAATCTGTAGTGATGGACATACTTTTTCCTCATACCCAAAACACTTGCATCTTTAATTTATGACGAAAAATTCAATGACATTTTAAGTTGGGTCCACATTGCTAATAATTCATAAGATTGAGAGTATAAATTAATATTTTTAATGTTTGAGAGTGTAAATTGATAATTGAAGCACCGTTCAAGGTACAAAGTAAGATCAGCCCTTGAATGTAACTTGAGTTATAAAGTAAGTGGTTTATAACTCCTAAAACAGTTAGCATAAAACATAATGCATGAGTTTTTTCACATTAAATTTGCGTGAAAAAAACAGAGTGGTTTGTTTGTGTGAAAATACAATATTTGTGCGCAAAGAGAGAGAGAATTTTGATGGGCTAGTGAGACACTAAAGTCGGAGGAGTGGGGGGTGGAAGGGGGGAGGGGACGATTTAAAGAGTTGGAGAGGAAATGAATGGATGCTTAGAAGACGGGGGTTTTTGGCTACTGGACTACTAAAATACAAGAGATAAATGCTTACTACAATGGACAATGAGTGATATACAGTTATTCATGTGAATGATAATTTGGATATTTAAGAAATGTTTGAGGACAATTATGGTAATCAATTTTTTTTAATCTTAATAGCTTTTTAGAAGTAGTATAGATATAAATATAGATTTACATGATATTTTAGGTGAAATTTATTAACTTTTGGGGTGCATTCATTTTTTTTTTGGTTTAGTTATTATTTGGGTTTATTAACCACTTTTTAGTAGAGTTTATCATTGTTTGTGATGATGCATAAAATTGTCTTGCGCAAGATCAATAGTCAAGTAGATGAATGGGTGTGATTAATGAGCAGTTGGCAAGCAATCAATGACAATCAAGAACTAAAACAGTAAGCAAGTAGTAAATAATGACAAACACAAGAATTTATAGTGGTTCGGTCTGGGTATCTACACCCATTCTCCAGAACAGTAATGATGGGCTGTGGTATTTTATTGACGACGTTGTCGGGAGAGTAACTTCGGCGAGTGTTAGAGTGCTTTGGGGGAAATAGAGAGAGAACAATGTGTATAGGAAGGTGCAATGTGTGTAGGGAGACAAAAACTCTAGATGTAGATATGTCAAGGTTGTAAAGGTCTACCTCTCTGTGTAGAGAAGACTTACATTATTTATGATTAGTAAGGCAGTGAGACGGTGACGTGAGGGAGAAGACTTCTACTATTTTGGTAAGAACAGTTATGGTAAGAGATCTCCATATCTATCCCGATATTCTCTGCCCTTGTGCTCCTATCTATTCGGAGGAAGATCTTGAGCTTAGACTGATCTTGACCTTGAGGTTGGTCTTGCATTGGAGTAATTCCCATAGTGCGAAGGTGGAGAAAACGAAGGTCGAAGGAGAGAAGGGCACCAGCATGGGCGACGCCCCCTTGTGATACCTTTAGGCGGCCCCCACTTGGGTCCCTTATGCAGCGCCCCCTTGTCCTAGTTGTTGGCCTCTCGACTCATTTGGGTGTTAGTCCTTCTTGGTGTTTTGGGCTTCCTCCCATAGGTTGATCCAGTTCTGATTGGGATGGCCTAGTCAAATTTGGGCTCATCATTTGCCCCCCACGCCCCCAGCCTCAGATTTTTTTCGAAAGGAAGGGGGGCATGTCTTCGTCTTCACTTGAGTGAGTATAAATTTTCTTATTTTCCACGGTGCTTTTTCATCTTCGGAGACTTGCTGAATTTATTGGATTGTACCAAAAATTTTTTAAAGCATTAACTTTCTAATACTAATAGGTTATAATGGCAGAGCCCACAATCTTTGACTTTTTTTTCTTCTTTCTTTTTTCCTTGGGCGTTGGCCTCCTTCCTTTTGTTTTTTTCTTTCTTCTTTTGGTCTCCCTGGGCGCTGCCTCCTTCACCTTCTTTTTTTTTCCCTTTCCTTTGGCCTGGGCGCGCCTTCCTTCTCCCTCTTTCTTTCTTTCTTTTTTGGTTAGGCGCTGGCCCTTCTCTCCTCTCTCTCTCTCTCTCTCTCTCTCTCTCTCGTTCTTTTCTTTTCTTTTCTTGTTGGGCGCCGCCCTCTTAGGTGTTGACCCTTCTCCCCTCTTTTTTTTTTGGCAAAGTGAAAAGGGACTTTGGCGAGGAGTCCATAGGTAGTGTGGGCGATGCTAGAGGCTGTGGGCGCTACTTGGAGGCTAATAGGGTGCTTTGAGTGACGCCATGAAGCTGAGGCAGGTGACTTGGACACTGCCTGGAGGCTGAGTAGGTGTCTTAGGTGACACCAGGAGGCCTTAGGCACTACTGTGTTTGTGTTTAGGTGACACCTTGAGTCTTGCTACGAGGGTGCCTCTTTGGTGCTTGGTCACTTAGCGGCCTTGTCTCTAATTACAGGCATCATGTTGACAGAGCAATAATGGAGACTCTATTTGCTTTTAGGTGGTGTCTTCCCTTCTTTGCAAGAGACCGAGGTTTGATGCCCCTAGTACTTCTCAGTCAAGGTCCGATGATTAGGCTGTTTCACAGGAGATGGGTCCAGGTGGTGCCCCCACTCCTTCTTCAAACTTTGACTCATGTGTGTACCAAAGTTAACTGTTGTAGGAGTTAAGACTCTTGTGTGGTCTTTTTATGGGGACTATAGCTCCACATAGTTGTTATGTTTTGACTTGACTTTGGTCAACGAGCAGCTTTGGAGGTCTGCCGCTCCTGGATATCAGAGAGGCAAGTATGAGGGCTACTGAAGAGTAAGTAGGACTCGGGCGACAAACAAGAGAGGATGCCGCATAGCAATTCAGGCTCCGGCGGCAGGCACAAGAAGATGTCACGGAGTAGTAGGGCTCGGGCAACAAGCACGAGTGGATGCCGCTCAACAATTGAGGCTAGCGCACAAAAGGGTTATCCATCTAGAGGCTGACCTTTGAGTAGCACTTGAGAGAGCTATCGGGGTAAAGGCTCATGGTATAATGACGAGTTGGGCACCTAAAGCTGGGTGTCTGGTAAGAGGGGGCGAGACCCATCGTCTAGACGGCATCGAGGGAGGCACCATGTTGGAGAGGGTGAGACCATCATGGGGGTGCCCAAAGTAGAGAGGCCGAGACCCCTCATCAAGGTGGTATCAAGAGGAGCGCCCAAGGTTGAGAGGGCAAAACTCCTCGTCTAGGCGTCTTTTGACTTTTTGTCTACCTTGTTGTTGTTAGGTTATAGGCTGTTTGAGATGAAAACAAGACAGTTATAAAAATAATAATCTTGCAAAATTTTATTTCATAAAATAATGAGTAACAAAATATATCAATTGAAATAATAAAAGAGAGAAAATCTTAGGTGTGTCCCATAGGTTCATTGGCGGAGTTGTAGCTCTCAAGAGATTGAGATTGTCTGAATTTCTCCGAGGGGTTGCTGGTATTCTCTGTCATCCTGGTCCTGACCAGGTGGCAAGGCTTGTCCTCTACTAGCAACGTATTGCCTCAACTGGCCACGTTGTATGAGCTCTTCGATCTGCCTCTTGAGCTCATAGCAATCATCAGTGTTGTGGTCATGGTCGCAGTGGAAGTGATAGTACCTGCTGTGATTTCTACTGTTTGGGGCAGACTTCATTTTTTCGACCCAACGGGGCGTTCGGTCATCTTGTATTTGAAATAGGATGTGCTCCACTAAGGCGTTGAGTGGCATGAAAGGTTGTCGGTCTCTTAGGGGATACGAACCGAGACGGTCCTTTACAAAAGCTCTCTCGGTCCTTTGTCTCTTGTTCTCTACCTCCCACTTGTTTTCGCGGGTGTCTTTCCATTTCTTCCCTCCTCGGGGGGACTCACCCCGAAGGGCTTTGGTGATGTCCTCGGCGTTCATGTATTTATGTGCCTTAAATAGCAGGTCAGGCATAATGTAGGGCGACTTTTTTACGACAGAGAACATGAAACTAGAGGTGCGAAGGGCGGCGATGAAGGCGTCCAGGGCTACCTTGTCATCTAATTCCTCAATCTCTAGGACCTCCTCATTGAAACAAGCGAGGTAGTCTTTGAGGCTTTCATCCCTATCCTGCTTGATGGTGAGCAAGTCAATTACAGGCTTCTAATGTCGGTGTCCCACAATGAAATGGGAGACGAAGGACCTACTGAGTTTTACGATGAGTGTATGGTAGAGGGCCTGAGTTTGGAGAACCACTGGCGAGTAAACCCTTTCAAAGTGATAGGAAAGGCTTGACACATAATCTCCTTAGGCACATTGTGGAGTTACATAAGGGTCTTGTGTGTGTCGAGGTGGTCAAGGGGGTCTTTGATTCCATCAAAGGTCTCGATGGTAGGCATCTTGAACTTCGAAGGCAGAGGGTAATTTACTATATCAGCAACAAAATGAGTGTTGATACGTCTTACCAGGTAATCCACGGTCTCGGGCGCCGGGGCCTTGATGGCGTTGAGGGCATTGCCGAGTTGGTTTTGTACCTCTCTAATCTTCTCGTCCCACTGGTTGAAGACATCTTCAATCGAATGATGGCACTGGCTTTCGTGGACACCATATTGGCTCTCGTCGTTTTCGTTCTCCTGATAGGTACGTGTGAAGGAGGTACACGTGAGCTCCCTACGTGTTGAGGAGGGACTGCTGGGAGAGGGGCACACTGTGGCCTCGGGGCATTCTGGCAAGGGACCCCATAGTAAAGAGTTGCTTGACACACAAAAGATATAGGTTGTTGCTCCTCCCCTATTGGAGGGATTGGGGATCCTCCTACTGGGTGAGGGGCAGTGCCTCCTTGGGTGAGCATCAGTTGGATGATCTGCTGGTACTATTTCAACAGCAGTTGCATGGTTTGGAGGGGTTGTTGTTGTTGTCCAGTCGCCATAGCAGAAGGTTCCGAAGTTGCCAAGGGAGGCTGAGTCTCCTCCCAGTACGCCAGATTGTTGTCTCCCAGTTGTTGAGACATCGATCGAATGGTGATTATCATGAATTGAAAGAGTAGGAAATCTAGTTGTTTCCCACAAACAATGCCAAACTAATGATCCATAAAATTGTTTTGTATAAGATAAACAGTCAAGTAGATGAATGAGTGTGATTAATGAGCAGTTAACAAGCAATCAATAACAATCAAGAACTAAAACAGTAAGCAAGCAGTAAATAACGACAAACACAAGAACTTATAGTGGTTCGGTCCGGGTGATCTACGTCCACTCTCGAGAACGACAACGATGGTCTGTGATATTTTATTGATGACGTCTCTAGAAGAGTAACTCCGGCGAGTGTTACAGTGTTTTAGGAGAGACACGGAGAGAAAGCAATGTATGTATGAAGGTGTAGCGTGTGTAGAGAGGCAAAAACTCTAGGTGTAGAGATGTCAAGGTTGTAAAGGTCTGCCCCTCTGTGTGAAGAATGCTTACATTATATATGCTTAATAAGGCGGTAAGGTGGTGACGTGAGGGAGAAGACTTATGCTATTTTGGTAAGTACAGTTATGGTAGGGGTTCTTCATGTCTATCCCGATATGCTCTCCCCTTGTGCTCCTATCTATTCGGAGGAAGATCCTGAGCTTGGACTGATCTTGATCCTGAGATTGGTCTTGCATTGGAGTAATTCCTATAGTGTGAGGTGGAGAAAGCGAAAGTCGAAGGAGAGGAGGGAACCAGCATGGGCAACACCCCTTGGAGACCATATGGGCGATGCCCTCTAGTCCTAGGTGTTGGCCTCTCAACTCATTTGGGTGCTAGTCCTTCTTGGTGCTTTAGGCTTCCTCCCATTAGTTGATCCAATTTTGATTGGGTTCTTTCTTAGACTTTCTTGGTTTAATCTGATTGAGTTGGCCTAGCCAAATTCGAGTTTATTAGTTTGGGATAGAATTTACTAATTTTAGGGGGTTTTTTTCAAATTTTTTGGTACAATACCTTTAAATTTTTCCCTTAAATTTTTTGGATTAATATCGTATTATCATAACTTCATGTATAATGTATTCCAATCCCACAGAATTAATGCATTTGGGCCTGTGAAAATGCGCAAACAGTAAAATACCCTAATTCCAAAGGATTCAACTATGTTATTTTTCTGGTCCCCCCCCCCCAAAAAAAAAAAAAAACTATGCTATTATAAATGTTGTTTTGGTAAGAAAAATCCTTATCAAGTATTTTATGTTTTGTATTGAATTTGTAACACCTAGTCCGTACCGCTGTAGTCAGTCCTAAATCATACCTATTAGATCATTCAAGCTTACAACCTGCATTCGAGTTATTTTCAAGGGATTTTACTAATCAAAAGCTGGAGAAAAGAAACTGAAAACATTTGAAATCAAATTATATCAAATAAATGACATTATCATGCAAAAAATTGAGACAAAAAATTCAGGAATCTTGGGTAAATTGAATAAGAAATATAATTCACAAACTAAAAAAAACCCAAAATTCAATAATTATTTTAGTAAGCTGGACAAGTTAGGATTTGTGTCAAAATTCTTCTATTGAAATTATATCTAGGAGTGTCCATGGGCCATATTTTTTTGAGTTGGACTTAGATAGGGTAGGTTCAATCCCTTACCCTATTGAGTTATCAGGCTGGCCGGACTAGGCCTCGTATAGGGATATGTTACCCACAGTTCAATCCGCGAACCTATTGGCCAGGGTCAAACAAACATGCTACGGACTTTTTTTATATACAACTTTATTTAAAAATAATAAATATTTTTGTAACTTAATATTTTTATAAATTATATTTTTGAATTAAAAGTAGAGTCAAAATAGACAAAAAATAAAATAATGAACAATTTTATTTATAAATAGAAGAAGAACTGCATCACAATAGAATGAGTACATTCTAGTTGGCTCCTACCTACCTATCTATCATCTACAAAACTCTACCATTTAAAATGTGTATGTTTAATATATAGAAAAAAAATTTATACATTATTTATAATATCTAAATTTTTAAAACTTCAAATTCATGGGGGACGTTTTTCAAAATTTCAATGTTCTAATAGTCTAATTTTTTTTCAAAGAAAGGGTGGGCAGGCGGGTTCTTGAGCCGGGTTTGAATGGGATTTTACGAGCGAACTATTAGGCCGGGTTTTAAGCTAAGTAATAGATTTGAAGGCAAGTCTAAACCCTCTTTTTAAGGATATTAGGCTCAGACTCAAACAGACTAATTTTCAGACATATCAAATTTCCAATTTATTTTTTGGATCGAATAACAAGACCGTGATTATCCTGGCGGATGGACGTCCCTAGTTATATCTGATCAACAACACAGATAAAGTGCAACCTCAAGAGTTTTTGGTGGGTTCTATTCCTCTGTAGCATTTTCAATGATAGCTGTGAGATCCATACTATAATAACCCAAAATGGATATGAGCTTTTTAATCACAAGCCACAAAGAAAAAGAGATAAACCTACAAAACAGACAAAATAATACTATGCTAAATACCACTTTGACCCTCTCAAGTCTCAGCTATGGCTCCAACCTCACTTATTCATCTCAACTATTAAGTTTTGTTTCTCACATTGCCCACTCAATTATTTAAATTTCTGCCACACTGTTCCAAAATTAACACATACATTATGTTTTGTACCGAAAAATCTCAAACTCTGTAGTAAAATACACGTTTTTTATGTCTATAGCTGTGATAATGTTGAATCGATATTAGAGGGGCAATGTTAATATGAAACTTATAATTAAAGTTGGAAGTGCAATTTAAGAGATGTGATAGTTGAACGGGCAATGTGAGATATCAGACATATTAGAGGGCATCAAAGTGTAATTTTCTCATAGTATTAACCGTAACAGCCCAGAGAAAAACACAGACCGCCTGGTACCACACCTATGGCTACCATCAGACCACCATATCCACTTTCTTCTCCACTAAAACAGAACATTTCTCCTCCTCCCCCTCCAACTCAACTAATTTCCTGCAAGTTCATCTCTGAGTCTTTGGCTTCTTCTTCAATATCATACTTGAGTCAACAACGGGGACAAGTTGCAGCCTCAGTAGCATTCAATCCTTCAGGCAACTTCGACCTCTCTCTATATGATGAGGAAGATGGTAAGGGCCTCCCTTGTTTCACTAAAATTTTCATTCCTCTGTTTTTTTAAAGGTACCTTTTGGTGATGCTGTGGTGGATGTAAGAATTTAAGGCCCCTTCTTGGATAGCCATAAAGTGTTAGAAAAAAATCCTTATAGCGAACGTTAGATATACATAGTTTTACCTCTGGAGAGATGATTTTCAGACATTTGGACATAAATGACTGAAATTGGGATAGGTGGACTATTATAATCATTCAAACTAGTCTATAACAATATCTATCTACTTATTGTAATTCTAATTTTTTTAAGACTTTGTCATCTTCAAGTTCATAAACTTCAGGCATATTAATCTGTTGAAGTGATGCCCATGTGAAGGATTGCCTGGTTATGAGTACAACCATGTTGGAGGTTGAAGAGAACTATTCCATTGCAAATCTGCGTGGGTGAAGTGTTTGATAACTTAAGAGTTTTAGGGTGAGCTTTAGTGCTTCACTGTACAATGCGTTTTAAACCCACGTTGGCCAAACTCAAAACAGACAATATTATACAATGTGAGTTAGTGAAATGAAATGTGCATATGCGAAGCTATGTTCACCTGAAACAAATTAAGAAAATCACGTTACAATAGAAGCCAGTGTTATTTAGATGCATCAAAAGCACTCCCCTTGCCTGAGATAAGCAGCAAATACAGTTTAACCCAAGACTAGCATGTTTTACTTTGACAATTTTTGATTGGCAGAATCAGAGAAAGTTCAACCACCAATGCCACCCAAAGAAGGGCGACATGAAGTGGTGATTGATAATGATAGGATTCGTCTCCTAGACTTAGCCCCATTTCACACTGCCACTGGAATCACCTCACCTTTGTCGGGTAAGTATGATGTTGAGAAATTTAACTCTCTATGTTCGTATAATTAAGTTACTGATAATCACATGCTACAATCGTAGCTGAGCCTAAGGAGTTTCTTGAACGTACAATTGGCTTCACCATTAACTACACTAGAGAAGATGAACATGATCCTAGAGAACTATCAGAGTTTCCTGAGATAAGACTCTGGTTTTTGAGACTTGATGCTACTTATCCATGGCTCCCCGTCTTGTTGGACTGGCGAGCTGGAGAACTTGCACGCTATACAGCCATGTTGGTTCCTCATCAGGTAACTATTAGTGTGTGTGCGTGAGGGACAGAGGATTTACCGAGCAAGGAACCTAACTTTCTCGGAATGTTGGTTGGCAGATGAGCATGAGAATGGGAGTAGTCTTTAACCCCGAGGCACTAGAATTGTTCATCATGAAAAAAGTTTTTATTGTATATTCTTGGTTGAAGAAACATAAAGTTCCAAAGCCTAGATTGAAGACAAAAGACATGGCTAGGATGCTTGGATTTGGGATTGGAGATGAACTATTTGAGTTGATTGATGATCACTCGCTTGATCAATCATAAATTATTCAGGCAAATCACTGACTTGCCATACAGCACAAGAAAAATCTGAATCAGATCAACTCAAGCAATGGAGACTCAACAGCAGAAAGGGAAATAAATTTCGTTAATGTACGTGCTCAATAGCAGCATTTGGAACGTCAACCTGAGTTCATACTCCAAAGCGTTTGTCATAGTTTTTTTAGTTTCTAAGTGAGTCTTGATGATTTGCATTGCTCTATAATCTTACAGTACTTACATAACATGCCCAAAATTTTATTTTTGTCAATAAGCAATGTAGTTTCTTGATCTTTTACTTTTATAGATAAGGTCTATACATAAATCAATCTAACATGAATCGAGACCGAGTTTAAAGTAAATTATATATTAAAGTTATAGCTTGGATGTTTTACACAAGAGTAACCCTTTCGAAGCCCCCAAACTGCACTGGTTCAGTACACACCAAGTCTTACGAGAATTGTAGAATTGTAGCCATAAATCTGTTAATAATTTGAACTTCATGTTTTCAACTCTTAGAAACATTTTTACTTCATTGAAAGAGGATTGGAATCAACACGGTCGAACGAAGAAATAGTGGTAATATTGTTAATCATAAGGTTGCTTCTCTATCCCCACTTGATAATACAACTTCCTCTGCTGTAAGAGAATGGTCACCAATAAATAGATAAAGTTGAATGTTTAATATTACATGAAGCAATTATAAACTACGAATTTGCAGTAATGAGTGGCATTTCGTGTATAAACCAGTAGATTTACATACAGGGCAGAGGTTTTTGCATCCTAACCATGGTTTAATACACTCAGTATGGAAGCGATGTCCACAATTCAGTGTCCCCAAATCATCATATTCCACATAATCCTCCTGCCATTAAAGCAATTCTGTTGCATAACTTCCTCCAGGAATTTTAAACATTTTTGTCAGACAAGATATACTAATTAAATGTACCTGGCATATGCTGCAAGAGTCCTTCTCAGCATTCTCTTCTGCAAATAAAAAGTACTTACTGTGTTTGAGGGACTTAAGTATTGTTTCTTCAGACAAACCCGTGCTAACATTCCCTATATAATCTCCCAAAGCCAAGAGCTCCTGATATGAATCAAGACAGAAAGATGAAAAAATGATGCATTTAAATTGTATGGATAAAGGGATTTGTATGATTTTACCTCATAAGACATATTATCTACATCTAGTCGCATGTCTCTATAACGATCACGAGTATCAGTTACATAGAACAATAATGAACGACTTGAAAATGGAATGTCCTGCTCCTGTAGTATGAACAACATGTGAGCTAAATGGAATTGATACTATCAACAGAAATGGTATATTAATTAGAAACTAAGACATAAGAGGCACCTTCAAGCATGCTTAAGAGTTTTTTTTCCTCAGAAGGTAGTTGAGATTTAAATTTCATATGCTTAATGTGTGCTTCCTTGTAATATCATTATTCAAACTGCATCCAGTAAAATATGGTGCAATTGAAATCAAACCCCCGCTAGAGAACTTATTATGAACAGCTATTGGCATTTAGCAGTGCTTGTTCCAGCCACACTGTGACAAAGAAGTGGTATTCATTTTTTAACGAAGACAATGCTTTTGTGTCGTATCTCATGCACAATTCATCTAAGCCCTTTGTGACGTTATTATAACAGATAAAAAATTTTAAGAATATGCAGCATGACAAATCCTTTTTTCATCATCTAAAATCCACCTGGGGCTTGATGGAGCAATATCCTGGAGCTAGACATTAAAGTAAAACAATTTTACCAATCAAAGTGAAGTTGGATTTTTTTTCGGGTTCGAAGGAACACATTGCAAGTTTTACAGAAATGTAATTGAAGGGCGTATTATGACAATCACTTTTCCTATCCTGGATTGCCAAGAATATTGTTGAAAAAGAATCATGGAACCAAGGAACAACAACTTTAGCCCACCATGTGACATTTTTCTTTGTTTTTTCTGGTAAATTTCTTCTTCACAGTAAGCAGAGCATTTAAGAGAGAGTGGGAATTTCGGCTGTGGTTTCATCTCAGTACATGTTAACAAGGTGCTTCCAAAAACTTGGCCAAATGGGTTGTGTAATAAACTAAGAAAGGGTCCTCAAAAAATCTGATTTGAGTAGAGCATGTGAAGCTTTTGTGTTAGGACAATTGTTGAGGCCAAGTGTCCTATCAACATGTCAAGAAAACAAGGAAAATACTACCTAGGTAAGCAAATGCAAACATTTAAATAATCTAATTGAAAATTCTAAAGCAAGAATTACCAATATAACCGAAGGGGTATAAATATTTTATATAAACGTTAGTAACATACGAAAAGAAACATATACCGCTGGGGAGAGTCTGAAGTTCCCTCCATCATTAGCTGGTAAAATTCTTAGTGATGTTGAACCATTTAAAAAATTATCAGCTAGTCTAAGCGTATTGAGAACGGTTTGCTCAAATTGCCGTCTCCGAACATTGCTATCAATCTCATTCTGTGACTCAATCCCTTCTATGGAAGCAGGAGGGAAGCTTAGTTGAGATGGGTAATTTCCACCCCAAGTGGTAGACTCAAATGCTGTTACTAAAGACCTCGGAAGAATATGCTGAAACACATAGGAAGTTTGTGGAGGAGAGAGACTATGAAGGTATCTAATATGCTCAATTGTATCTGATGGTGAAAAGTGCAATGTGTCAGCAATGCCTCTGGAAACTGTCCTTGTGGTTCCCGAGAGTCGTGATGGTCTCCCCCTAGAGATGATTACTCCTGTTAATGACTCGATGGCACCAGAAGTATTAGGTGTGCTCGATCTTTGGGGAAGCGACTCCTCATCACAATCTGACTGATTGGCTGAATGGTGGCCTGCCTTGTTTGTGAGTTGGCTAGGAAAGGTCGAGGCTTGATCCATTAACTGATCAGATAAGAGTAAGCTTAGGGAACAGGTCGAACTTCTCTGTAGAATATTACCAATGCCATCTAACAGTTTACTGAATTGTTTACCTGCAGAAAGATAAAAACTCTAGCTTAATCCATGAATGTTTATATAAGTTTCGAGAAAGAATAAGAATGCATCCATCTGTCTATCTATGCAGCACTATAGCAGACACATATCCTGAGGAAGAACACGTGACATTAAAAAAATTATGCAGTTAAGCACCTTCATCGGAATTCCTCCATAATTTTATCAAAGTTAACTACCTCTAGAACACATGGAATGATCTAATTTTCCCCTTAAGATGCTTCCAAATACAGCCCAAAGTGGTTTAGATAATACAACTTTTGAGAGATCTCTGTGCCCAACTATTATTTTTGCCATTGAGGCCACGGAATTGGGGTCTATGAAAACAGAAGCTTCATGTTGTTTGTTTTATGCTTTAAATGGAGTTTTAATGTTTTATTTAGGAATTAAGAAGTTGTCCTTCCAGAAATTATAAGATAGTGGGTGAATGAAATTTCAGATGAACATAGGCTCTCAGGACCAAAACTAGAAGGTCCTTACCTTTTATACACTAAATTCGCAATCTCTGTTATGTGACCCAACTGCATTGCTGGTGTTTATACATTATTTTGACTCCTATACATAAAGGTAGACAAAACTCAAAAGTTCTCAAACTACTGTTATGTATTATGTAAAGTACATGGAGAAATTGAGCACATAATTGGAATACAAACACTTTAGAAGAAATTTTGGGCAACTTTCACTTTAATCCCCTCAATTATGCCTCGCCTCATTCTTCCCGTCTATTGTCATTTGTCATGCTTCCCACATTTCACTTCGAACTAAGATTATTAGTTTCAAATTGCCTCAATTGCAGATGTCTGCCGCAAATTGAAAGGAAAGTTGAGTCACTCCTGCATTATGTGATATTTTATTTCACTTTGTCTCGAAATCTAATGACACGTGGACATTTTTCGTCCAAACGAAAAAGGTAATATGAGAGGGGGCAAACTATAGTTTAAGGATGCAACATGCAATATGCCTTTATTTTTATTTTTTTATCTCCAAGAATTTCCATATAATGTACATGGGTGATACAGAACCAAAAATCTTTTGTTGCATTTGTGTTTCACAATTTTTACTTACTTACTTTAGCGTTTTAAAAGCATTATAAACCAAGGCTACTATTATGATGCGTTTCTAAGATTGATTGTGCAGCAAACCCAAAACTCTTATCATGGTGTTGTGTAGAAATATTAACAAGCAGGAAACAGGCATGTTAACATTATGTGGAGAGATGACTGGGCGATACAAATATAAACAACTATTCATTCCTCAAATCCCAACTACTTTAGGTTGGCCATTCAAATCTATCCAGGAATATATCCCATCAAGGAATAAGTAATCATAATGCAAAACAAATTAAAGATTACTCACATCGGAGTTGGGTCTCAGAACAGCACCACAGCAACTTTTATATGCATCACTATAAGGATGAATTTGAAGGAACCAATGATTGGAAACTGTAAATATCTTCCCGAGAGAGATAGAGAGAGAGAGAGACAGAGAGAGACAGAGGCTGGTGGTCATTGATGACCAAATATATGAAGTAGCTTGGCGGTTTTTGTGGCGCGGATTCTTGTCAACCGTCATTTGAACTGAGGATCGGTGGTGCGTGTGAATTTTTGGGGTGGACTTGACAAGGACAAGCCAAACCTAGGGCAACAAAAATGACAACCAAAATGAGAATCTAATGGTCCAGTTGCATGTAATGGACACTAAATTAGTTTTGTAGTCAAAAAAATTAATGGGTGTCGAGTTTTAATTTCAAGGGAAAATTAGAACTAAGTCCTCTATCCCAATATGTTTTGTCAATAAGGATAAAAAGTGAACTTATGAGTAATAAATGACATATAATTGTAATATATTTTTAACGAGAAGAATACTATTTTCTTTATTAACTCATTTGGCTCTCTCTTCTATTCATTATATTCTCTCCTCTTATCTATTTCGTCTCATTATTTCCCTCCTCTATCTCTTTGTCAAATTTCTCTCTAATCTCTCATCTAGTTATTCTCTTTCTAAATAATCTGTCATTTCACTCATTCTCTCTCGTCTCTTTTCTTTTCTTTTCTTTTCTTTTTTTAATAAAGGCGACAGAATTTTTTTCAATTTCGAGTATTTGCAATTAGAAGCAACAATACAAATTCAAGCGTAAATTCTTGTCATACAATATAATCCTCTATATAACTAGCCTAACGGGCTAAATTATGTATCACCCGATTGGCCGAACTACAAACTGTGCTCAAAACAAAGGATTTAAACGATTATAGCTCTTGTCAAATGTCCGCTAGAATAGGTCCCAAAACTGTAGGCTCGTCTCTTCGAAGATTTAACAGTCTAAATGTCCTACTTGACTCGCCTTCTAAAACACTTTCATCCACTCCTTGTTGTGTGCAAAAATAATGGCTTCCATCACCACATATGTCTACACCTTGGAAAGAATTCCTGACGTACCTCTTTTTAGGCAACCCACGGCAAGCGAATGATCCAAATCCAAAATTTCACCGTATAAATTTACTTTGAATTGACCTGCATTCGTAAGTTTCCAACCGAGCTCGTGCCTTGGTCGAGGGAATGAGCTGCTAGGTGCTTCTATCCCTAAGATTTTTTCTCTCTCTCCTCTCTTTTCTATCCCTAAGAGCATCTAAGGGAAATGTTAAATGTTATATATCAAATTTAAATTTAAAAACTTAGGTGGTAATTTGACATATATCATTTGTTGGTTTTATGTAGTGGATAATTAACACAAATAATACTTATTGGAAGATAAAAATTCAAAGATAGGAAAACAATAAAAACATGACACAAATATAACGTAATTCGATTCAGCATACTCACTTTAGTATGTCGTACCTACATCCACGGACTGGACCAGACACTTACATCGATGTATTATTCATTGAAAAATTGATTATCTGATAACTGATAACTGATTACATAATACACATTTTTATTTATAGAGATAAAATACTAAAACCCAATCTATTCAAATAAAACTTGATATTTATGTTTTATCACATGTCTAATATACCAATTCAGGGTATATTAAAATTTTTCTAATATAATCTTATTTGATTTGGTCACTAATAAACTTGTCAATGGTTTATTAGGACTCTCACATTGATTACCCAACAAACTATTTTTCATGATAATTAGAGAGTTTGTGTCAAATTCCAACAGTCTCCTTTAAACCAAACTATTCAAATTTGGTCATGCCCAACATGAGGCTTAACACCCTTGATTTTGATCACTAATTTTTAAGCACCAGGTGTAAACTTTCTCTTTTGAGTCGCCACAATCCTCTCTGTTTTTCAAGAACATGCGTCTTAGCCTGCATCATTTGTGCATATCTGCCCGCATCTTACCTGCTATTTGGAGGTCTCAATGGTCAACACTTCACCATTCAAATGTAAAGTCTAGTAACTCGTAACCCACAAGATATCATATCATCATTATTAGGTTTATGTTAGAATAATAGCTCTCAAACCATTAAAATACCATGACTTCAACTCTAAGAGCCCAAAAATCTAAAGAAATATCTTCAACACAACACGTGTTGTAATTCTTAAAATCCAAACAATCAGGAAACAACTTAGTCTTCTGTTTAGTTTCATACCAACTTTAATTTTTTTTTCTTGTTAATTTAAACAAAAATATGAATTGTACATACGTAGCAAGAAAGTCTTCTTCAACATAAACATCAAATTGATCATTGAATCACCAATAACTTGCTTTGATTGTTATACCAAAATCATCAATCCAGCTCTGAATGTTCTACTAAGATCATCAATCTAGCTCTAATTAATCTACCAGAATCATCAATATAGATCTGATACTACTTGTTGGAACATAGCTCTAATACTACTTGTTGGTTTTACATGACGGATAATTAATACAAATAATACTTGTCGGAAAATAAGAATTCAACGATATGAAAATAATAAAAATATTCGCAAAGATATAACGTGATTTGATTCAGCATACTCACATTGCTACGTCGTACCTACATCCATTGACCAAAACCTTACATCGATATATTATTCATTGAAAAACTGATCATCTGGTAACCGATTACATAATACACACCCCTATTAATAGGAATAAAATATTATAACTCAAACTTATTCAAATACAACTTATTTTTTATGTTTCCTATCACATGTCTAATATATCAATTCATGGTATATTAAAACTCTTCCAATATAATCTTATTTGTTTTAGTAACTAATAAACCTATCAATAGTTTATTAGGACTCTCGCATTGATTACCCAACAAACTGTCTTTCATGACAATTACAGAGTTTTGGTCAAATACCAACATCATTTGACATTTTTACCTTAGAGCGGAGATGTCAAATGTCAAATGTCATATTTAAATTTGAAGGCTTATGTGGCAATCTGGCATTTGGAATTTGACATTTTCACCAATCACTACAACTGATATGTCAAAATATATTATATAATCCAATATTTATCTTCAAATTTCTTTCCTAGTATTAATTTAATATGTATATTTACAATAAATTTTGGGATCAAGTAAAACAAATATTATTAAAAATCAAATATTTTAAAATATTATATAATTTATATGAAAAGTAGTATATGTTTTATTGAAACGAAAATTCTCATTAAACTGAACTAATACAAATTTGAATGATAATTAAAAGTACAATTTCAAAACTTAAATTCACACCAAATTATATGTTACTACTACTCCCATGACAATGCCACAAGAGCTCAACCAAATCAGCTCGGAGTTGAGAATGTGTTTCCTATCACGAATTTGTAAGTGGGATTAGGAAAAGAAAAAAAATATATTTTTTTCTTATCATCAAAGAAGTAAAAATTTTACTAGGACACATACACTAATTTATAGTTGTGCATTCCGAGTTCCAACCGTCACAGAACCAAAAAAAAGGTTTCCAACGGTCTCTTATAGCTAACATCTACAATTTCAAACACAACAATCAATAAAAAAAAATTTGGTAGTGTGGTTGAAGGTTGCCAAATTTGGCGGCATGCCTTTTTTTTATATTTTATTTTTGGGGGCCTAGTTAGCATTTGAAGCTTCGGTTGGAGGAGTGTTGAAGTTTTGGTTGGAGTTGCTCTTACATTCTAATCGATATGTCAAAATAATTTATCTTATCTTTAAATCTCTTTTCTTATATTAATTTAATATATGTATTTAAAACAAATTTTGGGATTAATTAAATTTAATATTATAAAATTTAATATATTTTAAAATAATAAAAATTTATATGAAAAGTAGTATATATTTTATTGAAACTACAATTCTCATTAAACTTTGCTAATACAAATTTAAACGACAATTAAAAGTACAATTCTAAAACATAAATTCAAACCAAATTATATGTTACTATTGTGAGATCCCAAATTTTTTAGAAATAGTTTAAGCATAATTATGTGGACTAATTGCAATTATGTGAATTTATTTATTAGATGGAATTTTGTGTATAAAAATAGTATTGGGTTGATTTAGAAATCACTTAACAATTTAAGGGGAGGCAAGCATAAATATTAAAGTTGCATGATACAACTTTACATGTGTTAGCAAATGAAAAAGGGGGGTCAATTTTAACTGCAAAGTGGTTGTGTGTGTGTGTTCTGGTTTGTTGAACCCGTGAGTGGGGAAGAGTAAAAGAGAGGAAGAAGAAAAAAAAAAGGAAGAAGAACTTGGGGAACTCTATGCCAAATCAAAAGAGAGAAAATAAATCTTGGTGGGTGTTTTTAGTTCAAACCGAGAGGAAGAAGAATGAAACGAAAATCAGAGTTATCGAATTCAAATAATGAATATGAGGTACAAGGTAGTTTGCAATATGCTCTCCTTAAATCTCTTTGCAAAGAGTATTTCTTTAATTATCCTTTGATTTGTATTTCAACTTGTATTATCGTTATTTTAAAATTTCGATTGAATATCGTTGATTATTTGGATCTCATTGACCGTGTTCTTGATCTCATTGATTGTGTTCTGCGGATATTGAGACGGGATCGTGGAAGCCAATAGTCAATGCATCGCCAGCCAAGAGACCCGTGAGATCGGGTTGAGGTGTGATGATTGGTGAGGTATCAGATCTGTGTTAAGATTCGGCATGCCGTGTGATATGCAAATATGATATTTGTATCTGTTGATTGAGATACTTTGTGATACTCGATTATTTGGTATTTAATGTCCTTGAGCATATTTTTCCTCGTCATATTGTATACTTCCCCGTTTTATTTAATATTTTCAGGTTGATTTTAGAGAAAAAAATCGGAACTAGATAATCAGAGTATTAAAGACGAGGAGATGACAATGTAATTGATGTTTTAATCATATTCACAGATTTATTTTTATTAACAAATTTATTTGTGTTGGAAGATGATTTTGATAAATAAAATTTTATTGGGATAATTAGCGCTCTGTTATTTTTTTTTATTTGGATATTTTTATATCAATTAACGTCTCCGAAAAGAAAAGAAAAATCAGGGCGTTACAACTATTACCCCATGACAATGCCACAAGTGTTCAACCAAATTAGCTCAGAGTTGACAATGTATTTCCCTATCGCGAATTTGTAAATGATTTCGAATAAAATCCTAAAATTCTAAGGTGTGTTCACGCGTGACAACGAAGTATCCACTTTTAATCTCATTTGCATCGTAATTGAGTGGAATATTTTGGTCGCTGTTCATCCTCAACAATCATGATGTGCATTATACCGCAAGCTTTTATGATTAGCTAAAGCGTTTGACGATCCCAAAAACAATCAGGCCCACGAATAATTACAAAATGTGCTTCCAAACGGTTGTTCAACATCTTTCCTTGCGGACACTTGAACTGAAGCAAAAAATTTTGCCTTTGGCCATTGTGATGCATGAGTAGGAATTTCAAGTGTTTCACCAAAAAATTGTGATTGTTGTGTTGAAAAATCTGGAAATGGAAAATATTGGGAATCCATGGTGTGATTGAGAGAAGAAAAAAATAGAAAATTTTTTATTATCTTTGAAGGAGTAAAAAATTTGCTTGCACACTAAATAATTTTATAGTGGTGGTAAGAAATTCCAACGGCCATACAATTTCCAACAGCTATAATGGTGGTACTAAGATAACATATGTCGATGGGTATAATTTTCAACAATACTTATTTAATAAAATATTGAATTTGGCATGGGAGATGAAATATGCCAAATTTGGCTGCATGCCAAAATTTGTTTTTCCCAATCAACATTTGGCATAGCCGTTGGAGGAGGAGAGGATGCTAAAAAGAGACATTGGAGTTGCCCAGGTGGGATTTAACAACCCAATTGAAGTTGGGATCGGTGGTTCATTTGAACGGGTATTTTAGTGAAAGAACTTTTTGACTGAACTTGACAAGAACCAACCAAACCTAGGGCAATAAAAATAACAACCAAAATAAGAATTCAATGGCACAGGTCCTTGTAATGGACACTAAATTATTTTTGCAGCCCACTGAAAAAGGGTAAAATTACATAAAAATTAATGGGTGTCGGGTTTTAATTTCAAGGAAAATTTTGAACTAAGTCCTCTTTCCCAATCTATTTTGTCAATATGGACAAGGAGTGAATTTATGAGTCATTAAAATATAGAATTTTAATATATGAGGTATATGGTCCACACTTGCCAACTGTATATCTTTAATGAGAAAAATATCCTTTTCTTCATTAACTATTTGGCTCTCTCTTCCATCCATTATATTCTCTCTCCTCTATCTATTTTGTCTCATTGTTTCTCCTCTATCTCTTTGTCTCATTTTTTCTCTCTCCTCTCTATTCATTTAATTTCTCTCTCATCTCTCTTCCTTCAATTTCTCTATTATTTATCATCAATATTCTATTTCTATAATCTATCATCTCACTCATTCTCTCTTTCTCCTCTTTTTTCATGTAAATATTGAATATAACGGTGATACCATGTCACCTTTGATGACATGGTATCACCAGCCAATAATAAGAAAATCATAAATGAGAAAGGTGAACCCCATTTGAACTTACATGACAGAAAGGTATGAAGTTATTTGTTTACATGGTAGGCTAATTATTAATTTTTGTAGAGTTCATCTGCTTATTTGTTTTAATATTATTGGTTAGTGATGTTACATTAACTTGGGACCTGGCTTCTCTGCATTTCGGAAAGAACAGTAGCTCCTGTTGTTCACCAAAACGGCCCCGTTTTGGTGTTTTTTAAAAAAGACAATCAGACTCAAACTACATCAGACCCAAACCGCTGGCCCAAAAAAAACTCATAACTTTTGGCTGACCCAAACCACTGAAGGTATCAAACCCAAAAGTTCACTTTTGGCGCCATTGTTGGTGGTCTCCTACACACTCCCGCTAAACCAAACGGCTCCTCTACTGTTTCGGATCAAGAT
This sequence comes from Ilex asprella, assembly GCA_023539305.1. NCBI lineage: Eukaryota > Viridiplantae > Streptophyta > Magnoliopsida > Aquifoliales > Aquifoliaceae > Ilex > Ilex asprella. The sequence continues at coordinate 28,852,917 of CM042188.1, read as the reverse complement.
TTATTTATTCACAAGAAACATCAAGATTTGTGTATTCAGTTTTGCGATTCGTTTCTTTCATCCATTTCAGGTATTCATATGTCTATTTCAAATATTTTTAAGTGAATATATGTATAAACACACACACACACACACACACACACACACACATATATATATATATATATGAATATACATACACACCCACAAATTTACATTTTTATTAGTTGGATTTTTCTTGACCTAAATTTAAATTTTAAATTTTTGAATCTTTTATTGTTTTGTTGATTTCTTTGATCATTATTAAATTTTATGATATGATTTAATTGTGATATTTTGGTTTGTTGTTAATTTATATTGATCGTGGGTTCGAACCTCATCGCCATCTTCTCTATGTAATATACTGTTAAAAAATAAATAAATAATTACATTGAAGCTTGTTTTAGTGTTGATACAATACTTAGTCCAATTTTTTTTTCAGGTACTGACATGTATAATGGAGTCCGTTGTGGTTAATGAAATTATGAACACTCCAAGTATTGGTATGCAGTTTGACTCAGATGAAAATGCTTATGAGTTTTATAACAAATATGGAGGTTCGGCCAGATTTAGTGTGAGAAAAGACTATCACAATAAAAGTAAGAGAGACCAGATAATGATTTATAGAAAATATGTTTGTTGCAAAGAGGGACAAAGAGATGTGGATAAAAGGGATTGGAAAGTAAAAAAGTCGCAAGCCGAAACACGAACCAAATGTCCGGCTCATATGTGCATATTCCTCAATCGAGAAATTGAAAAATTTATCGTGGTCAAATGGGAGGATGATCAAAATCATCCATTTCACCTTAAGGAATGTGTGCATATGATGTCATCCCAAAGGAAGGTTTCTACTGTGCGAGGCATTCATGTTGACATGGCAACGGATTGTGGGATATTACTTAAAGATTCATATGAACTTATGAGTACCCAAGCAGGTGGAAGGGAAAATTTGGGGTTCATTCGACAAGACCAAAAAAATTACATCCGCGATAGAAGGCAACGAGAGTTGAGATATGGTGAAGCTAGTAGTTTGTTGAATTATTTTCAATTAGAAGCGGTTAAAAAACCACCATTTTACTATGGTATCCAGTTAGATGTTGAGGAGCATATTACAAATATTTTTTGGGCTGACCCAAAAATGATTATTGACTATGGTTACTTTGGAGATGTTGTCTCATTTGACACAACATTACGTATGAACAAGGATTATCGGCCTTTTGCATGCTTTGTTGGCTTTAATCATTTTAGGAAAACTGTGATTTTTGGTGCTGCATTATTGTATGATGAAACGGCAGCGTCGTTTCAATGGTTATTTGAAACATTTTTGCGAGCAATGTCTGGGAAGAAGCCCATCACCATCTTTACTGACCAAAATCAAGCAATGTCTAAGGCAATAACCCAAGTGATGTCGGAGACTTATCACGAGCTATGTACTTGGCACCTTTCCCAAAATGCTTTAAAGCATCTAGGGAATATATACAAGGATGGTTCTAACTTTGTCACCAATTTGCAAAAATGTATAATACCTGGATGAAGACAACTTGGACTTTGAGGGAGAAATGGGCTAAGGTGTATATGAAGAGAACTTTCACAGTAGTTATGAGGAGCACCTAACTTGGTGAGAGTTTGAATGCAAAATTGCGAAAGTACTTGAAGCCAAATCATGATATTGTTTAATTCTTTACTCACTAAGATAGAGTTGTAAATGATAAGAGATATGTGGAGTCGGAAGAAGAATATCATGCTAGGCAAAAGTTGCCAAGAATGAAGTTCAAAAAAGCTCCCATGTTGGTGCAAGTTGGACAATGTTATACTCCTCATGTGTTTGATTTATTTCATGACGAGTATGATACATTCCAGTGTGCTGTTGTGCAACCATGCAATACTATGGAGCAACAACATCAATTTGTTGTTAAATTGTTTGGAAAAGAGAGGGAGCATTTGGTGTGGATAAATGCTACTGAACAACTTGTTAGTTGTAGTTGTCGGAAGTTTGAAATGGTTGGAATATTATGTAGTCATGCACTTAAAGTGTTGGACACAATGAATATTAAGCAAATTCCTGAAGGCTACATAATAAAGAGATGGAGACGAGATGCAAAGAATATTCATACTCCAGATTATAGTGTATCAAATATGGAGGATCGTAAATTGGTGGCAGCATCTCGTTATAAGCAACTATATCCTAGAATAGTACAATTAGCAACTCGTTGCTCTAAACTTGGACCTGCACATCAGTTGGTAACACGAGACATTCAAAATTTGTTTGAACAAGTGGAGAAAATGTTTGCATCACATATTGATGAAGGTAGTGCTTCATTCGAAAGCACATTTGTGGATAATGAAGGAATGGAGAATGTGGACTCTAACATTTTACGAGTGAAAGGTATAAAAATGAAGGATGATGGTTACAAAGGTTGGGGTCGACTCAAGCCGTGACATGAGAAGCTATCTAAGAGGAAGAAAGTAGTCCAAGGTTCTAAGGTACCTTCTAATATGTCCAAGGTATCTCAAATAAGATAGATTAAATGATTTTTTTATATTTACTTAACATACGACAATATTGATTTGAAGATTATTTGTCATTAAGGTATCTTCATCTTCATAACCCGTATGTCCATAACCATTACCTTCACAACCATTATCTACACAACTAGTATGTTCACAAGCATCCAATGCTCAGGTATGTTAGTTTATACATACATTATTTTTAATGTTATATTCTCATTGATCCATTCTAATTTATGTAGGGTATGTCATTTGATACAACACAAATGCATTTATTCGGTGAGGAATCCTCCTTCATGAATGAGAACTTCTATAATTTTTCAAGGATATTTGAAGAACAAGAGGGCAAAAGTTGTGTTTGTGCGACCCTCTATGGTTGCAAGTGGTTGACATGTTCGTGTTGTTTTTTGCTATTGCTTGATGCTAATGGTTTTGCAATGAAGTTGATGTTGCTGCTAGAGTGCTGGATGGTGCTTCAAATTGTTGTTCAAGTTTTGAAGTCCAATTTTGCTTGATCTTAACACTTTCTTTTTGATCCTTTTGAAATTTGAAATTAAAATATATTCTTTTGCTATGGGGATGGTGAATCTTCTATTGTCTTGTTTTAGAAGATCAACCATCCCTTTGGAAACACCTGTGTACATGAATCCATAATGTGAGTTGATGTTTGTGCATGTTGATGGTCGAATTTAAATTATTTAACTATATTGAATCCATAAACATCCAACATGCAATGCCACCATCATCCAACAAATGCCTACAATATCATCAAAAAAGATAAGGAAAATTTTTATTTTCAAAAAAGAATGAATTACAAGAATAAACAAACAAAATGTTCTAAAAATATAAAAAAATGGCTTTAATCCTTCAAGAGGATTTAAACCATTTCTAATTACATTTTAATGTTTCTTTGACTTGAAACAGGTCCTGCCTATCCCAACTCCATGACTTCAGACTAGCAGCTCCAACCTCAGAAACAGTCCAGTGCAGTACCAGCCCAGACTGATCCTATTGCAGAAGCAGACTGCCAGACAGAGGCAGAATGCTCACATGCTCTCTGGCCACATACCACAAGTTGTCTGATCTACGCAGTATGCCTCCTGATCCTACTAAACACTCACATCTAGCTGCTAGCAGTTCTCCACAGACAGAAACAATAGGTCTTAGTGCAGTAACATCCTTCCAACTATCCCAGCAAGCCCTCTCTTCATAAACTTTCCAAACCATGCGAAAAAACACTGTTAGGATGAAAATTTTGTATAAATAGTCAAGACACAAGCAACACAAGACTCGTATGTTTATATCAGCATTTACCCAAAAAGAACGACCATCTTCCTCAATAGTTATAGATCAACATCATAGATTACAAAACTCAAAATAAGCATCAAATAGACATGTTCACTAGAAACTGCCCTATATTTTCGCACAACCTTTTAATTTAGCAAGCACCAAATTCCTGCATGCCATACGTTATGCACAAAGCATTGAATAAAGCATGTGAACCTCCTAACATGCTTACCAATTTCCACCAAATTCTTGCATGTCTATAACAAAATCATCTCCCTTAATAGTTTTAACTCAATGTCCAAATTTCACAAATAACCATCAGACCAACATGTTCACAAGAACTGTCCTAAATATCCACACAATCCTTTTACTTAGTAAGCAACAAATTCATAAGCTTCAGCTATTGAAAACCAAAATTGAGATCTATGTGGCATTTGATTGAACACCTTATGGATGTTATGCGATGTGAGTATTCTTCATGTTGGTTCACCCATATTACTAGACAATTTCCACCTTTACTTTTTTTTGCTATACAACTACCTATTTAATCTAGAAGATAGAAGCACTCAACAAAAAAAATAATAACAAATATGAACATCAGCGAATCGTCCAAGGAAAATTAATATGAACAGAGATAGAGAGATATGAGTCTCATTATTGACCAGCGGTGATGGAGGTGTAGGCGATGGAGGCGTCGGCGTTGGTGAATCGTCCAGATTTTGGGTCTTTGACTTTGGCATCATTTTGGGTCTTTGACATTTTGAGGACTTGAATTTTTGAGGGTTTTTTTGGGCTAGCGATTTGGATCTGATGCGGTTTGAGTCTTATTGTTTTTTCAAAAAGGCACCAAAACGGTGCCATTTTGGTGAACAGAAGGAGCTGCTATTCCTTCTGAACAGGAGGAGTTGTTGTTCCTTCTGAACAGCAGCGGAGTCAGGTCCCATTACCTTGTCACATAGTATTACCGTTGTAATAATATTGTCTCCTCTCTTCCATCCTTAACATTCTCTCTCTCTTTATCTCTCTTCCAGTATTATCCTTCTATATATATTTTTTTAAATTTATCTATATCCTTTTTTGTTTCATGTCACTCATTCTCTATCCTCTCTTTTTTATCGCTAATCTTTACAGAATGTCAAAAGATGTATGAGGTATAAGAAGTCGTTGTGGTCCTTACTCTCATTTGTTTCTTTCCACTTTACCTTTTTTCACTTTCTTTTTAGCATGTCTTCTACCTCTTCTTTCACCATCTTCCAAATCCATAAAAAAAAATTTGAAGTGTTGAATTAGAAGTGGTCAAACATACCAAGTCAGAAGCTAAAGAAGAGGAGGAATACGATCCTGTGCATAATCCTAGGAACACAGATGTTAAGTGATAGTCTGTAGCAGTATTGTTAATGATTTCAAACTCTCATGTAAATTTAGGCTACAATATAGGAATACAGTTAGAGAACTCTTCTATAAATTGTAAATGATATGTACACATTTTTAGTGTCCAACATAAAGAAACAATCTTTCGCATCTATACTTAGAATTATACATGGTATCAGAGCCCTTTTGACAAACGTCGAAAAAAAATGTCTTCTCCTCATTCCTCGACCTCCGACAACACAACTTCTATCCTACCAGTTTTCAATCCCTCATCCCATCTTTTTTTATAAATAAACCTCGATTATACGAGTGCATAATTTTATTAATTTGAAGTAAAATTACACCTAACTATGGGACCATAGAGTCTTACCCCTTTGATACAATCTAGGTTATAGAATTTCATAAAGTGTTAAGAAAATAAATCAAAATTGCATGCACCTTACAAATTATTTAAATGGAAAATTAAATAGAATTGTGGTCCCACAATTCCTCTCAAAGTTCCAACCATGACTTGCCGAGGATCCTTAAAAATTATGCTCCACTAAAAATGCATAGATTGGATATCTCTTCCTTGAATTTCAAAGCATATAAAATCAACTTGGAGGACTAACTTGAATACTTCCAAATTTTTTATTACTATTCTAGATAGAATAAAATTCTTAATCTTTGACCACAAGTACCAAAGTTTCTAATTAAGGGTAGAAGTCTGATGCCGCATGTCCACCAAAATTTTTGGGTCTATCTCAATAATAATCCTATAATCCCATATACCCAGCTCCAAAATAATCTCCACCGCATCCACAAATGCTATACTTTCAGCCTCTAGATTAGTACATATTTCATAACTATTAGAAGTAACCGATAAAACTTGGTTGTCATGATTCCTCAAAACTCTAGCTAAAATCAAACTCGGTAGAAGCTTTTTTTATTCAAACACCTTTCAACACCTTTATTTCCAAACCTCCCAAAAAAATAAAATTGAAAAGCTCCTTACCAAAGCATGGGCTAAAAGATGTTTCCTCTTTGCACACATTAGCCTTATAAATCTGACCATCATAGGCTCCCTCTGAACCAATGAAAACCCCATTGCATCAACTACATTTCTCCAAATTCACTTAACAAAATTATATTCAATGAATAAATGATTGACAGATTCCTCAACTTGCAAACACATAACAAATCTTGGTAACAACTCACTCAATACTCATTATACAATCATCAGTTAGCAGAGCTCTTCTAAGTAATTTCCAAGCATTAAATTTGGATGATGACGATGCATCTTGCTTCCATATAGCCAAAGCTACTTCATTAACCTCCTCCCATCTTAATATCACCAAATTAACCAGAAACATTTATCCAGCATGGAAAGCTAAGATGTTCCCTTACCTAAAGGATCAAGAAGTCTTCGGGTATTTTCGTGGTTCACTCAAACAGCCATCACAGGAGCTCCCGACAACAAATGACACCACCTCTCCAAACCCTTCTTATGCAATTTGGGTGAAACTAGACAATCTGATCCTCAACGCAATTAACTCATCTATTATAGATGAGGTACTTGCTCAAGTTTACCACTCTACTACTTCCCGTGAGGTACGACTCACTTTTTAAACCTCTTTTACGTCTCAATCGCGAGCGAAAACTATTCAAGTTCGTTCACAAGTAGCCACATCCCACGAAGGAAGTATGTTAGCCACAGACTACTTCTTGCACATTAAAAAGCTAATCGATGATGACATAATTACATGTCTTGGTGGGGCTTGGACCAAAATATGACTTTCTTGTTGCCATTGTCTTGGCTCGCATTGATTCAATTACTCTCAAACAAGGTTTGCCCTTTTCTACTTACTAGCGAGGCTCGAACTCAAAACAATGCTCAGCCTCTTCAAATTCAAGGTGCAAATGCTAATGTTGCAACCCATCGGCCTAGTAGCTCTGGTGGCTATAGTAGGGGTAATTATAACAACTACTGGGGATGGGGGCGCAACTAGTATAACAATAGTCAGAATTCTGGTCGTGGTGGCTATCAAAATTCAAACCGTAGCAATTCTGGAAACAATAACTCCTCTACATATAGTCCACAAGTGTTATCATAGGTTTGCCATTTCCTTTCTTCACCCTCCAAAACGTAATAACTCTCAAGCTTTGGTTGCAGCAAATCAAACAGAATATAGAGGAATGATTGGCATCCCGACATTGGCACCACCCACTATCTAACTTTAGATCTCGACAATCTCAACATCTGTAAAGAAGAATATAATGGAACAAATCACATCCAAGTAGGAAATGGTGCAGATTTGCCTATTTCTCACTCTACTTCTCCCAAACTCTATAGTTCCTCTTGCTCTTTCATTCTAAATCAAGTTCTAGTTGTCCTTGAAATTAAAAAAAAAAACATGCTTTCTATCCATAATTTTTCCCATGATAACCAGGTTTATTTTGAGTTTAATGACGAATTTTTTTCTTATCAATGACTACTTGGGGAGCATCTAAAATAAAAGCCATCTTTGTGATGGTTTATATTGTTTTTCTCCATCTTTCCAGTAGTTCTCAACTTCAGCCTTTGTTGCTACTCGAATCTCTCTTCCAGAGTAGCTTTGCAGACTAGGGCATGCCTCTTTCCTAGTGGTCAATCGTGTTATTTCAACAAATAAATTATCTGTTGCTTCAAATAAAAGATAAACATGTAAGTCTTGAGTGTCAAATGGCTAAGAGCCATAATTTACCTTTTCAAATTTCTAATTTCACAGCATCAAAGCCTCTAGAGTTACTCTACCCTAATGTATGGAGGCCTTCTTCAATTCTTTCAACGAATGGATCAAGATATTATCTTTGTTTCATCGATAACTATACCAAGTTCATTTGGCTATTTCCCTTAAAGCAAAAATCGGATGTTGAGTCTCTTTTCCTTCAATTTTGTAGAAGTTATAGCAGCCTAGTTTATTAGAATTTTTTTTCTCTTTTTACCCGTATTTTGATTTTTATATTTTGCCTACACTATAAGGATGTTTAGGTCACTTTGTAATATTATTTAGTTATATATACGGGGCTCTACTCTTAGTTTGAGTATCCCTTTCACTTGCATATATTTCTTGCTGGTATCAGAGCCACTGACCCTAACCCTAACCCTAACTCTAGCCTCCGTCAATCGTCATAACCAAACAGACCCAGCCGCTGCTCTACCTCCACATTGCAACAGTAACCAACCATCAATCACCACACTGTCCAGTAGCACCGACAACCAGCAAGTTTCCCACTCTGTCCACCCAGCAGCCACCACTCAAACAATCATCGACTGCCCAAACCCAAACCAGCGAAGTCGTCTCAATCCCCGACACCGACTGCCCAACTAAACCATTCAATCACCAAACACCGAATAGCCAGACATCAACTTCTCACCAAACCCAATACACTGTATGCCGAAACAACATATACCACACCGACATATTAAACCAAACTCAGCCCAGACATATTAAATCGAACCCAACCTACTGCCCACCAATATATTAAACCCATACATATTTAATCCGAACCCAGCCCACTGCCCAACCTCAATCCAGCGACAACCACCAAACCAAACTAGCAAACAATACCCAATAAACCCAACCCACCAAACCAGCAAACAATAAACCAACCCAATAAACCCAACCCACAAACCCAATAAACCCACCAACCCACTATCCATAACCCAACGACGAACCCAATGCAGTTGTCCCGCCTTCATGCTTCCCGCTCTTTGTCATTGTGTCGCTATCTCTGCGTGCCACTGCCTTTGTTTTCCTGGGTTTCAGCATCTAGGACTTTTTAAGAAGAGTTGAATCCTCTTATCCGTTGATCTGCTCTTGATGCAGTAGATCTATTATTTATATTTCTTAGATTTCTGGGCATCGTGACCTGATTGTTTGAGAGCTTTCTGAACCTTCTTTATCTGTAGCTATTGTTCGACTAGAGGTATATTGTTCTCTCTTATTTTATCTCTCTGTTTATCTTAGAGTTATTTTTTTGTCACGAGTGCCCTAGTATTATAGATGATATGACTACTACTGAAGGAGTTGAGACCCCTATCGTTGAGACATCTATTAGTACTGCCACCAGATATAGGAGTTGACAGCACTCGGCCCAGCACCTTCGGTGTATCCCACATCAGCGTAGACATAGGGATTCTCGTTAGTGTGATTATTGTGGCCGACTCAGACATTTCAGGACTACTTGTTGGAAGTTCCATCCGAAGCTTAAGCTGCCTCCTTGTAGTCGTACTTCTACCATTGCTGAGGCACCACCACCTACAGTCATTGCTCCTACTACTACTGTTGCTCCTCTTCCTTGGCAGAGTGATATGGATGTTATCACTTCTTGCTTAGATATACTTATGTCAGTCCTGACTTCTCAAGGTTCAACTATTACTGTTGCGATTACTACAGGTATTCCTCGTGCCTTTCATAGTTGCGTCAATCCATCTCCCCTTTGGATGCTGGACTCATGTGCGAATAGTCAAATGACAGATGAGGCCCATCATTTTACCTTTTTTGACGAGCAATTACATACTCAAGTTTAGTTAGCAGATGGTACACATGCCCTTATTGTTAGTAGGGGTGCAGTCCGTCTCCTAAATGATTTTACATTACGTTTGATGTTTCATGCGCCAAAGTTGACCATGAATCTATTATCTTTACATCAGTTAGCCAGAGATTTCCACTGTGCGATTATGTTCTTATCTGATTCGTGTTATTTGCAGGACCTGAGTACTAAGAGAATTATTATCATGAGACATGAGAGAGATGAATTGTATTATCTAGGCGCTTCACCTCCGGTTTCACCAATTTATCCACCTCCACCTCCACCTTCAGCACCTACTTTGTCTTTATTTGTTCCTAGTTTGCATGTTAGTATTTTACCTAGTACTTGTCATTATGATTTTTCATCACAAACTGTTCAGTTGTGGCATGACCATTTTGGGCATACAAATTTTAAATATTTATGTATGTTATTTCCTGCTTTGAGCAAAATTTGTGTTAGTGGTAAACTTGATAGTGTTATTTGTTCCCTATCAAAATATGTTCGGACTAGTTATATTCCTCGCATATACCAGTCACCCAAATCATTTGACCTTATACACTCTGATATTTGGGGACCCTCTCATGTTATTGCTCTGTCAGGTACTCAATATTATGTGACATTTATAGAAGATCATACCCGTTGCACTTAATTCTGCCTTTTGCATAGGAAGTCTGATGTACTTCCTGTCATCACTCAATATCTCCAGATGATTAAGACACAATTCGATGTCATTGTTCGTGATCTTCATTCGAATAATGCCAAAGAATATGTGTTTGATGCCTAAGTGTCTCACCTTTCTTCTCTAGGTATCCTTCAGTAGCTCACTTGTCCATATACCCCTGAGCAAAATGGAGTTACTGAAAGAAAAAAATAGGAGTTTGATAGTGATGGTACGTTGTATGCTTAAAGGTATGGGGTATCAAAATCTTATTGACATTTTACTGTATTGACTTCTATCTTTTTGTGTAATCGTACACCGAGTTATGTTTTTCAGTATAGGGCTCCCTTACAGGTCTTATCCTCTGAGCAGAAACTTTTTTCGGTCCCACTCGTATTTTTTGGTTGCACGTGTTTTGTTCAGGATCGGTCTCCTACTCGCCATAAGCTTGATGATAAAGCAATTCGTTGTGTTTTTGTGGACTATTGTCATCAGTTTAAGGGGTATCGGTATTATGATCATGTCAAACGACGTATGTATCATAGTCTAGATGTTACCTTTCTTGAGCATATTCCATATTTTTCTTCCAGTCATGTGTCTGCCCTTTCACTTGATGATACTCCCTTTGATTTTTCGTTACCATAGGAGACAGAGTCATTGGTCACTATCACTAGTTATCTGTCTCTTCTCCTCTAGAGTCACTCATCCATGCCAGTACCAAGTCATTAGTCTCTCTTCCTTTACAAGTTTATGTTCGTCTCCCTCGCTGTCATCCCTTTGCTAATGTCCCCTCTACCTCAGGCGACGCAAGTAATACTTCTCAGTTCGTTGAGCATATTGATGCACCTGTTGTTAGTACTGATGAGATTGTCAGTACTGAGCTAGTTACATTACCTGATGAGACATTGTCGGTAGAGGATGATAATTTATGGCATCATTATCCACGACGTGATCGTCATCTAGTTGTTCGTTATGGTTGAACTGTTAGGACTTTATATCCGATCTCTGCTTATTTTTTTTATGATGATCAATCTTCTACATTTCGAGCTTATAGTATGGCCTTTTCTGATACGTCGGTCCTTTCTCTATTTCAGAGGCTGTGCAGGAGCCCCAATGGGTTCTTGTCATGCAGACGAAAATGGATGTTTTTTAGCATAATCATACGTGAAAACTTGTCTCTTTACCTTCAGGGGTGAAACCTGTTGGCTGTCGCTGGATTTACACCCTGAAGTTTCTTGAGGATGGTACAATTGATCATCGCAAGACTTGGCTTGTGACAAAGGGTTTTACTCAGGTATCAGATTATGATTTTGGTGCTACATTTGCCCCTGTGGTAAAATTGATTACTGTTCGATTAATTATTTCTCTAGCTGCGGAGTACTCTTGGCCTCTTCATCAGTTAGATGTGAAAAATATTTTTCTTCACGGTGATCCAGACGAGATTAATTATATGAATGCACCACCGGGCTTTCATGGTGCGGGGGAATATATTAGAAAGGTATGTCGATTACGTAAGTCTCTTTATGGACTGAAACAGTTACCACGAGTCTGGTTCCCTTGCTTTAGTGATGTATTCGTACGTTTGGGGTTCACCAAATGTCATTCTGATCATACCTATTTCATCTGACGAAATACTTCTAGACAGTGTGTCATCGTTTGGGTATATATTGATGATATTATTATTATTACTGGAGATGATGTTTCAGGGATTGCACAAGTCAGTGAAGACCTTGGGAAGGCCTTCGATGTGAAGAACCTTGGATTTCTGCGATACTTTCTTGGGATTGAGGTTGCCCGTAGCAGCAGGGGTATTGTTCTTTCTCAAAGAAAGTATGTTCTAGATCTTCTCTCAGACACTGGAATGTTGGGGTGTAAACCGGCATCATCACCGATGATTTCAAACCTGAAGCTTATTGTTGAAGGTGAAGAGTTGATAGATCCGATTGTCCATCAGAGGTTCGTAGGTAGACTTATCTACCTAGCCCACACTAGACCAGACATTTCATTCGCTGCCAGCCGAGTTAGTCAGTTCATGCACAGACCATGTCAACCTCATCTTGATGTAGTTTATCATATACTTTGGTACCTCAAGTCTTGTCCTAGACTTGGGTTGGTCTATGCATTAAGATCTCAGACTGGTTCTCTAGCCTGTTATTCAGATTCAGATTATGGGGGAGCGTGTGACAGCCGGTCTACTACTGGCTTTTGTGCTTTTCGAGGGGCTCATCTTATCTCTTGGAAAAGCAAGAAGCAGTCAGTTATCTCTCGCTCATCAGCAGAGGCAGAGTATCAGGCACTGGCACTTGGCATATGTGAGATTATCTGGCTACGATCAATTATTGACGAGTTGGGATTTTCAGTGACTTTTTCATCTACAGTATATTGTGATAATTGATCTGCTATTCAACTTGCTTCTAACTCTGTATTACACGAGAGGACGAAGCATATAGAGATCGTTGCTCACTTTCTTCGAGAGAAGGTTAGCAGTGGTATTGTCACTCCATCGTTTGTGAGGACCAGTGATCAGGTTGCAGATGTTTTCACCAAACTTGTTACTCTATCCATTCTCCAAGACTCCGTTGTCAAGCTTAGCTTAGTTAACATTTTTATGTCCAGCTTGAGAGGGAGTGTAGGAGTTATAGCAGCCTAGTTTATTAGAGTTCTTTTTCTCTTTTTACCTTTATTATTATTTTTATATTTTGCCTAGACTATAAGGATATTTATGTCACTTTGTAATATTATTTAGTTATATATACAGGGTTCTACTCTTAGTTTGAGTATTCCTTTCACTTACATATAACTGTTGTAATTCCAACAAAATGGTAAACGCCACTTTGACTTAAAAATAAAATCTATTCAAACTGATTAGGTTGGCGAAGATTGAGGAACACACTGATCAAGTTCTTGTCTTCATCAAATTCATCGAAGTCACCACCACACGCTGGTCCAACCGTCGTCATCATCAAATTCACCGAGAATAAGATGATAGTGCACGTGAAAAATACGCTGAAGAGAGTTAGTATCACTTTATTAAATTAAGTCAAATCATTTGATAATTATAATTTTGACATTATCTTTTGTGTTAATATTATACGCGAAATTTGTTGTTACAGTTTACTAACAATCGTGATCATTTCTTTCTTTTCTTTATTTTTATCTTTTTTTATCTTTTTAATCATTACAAATAAATATTAAATTCACACTTATTTGTCTCTGCTATCACTTGAGTTATCTATTTGAGTTACATTTCCCTTTCGATGTAAAGCACATGCTAGTGGACCAATCCTTCTGGGTTTTTTCTCGTATGTGAACCCGACAAAGAAGAGAAACATGTCATCTCACGCCCATAGACTTATGGAATTGCTTAAGATGTCCACTTAGTAAAGTCTTCGTCCATTCCTTGTTTGTCTGTAAGTAATGGGGTCACATCCCATCCATAATGGTCGGTTCGTTTACTGGCAGGTTTGCCAAACACATCCAAGTTCTAAGACAGACTATTACATTGTCAATGACTAACCTGTTCATAGCAGGCTAGCATCAACCTCATCCCCATGTGAAAATGTATAACAAAACCATGTGAGTACCTCAACACCCAGGTATGGACACTAATAGGCTTTTCAATTCATCAGGTTTGGATCGAATCAATTAGGATTTATATCTGGTTTAAATATTATCTGAATATAGGTGGATTTTTATTTTGATACTTTACATTTAAATCCATTAAAATGGAAATCCAACACAAAAAAAATTGATCCGAAAAACTTAATTATACTTAAATTCTACAATTTAAATATTTCTAACTAAAATTTTTCAAATAATCAATTGTACATAAATATTGGATCGGAAATTTTTATATCAAAATCTAAATTCATAAGTTTTTTTTATTTTTTTTTATTATTATTAATACAACTGCTAGATAGGAGATTAGAATCAGCAACATTCACTCTGTCCAGGTGGTAGTTAACCATCTCTTCAAATAGACCCGTAGGTCTACTAAATTCGTAAGCTATGATATATCAGCCATAGGTTTGGATTTTGTAGTAAGTCAAAAAAGCAATCCATATTCCACCACGTGATCAGATTTGTATCAAAATTCAATCTTGGACAAGTCTAGGCATTATAGAGAAACAAGAAAAGGGTATACAAAGACCATCACCAATTTGTAGTAATGTAGTTTGGTGGTTAGTTTCTGACTCAATTGAATCTAGAACAATTGCCATAGACAGATACATGAAATATTCAAGGACCATCCATGACAATCCGTGTGTGCTTTGTGTGAAGAAGATGGGTTCCTACTCTACTGAAGAGTTCTTCAATGTCGTCAGGCTTGTCGAACACTCGCATGTTCACATTTTAGGATTTGTCTCAATTTGTGGACCAACAACCTGATCAGAAAGAGAGAGACACGGTGCTTGTAATATTTATTTTTTTTAGAAGGGGAAGGAGAAGGAGAAGGAGAAGGGATAGGGAGATTTGAACCATTGACATCAAGAATGCAAAGTCTTTACAAAACAAGGAGTACTATTGAACCAAAGACCCATTGGTCAGTGTTTATAATATTTGTTATTTAGATATACGATGAGATCTTTTTGCTATGTATAGCTAGGATAAATATTAATGATGAAACATGTAATAAAATTAGGTGGTGTGATATTTTTTGGGGGGAAAATGTATAGGTGATAAAATTCAACTTTCTAGCTGATTTATTATAAAGATTATATATTA
>CM042188.1:28808098-28831128 GCA_023539305.1 Ilex asprella | reverse complement strand
TTACAAGGATTGTACAATATACATGTTCCAAACTAATTACTAGCACCAAGTACGTGATGAGCAGCATACTAGTTAATCCTTAGTAAGCTACCTATTTGTCCAAGTGCATGAGCAGCATACTAGTTAATCATACTAGTTAGAATGTTAATCATGCATGAGCAGCTTTTATATTTGTCCAAGTGCTGTAAGGAAAGGGAGTTTTTCCATAAACATGTTTTGGTAGCAGAAACATGTTTTCAAGAAGACACAACAGATTACCTTTTTAAAATCTGTGCCCTTTTGGAAGTGTCATGGATTTATCTTCAATTTTGCTTTTAAGTCTTGAGATACTGCCATTTGAACTTGAAAAACAAAGGGTTGTTAATAAAGTTTTCAAATCAAACTAATAGGATAGGTGTGATGTTGGAACATTTTACCCTTGATGTGAGAATGTTAATCATGCATGAGCAGCTTTTATATTTGTCCAAGTGTTGTAAGGAAAGGGAGTTTTTCCATAAACAATTTAGACATTCCACTCAGCCACACATCATCACCAGTTATATCCATGCCAAACCTCTTGCAACCAGAACACTTGATGTGAGAAGGGAGTTCTTCGATTTCACATGAAAAATGATTTTCTACCATGACCATCACATCCTCAAACACCACAACACAATGGCATAAGTGAACAGAAAAATCAGACATGCAAGACAGTACTACCTTTCCTTATAAAAGTGTAATGCTTAGCAATCAAAGCATGGATGCCTTTACAACAAGTGCCAATAATTGGCACACTATAAATCCAGGCAGAGTGCTCCACTCCATGCCCAATGTTTGGCCACTCCAAAACCTTGGTATGCTGCACTCAATGACCAAAGCAGATAGCTTATTAGCCATGGGTCTAGGCACTTGAAACAAGTGCCAATGATTGGCCAAGCTAAATGCTATACAGTCCTCCACTCTATACCCAAGCATTATCCATCGTGGAGACCATGACACAATAGAATTCAGATGCCAACATAACGTAGTAGTCACAAATTCAACAAGGATATAGCACAAGCATCAGACACCAGGCACATGGCAAAATACATTCATACCCAGCACAAACCATTTTCGCAAAATCAATAACCCAAAATAGCAGAAACTAAATCTCATATTGCATTCAATCCACAAAATCTAAAATTAGGTCGAATTCGCAAAATCAATAACCCAAAATAGCAGCACAAACCTGGGTACTCCTCAGCGATTAGCGAGAGAGGGAATGTGTGGCAGGAGCCTTTTTGTCGCCGAAAATAGGAAGGGAGATAGGAGCGGCTGACGTTGGAG
Source organism: Ilex asprella (assembly GCA_023539305.1). Taxonomy (NCBI): domain Eukaryota; kingdom Viridiplantae; phylum Streptophyta; class Magnoliopsida; order Aquifoliales; family Aquifoliaceae; genus Ilex; species Ilex asprella. Next base: position 28,829,823 of record CM042188.1, on the reverse strand, counting down.
AAGAAGGATTGCAGATCTGGAAACGAAGAAGAAGAAGGATTGCAGATCTGAAAACTCCTTTATCCAAAACGACGTCGTTTTAGGAAGGGGATAATTAAAAAAAATAGCAAAAAAGCCATAAAACGGCATCGTCTCACTTAACCGCACATGGTGCGGTTGGTGTCCAACCGCAGAGGAGCCGGACCCGGTTCACTGGATTCCTGGATCAACCCGTCAAATCGGACAAATTTTAAAACATTGATACTTTGAATAGTTATAAAAATCGGACTGGACATTAAACCGACTAAAGAATCGAGTCAATAGTTGATTGGTTCAGCCGGTGAGTCAATTGGTCGGACTGATCATATATATAATAAAAAAATTATAAAACACAATGATTTATCTAAAAAATAAATGAAACATGTTGATCATACATACAATTTGTCATACCATAATCCCAAATTCCTAAATTAACTCTACAAATTTCATTCAATTAGAGGGTGTGTGTGGCAATTTATATACATTTGGAGACTCATGTGTATAATGTATCGACTGTGTGTAAGTGTGTATAAAGCCATTGATTATGGGACTCTATGCAGATTCTATTACCAAAACATAGTTATTTTGGAATTTTAATACTAAAATACGATATTTTTAAACTTATTTATCAAACTACGTCATTTTTTGAAAGCGGAGTGTTATGTACACATTTTTAATATATTGTTAGAAGTAATTATTAGGAAGTTATTTTAGTAAGTGAGTTAGTGGTAGAGTAATTTGTGGGCAATTTCCTAGGTGGTTACTAAGAGAGTGAAGTCATGGGTTAAATTAGTTATTAATGTAGTTTTATTATCTCGTATTTAAAGGTCTTTCTATCAATGAAATGAACATGTTGAATATTGTATTGAACTTTTTGTGAAAATTTTGGAGATTAGGTTCTTTTCGAATTGAGTCATTGGAGGTTTTCACCCTCCTCGAAGCGGGCTTTATTTCCTAATTCTATTTTTCATTTATTTTTTAAATTTCTCAAAGTGTTCACATAACACAGAGTCAATAATTTCGTTTTTATTAAAAAATGGATTCAACAACCCCGCTTTTATTAAAAAAATGTGATCTAAAATAATGAGTTGAAACACGTTAAAGAACGTGGTTATTAACCATGTTTTTTAAAAAGTGTCTTAGAAACCACACTATTAAGAGAGAGAGAGAGAGATATGAGGAACGATGTTTGATTTTTGAATGCTATTTATGTGCTCTGTCTGCTTCCGTTAGAGCTCGAGCATTTTTCTGATAAGTTTTTGAAACTTTTTTTTATGTTGGGTAAGTTTGTCAAATTTTTCTTCTTAGTTTAAGATTCTTATGGTTTTTTCTTAAAAAAAAATTGACTGTTTGATTGTTTTCTTCTCCCCATCAGGAAATAGAAACAACTTTCTGGGTATACCAAATTCTGCTATTCTAATCTTAAAAGCTATTTTTTGAAAGCATCTTTAGAGAGATAAAGAGCGAGTAAAGAGTGACGGGAATACGCAGTAGACTCAATGTTGTAGATCAAGCTTTTATGGGTATTTCCCAACAACTCTGATTCTTAGTAGGTGAAAGAGTGTGAAAAGCGTGTTAAATAAAAAATTGTGAACATGTTTTTCTTATTGTCCAAATTTTTTTTCCCTAAAAGCGGGATTATTGAATGCATTTTTTAACAAAAGTGGAGTTATTGAATCTGCTTTAAAAAAGTATCGTAGTCTGATAAATAAATTCAAAAAAATTGTATTTTAGTATTAAAATTTCAAAACAACTATATTTTGGTAATAAATTATGATTATGTGTGTGTGTGCGTCTTAGAGAGAGAAAGAGAAAAAAACCCACCCCGCATTTGTGTGTGAATGTAAATTGGGTGTATTAGTGTGTGAATGTAAATTTTGTGTATTAGTGAGAGAGAGAGAGAGGGGATAGAAGTAGGGGTGTCAACCGTGTCAAATTAAAGGGTTATGAGTCGGATTAAACGGATGACGGATGAAAAATCAGTAAATCGTACACCGCTCTACACAAACACGAGTTATTTATTATACGACACGACTTATTTAACCTGGGTGTTAACCGCATCAGATTAAAAAGTTACGAGTCGAATTAAATAGATGACGGATGAAAAATCAGTAAATCATACACCGCTCTATACAAACACGAGTTATTTATTATAGAACACGATTTGTTGAACCCGTTTAATTAAAGGAATCAAATTTAGTACGGTCAGATTAACACAGTAAACCTTTTAAAACCGTACATACTAGACCCGTCTGTCATACAGAGATATAGAGAGAGAGAGCGCCCAAAATCTGTCACCCCAAGAAAGAAAGAAAGACAGAGAAGAACCCAGATAGCGACAAAGGAGGGATGAACAGCGAGAGGCAGGCAGCGATCATAACTCATAAGTGAGAGGCACATGAGAGAGAGATAAAGCCAAGCAAGAGGCAGGTAGCGATCGACGAGTGATGAGCGATGACAGAATGAGAGAGAGAAGAAGAAGAAAAGCCAAAGTTAAGTGCCAAACCTTCAGCTTCCTTTTAGTTGGCTTGAGTCGTGGAGTATGGAGCCGAGAGTGGCGACAAAGGACAGACCAAAGAAGAGATAGACTTAGGGTTAGGAATTAGGAAATGTTTTTGCTATTTTGACTTATATATTTTCTGGCTGATTTTTTTTTTTTGCATAATAATAATTATTATATTAATTTTATCTAAACTGGTTGACAGTCTCAAGTTAAAACACGATTCATTTGATAAACGGGTTTGACGAATCAACCAATTTATTCCCTTGAATCAGTTAAGGCCTTACCCAAACCTACTTAAAATCATGTCGATTCTTATTGATTAATCGTGTCGTGTTAAATTTTGATAGACTTAAAAAAAAAAGAATTACAAAACTGTTCATACAACTGTTCATACTAGTGTGGATGGAGAACTGCTGAAAAAGACACAGAGAAATGAGTTCGATCGCGAGCTCACCAGATTTGGTGTAGCCACTAGCTTCTGTTCGTATGGATGGAACTGTCAGAGAAGACAGAGATGAAGAGACCCAAAAAGTGATTTTTAAAATATTTTATGTATGGGGTTTTTGGTGGCGAGTAGACAATGATAGATTTTTTGGCCAATAAGGAGTGTGAGTGAACTTGTGGGACATTAAGGAAAATTTATAGTAAAAAGACATTCAAGCTCCTTTGTAGATACGGTTTCTAATTCATATTTCAAAATAAATAGGAGAGAGAATAAGTGGGAAGGAAGAGAGAGGGAAAAGAATGAGTAGAATGAAGGGTAATCCTGAACCTAAAAATCTGACATAATTTGTTGACATAATGATGTGGTTTCATTAAAATCATTGGATTAATACCAAGTTTCAATATTTGATGGAGCCCACAACCAATCCAAATGTCATAGTGAATTAGATCAGTAAATTAGGTCAGATTTTTATGTCTCAATAACATTGCTCGTAGAATGAAAGATAGAGGAGTCATAAATTGAATGAGGAGAGAGAGAAAGAATGAGACAAAAGAAATAAAAGATTGAAAGATAATAATGCATATTTTAAAATTCAAATAAAATCAAATTTCCTTTAGTGTAGATATTTCATATTTAGAACATATTTATAGAGAGAGAGATAAATTTTGATAATATCCACATAAAATTCAAAACAAAATCAAATCTCTTTTATTTTTAGATCTTTTAAAACTCAAATGTATATAATAAATATATATGTAGTAACGTGATCATGGAAACTTTGCACCATAAACTTTAGTGGATATTTTTTTATGTAGATCATTAGATCATTAGACAAAGATACTCAAAATTAATTATCAAAACCTACGAAATTTAGTTTTTCACTAGATAAGAAATATCTATGACATATTTATTGTGACCTAGTCCTATTAGGAAAGTCTTAAATATTAATAATATAAAAAATTCTGACTCCTTTTAAATACTAATGGATTGACCTAAGAACCAGATGATTTTTATTTTTATTCATCTAATTTATTATACCCGTTTGGGTTAAAAAAACTATGGCTATCTCCTAGCCAGGCGCAAAAATTTGAAGCAGACTAGCAGTGTAGTGTTTTTGCTACCTTGTCGTCTATCCATTAGCTAAGGTAATTTCTTACATAATGATTCAACCCTTTCTACATGCATGCCCTCCAAGACTTTAAGTCTTTTGAATAGTTCAATTAATCAATTGGTCAGTTGATTGGTTATTTGGTAATTTGATCAAAGAATTATAAATATCTATAACCAGTTATGTTTATTTTTATTTTTTTAACCTAAAAAGGTATAATAAATTAGATGGGTAAATATAAAAATCATCTGGGTCATTGGGTCGATTCGTTAATATTTAAGAGAAGTCAATTTTTTTTATTTATTATTTACCTTTAAGACTTTCCTAATAGGACTAGATCATAATAAATATGTCATAGATATTTTCTATTTTAGTAAAGAACTAAATCTGGTAGGTTTTCATAATTAATTTTGAGCATCTTTGCCTAATGACCATTAGATCATGAGATAACGGTTAACATAAAAAGTACCCATTAAAGACTATGGTACAGAGTTTTACTGATAAAAAAAACACTAGCACTATCACTGTATAGATATATGTGTGTGTGTGTGAAATGACAAGCGTCCTATTACATATTTGCAAGATTTAAAACGTGCAAAAAAAAAAAGTAGCAAACAAATGGACAATTGTCCATATGATGTTTGCAACATTACGTTGGAAGCCAAGGCTTTCGCTATAAATAGCCTCAATTTGGCCTTCATGTAGCGCACCAAAGAGAAGAAAAAAAAGAAAAAGTGGAAGAAAGGAAGAGAGAAAGAGAGAGGGGAAGGAAGAGAGAAGGAAAGAGAGAAAAGGGGTCAAAATTTTGTTGACCTAAGAGCTCGTTGTTAAGATCAAATTTTTTGGTTAAGATTTTTTAGTTATTATTTAGTAAATTTTATAGGTTCTGAGTCTCTTAAAGTTGATCCTCATTAAATATTTTTGGATCAAATTTAAGTATCATTTTTTTTGTTAGTTATTCCAAAAATTATTTTAGCTTAACTAAGCTTTTATTACCTATTGTTATTCTAAAATATTATTTTGGTTGTTTTGTCACAGTACACGATATCGCGTAGAGGTGAAGTCAGAGGTAGAATTTCTTTTATTTTTTTTACTGTCATTGATGCATCTCATGCATGTTTGGGGGCATTATATTAAATCTATTTTTTTATAATGTAATATTATATTGTTTTAATCATGGGGTCGAATTTGAGTTTTATAAATAAATCGTGATCATACACATATTATAATTATCTTGTGAAACCAAGTTGCATATAAAATACTTTTTTTATTTAGTGTTTGATTTTTTACTTGTTGTTAGGTCTAAATACTATATAACTCTATTTTATGATTCTGATGAAATTACTATGGACGCACATAATCGAGGGCAGAGAGTTAGTAGGCGTGTGGTCCTTGCGAGGATTCACATGATTTCTACTAGTCATTGGGTTTAATGGATAGTAATATTGATTGTTGTGGTAACTTATGTGACACTACATAATTTTCGATATTGGTATTCTCAAAAAAGCAAAAAGGACATTGAGTTCCCTAGGGTGCGAGGCCCCAAAGTTTTTCTCCAGATGCGATTCATGCGTGGACTAGAAAATTAATGGATTGATATGATCGATATGTGCTGAAATTTATTTATTTATTTGATTCATTACTTTCACCTATTCCTGTATTTATCTGTTGTTTAATTATATTACGTATTATATTAAAACCTTGATAGTCGTTGATAAATATTATTCTACTGGGCTAGTGAGCTCATCCCTATCTAACATTTTTCATAAATATGAGTTCAGATAGGAGGATAAGCTGAAAGAACGGTAGATGGAGACTGCTATTATTATTTCTCCTGATGTTGTATAAAAAATAATTTTAACTGATCAAGTGAGGATTATGTGACTGTACGTTGAATATAATAATACATGAAAGGTTATTGTAAATTATATGTGGTTTTATTCTTAATCATGCACAGTTATTTTAATAAAAAAAAAATTGGGGTGTGACAAAATAGTATCAGAGTTTAGATATAAGATCTTATATGAGTCTTGTGGGAAGTGAGACTATCAGCTTTCGTTATAGGTATAGAAGTTTGAAGTGAGCTTAGGTACCAGATCTTATATGAGTCTTGTGGGAAGTGAGACTATTAACTTTCGTTGTAGGTATAAAAGTTTGAAGTGTGTGGATTCCTATTAGACGAATGTATAAATTGGAATTCATATCAAAACTTTGGGTTATATAGTAAAGAGTTGAAAAAGGTATCAGAGTTCGCAACGGATATTTGTGTAATGTATTCATACTTATTTTACTCTTAAAATTAGTATCAAATTTCGAGGACGAAATTATTTTAAATGAGGTAGATTGTGACACCCCGAATATAAATTAATCATTAACACGTTAATTAGGTCGTCAATTATGATTTCATATAATTAAAAATTATTTTTAAAAAAAATGTAATGTATAAATGATATAGTAAAAGTGTAATATACATATATATATGTGTGGGTGGGTGTGTGTGTAAAAATCTAAGGGTGACAATCAATTAACATGTGCTTTATTTCAAAAAAAAAAAAAAACATATGACCAAACCATTAGACAAATGTCTATGTGGTGCAAACATGTGAAGTCCCCTAAGTGACGTTGGGGGAGGGTACTTGACTATAAATATCCAGCACTTGGCCATTTGAACCAGGCAACAAAGAGAAAAAAAAGAAGAGATAGAGAGGAAGGAAGAGAAAGAAAGAGAGAGATGAAGAGAGAGAAATTTATGAGATTTTGAGTTCAAAATTTGACCGGTAATATTTCTTTAAAATTTAAATATTTGATTCTTGGTATTTCAAATTTAATATCTATCAAAGTTTATTGATGGATTTGAAGTACGAGGTAGTATACAATATGCTATTATTTTTTAAATCTCTTTGCAAAGAGTGTCCTTTGATTATCTGAAATTTGTTTTCCTATTGATTATTCTGATCAATACGAAATTTTGCCAATTTTATTGGTTGACCTGTACGTTGGGCTAAATACTCTGAGATTGCTTGGTACATGTACGAAGTGTACTTGAGGCATAATTGGTGAAATGTGATTACGGCCTTACGAGGTGCGATTGTGATTACAACTCTGCGGGGTGTAATAGTTCGATATAAGTATAAAATTTGAATGTCCAAGTGTTACTTGTCATGTCACTTGTCATGTCACTAAGATAAACCAAGTATGAGACTATATTTGATAGAAATTGAGTTATGTGACCTATCGAATTGGATTATTGATTATTTTATTTATGATTGTCTATCGATTGAATTATTTGATATTTGATCATTCAAATTTTTCTTGTTGAGCATATTGTTTCCTGTCATATTGTATACTTTCCTGCTTTTAGTATTTTTTTAAGGATAATCTCGGAGGGAATGACCAAAGTTGATATTTGAGAAATCGAATCTGGATATAATTTTTAACTTTTGTTGGTATTTTGATATCAAAATTGTGATTATAAATTTATTGAGGCAATTAGAGTTCGATCTCTGTATTCAGAGATATTTGTGGTTTATTGCTTTAATCAAGTAACGTGTCCCGAAAACAGGAGCGTTACCAATTATATGGTCAACCTGTACCAAATTTAGAAAAATTAGAGAAGACCTATTCAACATTTCAAGCATCAAACATTTAATTACAATAAAAATATAGGCAACATGAGTTCAAAACATATAATGAACACATAAAATACTTTTTACTTACCGAGAAGAATAATGAATTATTAGTGAAGAATCACAAGGCTCGTCCAACTAGACACCAAGTTTTTTTCAGAAATAATGTCACAACTCTTTGTGGTCAAGGATGAGACCGTGGTTATGGTTGTGAAAAAAATAAAAACAATCATTTTCCAAGGGTTACCATAGACCCAAAGTCCTTCTTATAAAATCAAAAAATGGAAAAATGCTCCACACCACCAGAAGTGGAACAAGGCCAACCCTATAGTGTAAAAATAAAAGCGTGGGCTTAGGGCTCCACGTATGAAAAAAGGTCCTAAATTTAAAGATCAATAATATAATATAAGTTAAAAAATAAAATTTACTACAATATTGCCCAACAAAATAATTTTTTAAGAGTAAATCAACAAAAAAATTAAAAATTTGGGCCCAATAGTCCAGACCACCTCACACAATCCCATTTATTAAAGGACAACAAAAGATTAACAAAAAAAAGTCTTGATAAAATCTATCTTTTTCTCCTATTGAAAGAAATATAATAAACATCTCTCTTATAAACCAAACACATTCTCTTCTTCTCTTAAACTGTTTTTTTTCTCATTTGAACATAAAACACCAATTAAACCATTTATGCTCATGAAAAAAAATGTTTTGATAAAGTTCTTATTTGTAACAAATAAAATATAGCAAAAATTTAAGTAAAAGTTGTATAGATAAATAAGTAAAATTCAAAGATAATAAAATAATCCAAAGAAAGATAACAATAAATTTATTTATAATAAATTCAATCATCTAATACCACAGTTTCGATAAAGAACATATTAAACAAATAAATAAATATATAAATATTAATGAAGAAATTAATTTTATTCCTATAAATATTTATGATCAAAATTCATATTATTAATCAAAAAAAATATATTAGCAAAATTTGAATAAAAAATCATTAGTAATTTTGAATCTCATCAAAAAGTAAAAATAATAGATTTTAAATAAATAAAATAAATTATTATTAAGAAAATAAAAAAGTCACATTAGCCGTCATTAGTTTAAGCCCCAAATATTGTTGAGCCACCCCTCAGTGGAACAACCATACAAACTGCCAGAAGTGGAACAACTAGAGCAAAGAAAAGAAAGAGAAATGTTTATCAAATAAACTCTCTAAAAATACTGAAGATGGTTGTTACAAATGTGGAATGAAAGGACACTAATCGAGTACCTACCGCATGTCGAAACATTGATCTCTATCATAAATCCCCGAAGGAATAGAAAAATTGATAAATTTTGGTGAGAGAACATGTGGCATCGGCCTCATTGATTATCCATTCGATTTTGCTAATTTTGATGTTTTTGATTTCTTTGTGAACCCAAACGAAAATTAAATGGAGAATATAAATGAAGAATGTTATTTTGTATTTTCTAAAAGAAATAATTTGAGTATATGTATGTAAGTTTTACCTTTGTGTATTATTTAAAAAATATTAATGTCTATGTATTTTCTTTATTAACAAAATCCTATGTATTTTTCATATAGAGACGTAGATCATGGTATTTCATTGGTTAACTCCTAGGTGAAAGATGAAAATATATTTCTAGTGAATAGTGCTACGAATCTCACAATTATTCATAGTACAAAATATTTATTTAAACTAACATTATCCAAAACTAGTGTTAATATAATATTAAGTCCTACAGACTTGATTGAAGACTCTGGTAGAGAAAATATGGTGCTACCCCAAGAAAAAAAAACTTTTTATTGAAAATGCATTATACTCTAATAGATCCAACAGAAATTTATTGTGTTTTAAAGACATATGTCGCAATAGATATCTCATTGAAACGACGAATGAGGGTGGCATAGAGTATTTATACATCATATCTATTGTATCATGCAAGAAAAATGTACTATAAAACCTTTGTATTCTCTCTTCTGAAATCAATAATAATTGCGTATGATCATTGAGAATTCACATGAACATTCTCTAAAGAACCAAAAAATTCTTTTACCAAGTGATTATCCATGATCTGCTTGTTCACTAGGTAAACTAATATCAGACCTTTCCCATAAAAATTGATTTTTGAATCTCCTATTTTTTTGCAATGAATTCAGGAAGATGTATGTGGGCTAATATACCCTTTGAGTGGTCTATTTCGTTATTTCATGATTTTTAATCGATGTATCAACAAAATGGTCACCTGTGTCTACTTTCTACCCGGAATGTCGCCTTTGCAATGCTTCTCACTCAAATAATCCAGTTGTGAACATGATTATCATATTACCCAATCAAGACAATTTGTTTAGATAATATTGGTGAATTTACGTCACAGACATTGAATAACTATTATATATCAGTAAGAATGGATATTAAGCATTCAGATGCACATATTCACACACATAATGGGCTGGCTGAATCTTTTATTAAACATATTCCACCCATACTTATGAAGACGAAATTACCTACTTTTACTTGAGGGCATATTATATTGCTTGTTGCATCTTTAATTCGTGTTCGGCCAACTACATATCATACATATTCACCAGCTTAACTTATTCTTGGTCAACAACCAAATCTTTCTCACTTACGAATATTTGGTTGTGCTGTATATGTTCCAATTCATCACCACAACGGACTAAGATGGGTTCACAACGTCGACTTGATATTTATCTTGGATTTAACTCTCCTTCAATAATTAGATATCTTGAACTTTTAACTGATGATATATTTAAAATACGTTTTGAAAATTGTGATTTCGATGAGTCAGCTTTTCACCATTAAGGGAGACAATAAAAAGTCTGAAGAATAACATAAACTCACTTGGAATGTTCCACTGTTATCTTATTTTGATTCTTGAACAAATTAATGTGAACTAAAAGTTCAAAGGATAATTTATTTGTAAGGTATTGCGAATAACTTACCTGATGCATTTAATGACATAAATAAAGTGACAAAGTCACATATGTCAGTTGCAAATATACCAGCAAGAATGGATGTCTCCTATAGGACAATCTGGTAGCACAACTGTAAATGAGTTTAAGTCACGTTTTGCAAATTGTGATTTTGATAATTAGATATCTCGAACTTTTAACTGATAATATATTTAAAGTACATTTTTGCAAATTGTGATTTCGATGAGTCAGTTTTTCACCATTAGGGGAGACAATAAAAAGTCTGAAGAATAACATAAACTCACTTGGAATGTTCCACCGTTATCTTATTTGATTCTCGAACAAATTAATGTGAACTATAAGTTCAAAGGATAATTCATTTGTAAGGTATGGCGAATAACTTACCTGATGCATTTAATGACATAAATAAAGTGACAAAGTCACATATGTCTGTTGCAAATACACCAGCAAGAATGGATGTCTCATGTAGGATAATCTAGTAGCACAACTGCAAATGAATTTAAGGCACGCCTGAAGCGTGGTAGATCTGTCGAAACAAAAGATATCGTCCCTAGAAAAGAAGAGGACAAGAGAAAGTAAATAAAAAAGTTAATGCTCCCGAAGAGAATAACAAACCAGAAATTTGTGTCCTTCAAGAGAGTCATCCCACAAAACAATTACATTCTGTAGAGGCTTAGTTAACTCGTGAAAAAGTCTCAAATACCTCTAGAAAAGGTTTAGGTACCTGAGAATGATGAGATCTCTATAAACTATGTGCACAATGAAAAAAGATGGGATCAAAATAAAATTATTGTGGATAACATATTTTTATTTGCTGTTGCTCTTGATATTTCAAGAGATACTGAGGAGCCTAAATAAAAAACTGTTGATGAATGCTGATAAAAAAAAATGATTGGCTAAAATGGAAATAAGCAGTTCAAGAAGAGTTAGACTTACTAACAAAACACATTGCATTTGGATATAAATGAGTGTTCATGAGAAAAATAAAATTGTACAGCATAAGACATGACTTGTGGCACAAGGTTTCTCATAGAGACCTGGTATTGATTATAAGAAGACGTACTCTCTTGTAATAAACGCTATCACTTTCACATTTTTGATAGGACTAGATCTTACAGTCTTTGAAGGACTAAATATGCGTTTAATGGACGTCATTACTGCGTGTTTATATCGCTCATTGGGCAATGAGATATACATGAAAATTCCCCAGGATTCAAAATGCCAGAAGCAACAGCTCTGAAGGTTGTATTCAATTAAACTTTAACGATCGTTGTATGGGCTAAAACAATCAGGACATATGTGATATAATTGTCTTAGTGAATATCTCTTAAAAAAGGTTATGTCAATGATTTGATATGTCCATGTATTTTTCTTAATTTAAATCTAGTAGACACTCCAGAAGAGCTCACAAAAAGCTGCCAACTATTTAAAAAGTGAGTTTGAGATCAAAGATATTGGGCAAACAAAATTTTGTCTTGGCCTGCAGATTGTACATTTATCCAATGGAGTTTTTGTGCATCAATCAACATGCACAAAAAAGTCTTGAAATAATTCTAAATGGATAAATCTCATTCGTTGAACTCACCAATGTTCATCAAATCATTAGATATAAAAAAATACCTATTTCATCTTCAAGAGAAAGGTGAAAAACTTTTTGGTCTAGAAGTATCATTTCTAAGTGCAATGGTGCACTAATGTATCTAGCTAATTGTACGATGCCAAACATCTCATTTACAATTAACCTACTGGCAAGATACAACTCAATACCAACACGAAAATATTGGAATAAGATCAAGCATGTATTTCGGTTTCGTCATGGAACGGTGGACATAAGGTTATTCTATGCGAATGACCAAAGTCTACAGTTAGTTGGATATGCATATACCATTTATCTTTTTTCAGCCACACAAGACTTGATCACAAACTTGATATTCGTTTACTTATGGTGGTACGACATTATCATTGAAATCGGTTAAGCAAACAATGATTGATACATCATTTAATCACTCCGAAATAATAGCTATCCATGAAGCAATTCGATAATGGCTAAAATCAATGATCCAACATATTCAAAGGCAAAGTGGACTATCTTCAATCAAAGGTATATCAACAATATTATACGAAGACAATACAACTTAACATCACACATCTCAAGGAATGATATATCAAAGGCGATAGAATGAAACATATATCACCAAAGTTCTTTTACTCTCATGAGCTTGAGAAGAATAGTGATATTAAAGTTCAAAAGATTCGTTCGATTGAAAATCTAACAGATTTGTTCACTAAAGTACACCCACCGACTACATTCCAAAAATTGGTGAACCAAATCAAAATGTGATGTCTCAAAGATCTATCAAGTTGAATAATTATCAATTTGACCGGATGTTTTCAATAGGGGGAGACATATATGCTTTTTTCCTTCGCTAAATTTTTTCTGCCGAATTTTACTTAGCAAAGCTTTGAATGAGGCAGTGCTTAGGATCCAAACAATTTTATCAAAATCAGATTTTTGATCCTAATGTTATTTAAATAGTTATCTAAGGGAGAGTGTTATAAATATTGTATATGATACGGATGACTAATATACACAAATAGTATTGGACATGGCATTGCACTGTACGAATTGTTACTGTATTTAATAAAGTAGTCCCCCACATTTCTACCGGTAGTGCTGAAATGTGCCTATAAACAAACTAAAAATTGTTGAATCAAAACATACAAAAAGAAATATATATCTCCACCCCTCCTTCACTTTCAGTGTTGTCTCAATCTTTCAATTTATTTATTTGAATTAATTATTTGCATCTACATTAATTTGTTTGTTTTATAGCAAAACATATATTTCATGTTTTCATTTCCTTGGGCTGGTGATGCAACTTCAAGTTCTGTGGAACGCCAGGCCATTGACTTCAGTATTGTTGAAAATCATTTGGTCTCCTTTTTTTTTTAAATTTCGTCATTGACAAATCCCTGCAAAGACAAGATGCTCCCCTATTCTTCTTTTCACATCAAGGAACTGATGTGATTAGTATTGCACAGCGCAAAAATACTTGCACACCTCAAAAATACAATGTCATGTCACTATTCACCCTGATCCAAGAGCATTGAGCCACCCGCAACGGGCTAAATCCGAAGAGCCCATGTTCACTCATGGGCCATCAAAGTAGATTGTTGACGATCACAAGGCCAGGCAAAACCCACTAACTCAAAGGAAAGGTGGCCCATGGCCTGCCTATTGGGTTGGTCCTCATAGATTGTTAGCACACTCCCCACGTTAGAGAACTGCCAATAGCCCAATTAAAGAGGGGTCATTCGAAGGTCGGTCTTTTTTTATAGACTTATTTCAATTTAAATACACTTAAAAAACTTGTTTGAAAATAAGTCTATTTTGATCTCCATTGTCTAAAACACACTCGATAGTTATATTTAATCACAATTTATTTGAAAAAAATAATTTTAATGTCAGCACAATTCTCAAGTTAAGAGTGGTTATATTTGAAAACATTGAAACTAACACTTATAGACAATACTTATGATAGGAGTAATTGGAGGTAATAAAAAAAAATGTACTAAATAACAATAATTTAATGAAAAAGAAGGCTTAATAAAATATAAGTCTGATTGTGGTACTTAAAGTCTAATAAGTTCTAATAAAAATGCTTACAGCCAAATATCCAATTAAAGGGCCTACCTCAATGGTCTTTGGTGGCCCATGCCAACCACTAGGCAGGTGGGCCACCAAGCTATCCAATGGGCCATGAATTTTGTGCGGATCCTTAGTCAGCCAAACCAAGGCCTGACCCAAGTGATGATGCAATAAAGCCCTCACCAGAAAATAAAGCCACCAAGAAGACGGGAATTTCCCTCGTGACTACACACTTCGAATCCACAGAAAATAAGAGAGTATTTTTTCCACTGAGGGAACAGTGATTTTCTTATGTTTTTGGTTCACCATTGCATCAATTGGACTGAAGAGCCAAGTAATTGCATTTAAGCTACCGAAATTTGGATAAGCCACAAAGAGTTGGGAAGCTGACAAGTTAACAAGCACAATCCAGTATTCAGCGTATCCACCAGAATGCAACTTTACTATCATGCAAAGATTTCCATCGAGTAAAGAATTATAACAAAACTGGATGAAGTAATTGTCTTAATTTTTCCAAATTTCCTAGAAAAAAAATAGGCATATTCAAGACAAGTGACAAGCAAATCAACTATAAAGACACTGTCCATTTCTCCAATGCCCAAAAGTTGCCCCTTGTCCGAGAGTCTGAAACCGAGTTGAAGGAAATTCTTCAGTCCAGCTTCACTGAAGAGAACAAGTAATGCACAAACCAAAATGATGAAAGGAACCCGACCGTGCCCGTTGCAAGCATGATTGCCACGACCATGAATAGTGAATAGCCCAAGTAAAGAGTGGCAGAGACAGGTCCACTCAAGCTCTTTAGATCAAATACGAGGTAGTTTATGGAGTAAAGAAAGATGTATATGGCAACTGAACCAGAAGCAAAGAAGGATTTCCACCACCATTTCCAGTCCTCCACACACAGATGCATGTAGGTTAGAACTAGAGACACTTCGGCACAAACCACAACAAGAAGGATCAAGACAATGAAGAGGAATCCGAAAACATAGTACACACGGCCCATCCAAATACTAGACATGATGAAGAAGAGCTCAATGAAAAGTGTACCAAATGGGAGTGTTCCAGCCCCAAGAACTAAAAGCCAAGATGGGTATCTTTGAGCTGGGATTTCCCGGGGGATTTGATTGGTTCGAACAGGGAATTCAATATGAGGTGCCCTTGCCCCAAAGTAACCACCAACAAGGGTAAGGGGAACCGAGATACAGAACCACAACAGAATTAGAATCACAAAGAGAGAAAATGGGATGGCTCCTGTGCTGTGACTACCCCACAATAAGAAATTCAAAATGGTTAGAATAAAAAAGGCAATACCAGGGAAGAAACAAGCAACCCGCCAACAGACTGAAACCCATCCTTTGGAATCACCACAGAAGATTGTCCTCCACATACGAACAGCAACATAACCAGCTGCAATTCCAAGTATCATGTAGAAAAATAGCATACCTGAAATTAGAGTTCCACGAGAAGCCGGTGACATGAAACCAAGAGCGGCAAACAAAATCGTCACAACTGCCATCCCAAGAATCTGAACCCCATCTCCAACTAAAACACATAAAAGAGAAGGGTTGCTAGGAGCGCGGAAAACATCTCCCACGACAAGTTTCCACCCTGATAACTCCTCATTCATTTGGGCTTGAGCTTCCTTGTCGAGTTCTTCATAGCGAGTCAGATCCCGCCTAACTGTTCTCAAGAAAATCACAAGAACTATACCAGCCAAGAAAGTGATCACCATAAGGGAATTGAGAATTGAGAACCAATGGACTTTCGCTCCCTCCATCTTCAAATAAGCATCCCATCTTGATGGCCACTTAATGTCACTCTCCACAAATGAGACCTCATACGTAAATGCCAGAGGCTCATTTTCCTTAATAGGCATGGCCACAGTGGTGGGATCACATTTAATCGCAGATGGGAATGTACCATATATTTTCAAATTCTTCAGTGACTCGGCATTGTGATGGATACTACAAGGGACCACCTCAAACCCAACAACCATGTAACCAGGCTTCTCCGATCCCGACTTCCCAACCGTTGGGATCACCTCGGCCCCATCCCCAGTACCCATCACACGAGCAACATTGGTCTCCTCATACTTATGAACAAGAACCGTAAATTGCAAATGATTAAACACATAATACACATCTTGCACCTTAATTCCAACCGGATACCCTGTCCACCGCAAGAAAAAACCTTCCTTCCTAGTGTATCGAATGGCAGGCAAATTATCAAGAATCAAATTAACCTGATACATCTCATCAATCCTCTTCTTCAAGAGCTTAAACTCATCGCCCGATAATGGCTTGGTTTGACACAGAAATATCTCTGTCTCATTGGTGTACATCTTAAACCTATACGGAGAATTCTCAATCCTATCACCCATAAGGAGCTCACCAAGGTTTTCAGCACTGTCCTTCACACCCTCTGGGGGCTCACAAAAGGGCAAGCTATAATAGCTAAAAGGGATTTCAGTATCAATTGAAGTGAGTGAATTCACCTTCACAGACAAGAAATCCCCAACACCATATTTGTGAGGGTAGCTACCCGGCAGGTAAAACCCATGACCCAATTGAAATATCAAACAGATTAACAATACCCAGATCTTGAATTTGTCAAAGAAGTCCATGTTGATCATTTTCTTGGTGATTTTGTGTCAGATCTGTAAGACCAGATCAGAAAATCAGTAAAATGCGAAGATCACAACAGTTTTAATGCGGGTTTTGATTTTTAGTGAGGAACTAGTGATGAAACATGAATAATTTCAAGGAATGAGCCAATGAAAGATCAAATCATATCAGATTGTATAGTCTAGGCAAATATATAAACAATATCAAGCGATAACTACGCAGAAATGAAAAGGGTTTGCGTGAAGTTATTGGAACAAAGTGCAGATCTAACTTACCTTTAGTTGGAATGATTCACGCCGAATTGAGTGAGAAGTAGCTGTGTAGCAGAGACTTATGAAGCAATACAGATCGTGAAGCTCTGGGAATTGGAGAGAAGCGAAATCTCAAGAATCACGATTCAAGATTTATATAATTGCCTCCTCGGTGGACAGTGGCCAGAGGCCCAGAAGAATTCTAAGGCCATTTCTTGAAGATGACTATTATATCCTCGTCGGTGGACAGTGTATTACTATTTTTGGGTTTGGAACTTTTTTGCACAAGTACACATGAGTTCTCTTTTGGGTTTTTAGGTGGCCATCATTTTTTGTTGAAGTGAAAGTTTACGGTATCGAAAATTTTGGTTATTATTTTTATGGTAAAATTAGGATTTTGAAAAAAAAAGTTATAATTATTTAAGAAAAAGTCATGATCGATTACAAATATTCATGATCAATCATGAATTTTTGATATCGAATTTAATCTTTCATGATTAAAATTATAACTTATATTTCAAAAAAATTATAATTTACTGTTAAAAAATTATAATTTTTAATACAGTAGCCTTTTTCTTTTTTTAAAATAAATAATGAGAATGTTCAAGTAGCATAAAATTCGATAATTCAGAATATTGCATATCTAACACAGAAAATCAGCTATAACACATGAAAATTGCAGATCTAACAAAAAAAAAAATAGAACAAGCAATATCTAAAAACCTTGTATCTAATGCACCATAAATCCAGAACAAAATTTCTCAATATCTAACACAACACAAACATTTAGATCTAACAAAACCCATTACAAATCTAATAAAAATGATCACAGATTTAACAAAAGCTATCAAAAAGAACACAAAGATAATAAATCTTACCTTATTGGACAAAGAAAAAAAAGTGGACCATTGAATTTTGAAATTAACTTTATAGGTGGGTGGGAATAGGATTGTGGTAGAGGTGGTGGTGGTGATGGTGGTGGCGGCAGTGGAGGTGGTGAAAGTTTTGCAGAGAAGTGATTTTAAAGAAATAGAAGTTACTTTTTTTTAGGAGTCGTATTTTTTCAATTAAATTTGGACAGATAATATTAGCTATCAGATTAACTTTAAATTACAAGTCAAAACGAGAGCTTTTAGGTTTTGTGAAATTATTTATCTCATGTGGGCATTGAGGTAATGCATATTCAACCAAACATAAGTTGTATTCAGTCTATGACCTTCTAGCATATAATATTGTCTGAGGTAGCTTACTTTGAAGAAGTTGATTCTCAAACTTGAAACCATGATGTATTAATTCTTGTCAGGACTCTAAGTTTGACTATATTCAAGTCTATTATGATATTGGAATGAAACACTTGACACAATTAACCATTGGATTTATTTAATTGAGGATAGAAGAAGTGCAACTTGAAATAGTCCACCCTCCCTCCAAAAGTTTCACCCTTCCTTCATAGAAGCAAGGCTTAATAACAAGGGTAGACTCCAAAGGTGTTCAAGTTATTTGTCAAAGATAAATACCAGCCTAATGCACGAAACTCACGCTGTTAAATATAGAAACGGAGAGAATAACAAAGGAGAGAACAAAAAAATAAAAAATAAAAAATAAAAAAGAAGCATTGGTTGTTTTTCTTTTTCAATTTATGGATCCAGAAACACATGAAATGAGAGGAAAAAGAAAGAGGTGCCGGGTGGAAAGAAAAGGAAAGGTCCAACTCATTAAAGACAAGCTCCTACAACTAACATGAACATAACGTTCCTAGGCAAGAGGGATTACCTAAGTGACAGGAGGATCTCAAGGGTGTTCAAATTTTTGGTTAATCGTAATTTTCTATTCTACCTGGTCTTATCTGATCTTATTGAACGGCTAGTCGAAAAAATCGAGTAGGAATGTAGAATAACTATTAATTTCTATATTTCTACTATACCTTACCCGCATTAATTTATTTATATATATAAACTAAAAACCCTAATTCTCTAACCCTATGGTTTAAACTTAAAATAATTGTTATTGCATTTGTGCAACAATTATGATAGATTGATGTTTATACTTGTGTTTTATTGTAATTGTTGTTGTAATTGTTTTAAATTTTAGTGTTATTAGTTTATTGTTTTATTAAATTAGTGCATGTTATTTAATTGAATTATTAAAATAATCAAAAAATTAATAATTACAAAAGTGTTCACCCGATTTCCTACCCGATTAATTTAGCTGAAAGTCGAGTAGGAATACTACACTTAATTGAATAGGATAAATTAAGAAAAAAAAATTCTGTAACGTATTAGAGAAGATGAGAGACCATATTTCTTACCTGAAAGATAAGGTGAACTCCCCTAGTCACAGCTTGGCAGCAGTATCCAAGCACATGTCAGCCCATATGCATCGACAATTTTAACTAATTTCCCAAATGTTACCTTCACCACACGTTTCAATAACAACCCTAATAATCTAAATATACCCTTTCCAGCTACTCTTATTGAAGACAACATTTGACATTTTTTTACCTTCATATGAAAGCAATCTTCCCATTGGCCTGAATTCTGAAAGGTTGTAATTCCCTCTCACCATTCCCCACCTTCAAGGCAAATGACCAAAAATAACTCAGATTTGGTGATTACCTAATGTAACCCCTCTTGCATGCCTTCTTCTAACAAACCGTCCAACAGAACAACAGAGAAAAAGAAGGGCCAAACACACACATACTCTGGAACTCTGAAGATATAATCTTAAACGTAACATAGCACATAATTTATACAAATGTCATGTCAAAGTAAGGCAACTTAGTTTATATGAAACTGAGTAAAAGAGGTTTTTCCTCTATAAACAAATGATTAGTCACAATAGTATCTACCCTTTGGCACCCAATCCCCGGGATTTAGGACGCCTTGCAGCAACTAAAGGGTTGACAATGCCTTGTGAATTTTTACCAAGCCCCATGCCTTCAACGAAACCCATTTTTGACATCATCTTTGATCCAAACCCCTTGGTGTGCTTCTCAAAAGCTGCAAATTGTTGAGCTCCCTTCTTCGCCGAGCTCACACTTGTTTCAGGGGCTTGTGCATCCAATCCAAGTGATTTACGTCGCTGGATCACTTGGATAGGATCTGCCATACTTTGACCATCCTTTCCCTTCCCAAACCCCTTCGCGTGCTTCTCAAAAGCTGCAAATTGTTGAGTGCCCTTCTTCTGCAAGCTACCACTTGTTTCAGCGGATTTTGCACCCAATCCCCGGGATTTAGGATGCCTTACTGCGACTAAAGGGTTGACAATGCCTTGTGAATCTTTGCCAAGTCCCATGCCTTCAATGAAACCCATTTTTGACATCATCTTTGATCCAATCCCCTTGGTGTGCTTCTCAAAAGCTGCAAATTGTTGAGTTCCCTTCTTTGCCGAGCTCATACTTATTTTTGGGGCACAAGCATCCAATCCAAGTGATTTACGTCGCTGGATCACTTGGATAGGATCTGCCATACTTTGACCCTCCCTTCCCAAACCAAACCCTTTCGCATACATCTCAAAAGCTGCAAATTGTTGAGTTCCCTTGTTCTCCGAGCTACCACTTGTTTCATCAGATTTTGCACCCAATCCAAGTGATTTAGGTCGTTGGATCACTTGGATAGGCTCTGCAATACCTTGACCATCCTTTCCCAACCCTTTCCCTTCTATGAAACCCATTTTTGCCATAATTTTTGAGCCAAAGCCTGTGGTGTGCAACTCGAATGCACCATATTTTAATGAGCCGGATTCATCTTTGTTTTCAAGGCAAGAGTCATTGGCCTCTTTTGACTCAATGGATTCGTCCTCAACCGTTTCAGATTGCATAACACCACTTGAGACAAAGGACACAGGCTGAGTAGCATAAGAGACAGTTTTCCCACTCTTAGTCTTCTTGCTTGCTTCCTTACTACCAAGATTGGCCAAGTTATTTAGTGACTTTCCCTGGGCAGATTGACGGTCTAGTGGGCTCAAATCACTACCCTTTGAAGGATTTTTAACTGATTTTATATCGTTGACCACAAAATCAGCATTCTCGTCACCATCAACTATCAGCTGAAAATTAAAAAACTACCTAATTAGGTTTAGCATGGCTAATCATAAAATAAATGCAGAGTAACTAAAAGATAAATACCTTCTTGAGGCGAACTTTATCCCGGGAAGATGGCATACAAGTGTGTTGTGTTCGTGTCACTGTCACATATCTAAAAAAGAAAATGCCGATTCAATTTGAACATTAGTAATTTTTCTCATCTATAAGGTCATTACTCCACCAGGTGACAGCTTCAGATCAACAATAGGGTGACATACTATTTGCCCAAGAAAGAAAAGTGTTTCTATTTCCTAATTGATTGTAGTATACATAGTTATCAAATCGTGTATCGGAAGGCGTATCATTTTTTAAAAATAGTGTATCGTATCGTGTATCGTAAGATACGGTGCAAATTTAAATAAATAATAATAAAATATATATACCTTTGAAAAAAAATCGTACACTCATAAAAACATAACATTTCATTAATACTCCACCAACTATTC
>CM042188.1:28793565-28807998 GCA_023539305.1 Ilex asprella | reverse complement strand
GAGAGAAATAGTAATGGTGAGAGAAAATAGGGGGAAAGGAGAGTGAGAGAGAGAAAAAATAGGAAAGAAAGAGATAAAAAAATTAAATCAAATCTTTACATATTTGAAAAAAAAATTATCAATGAGAGAGATAGATAGAGAGAAGATAAGGAAGAAAGAGTAATGGAGAGAGAGAGAGAGAGTAATGGAGTAATAAATGGTCTTTTAGTCTTTTTTCAAAAGAAATCACTTAAAACCAAATAAGTTTCATTAATGTAGTTTAGCTCGATTAAGTCCAAATTTTTGTATTAGCTTCCAAATTACCCATTAAAAAGGGTTTGTTAAGGTTAGTCCACAGGGTTGGACTTTTGGGGCAAGAAGGATAGGAGCCGTTTTTTTTTTTTGCTTAAAGGATGATAAAAAGGTATAAAGACTAATTTACCCTTAATGACATAAGTATCTATATTACAAAATGGACAGTAATAGCAAAAAAAAAAAAAAAAAAAAAAAAAAAAAAAAAAAAAAAAAAAAAAAGTTGGGAATGGAGATACTATAACAAGTGGCAAGGCTAGAGCATTGAGTGATGGTGGACTAGACAACAATACGAGCACAGTAACAACAACACGATCGCAGTACCATCCACAGTCACTATCAAAATTCTATGGAACTAGACAGTAACGTGAACTAGATAGCTACACTATAACAAGAACATAGATTGTCATTGTCAAAATTCTATGGAACTTGACAGTAACATGAAATAGATAGCTACACGATCATAATAACAGTCACAGAAATAGTGATAAAGATGGTGGATTTAAAGTTACGGTTTCACAAGCTACAAACTTAGTTTGTTAGATAAAGAACCATCTAAGATTTTATAACCGCATATGATACCCTCTATCAAACTGATGCAAGACAGAACTTAATAGAGAGAATCAACTGAAATAAAAGTAGAAATATATATTCCAATCATCAAATAATTTATGTTGGAAAGGTTCAGAGAGCATGTGGAAACCAATGGTATTAATAACACCTTAATGAAATTCACATGCACAAAATAAGTGAAATTCTTACAATCCACTGGCGCTATTACAATCCTGAATGCTAGCTACTCTTCTCCCTCCAGTGAAACCCCTACCCTCTGGCCAAAATAATTTTCTCATCCAACTCCTAATAATGTCTAGGGTTTTCCCTCTCTCTCCCTCTTATATATATACATCTGTCCCCCCCACGCTACAACTATGGTCATATCCAACCTATTTCTTCATACCCATTCCTTGTTATTGATGATGGTAGATTTTTCACAAGAGCACAAACTCATGAAGATCCACATTAAAAAGCTTCTTGATATCCAAACCCTAATTGAGACCAAAACCCAAAGGAAGAAAGGGGTAGATGTGATTTTTTTATTATGTTTGATATCATCAAATGGAGTCCCAAGAAAGTTTTGGGTTTTACCTTCAATATCTTCGCTCAAGTTATGGAGCCCTAAGAAAATGTCATTATAAATCATAGCCTCAACCACTTGTCTCTGGAGTAATTAATTGTCGCCACCACCACCACCTATGACCTAGCTTTTTCCACGCTATTGCAGTCTATCGCCTTGATTGTGGGCCTCGAACTCTTGCTCGGTTGAAGATGTATGGCTATGATGACACTAAAGGACATAATAGGAAATAAAAAAAGAAAAAGAAAATAAACTATTTGACCTACTTTAAAAAAAAGGTACATAACATGTGTCCTTAGTAACCTAAAAAGATTACCCCTAGATTTATTGATAAAAGAGATCCCTTTATTATAGTTGGTTCTAATTTTCACTTAAAAAAGAGGCCTCCAAATATATAGGTTTATTTCATAGAACATATCAAAAATTTAAACCCATAAAAATTGGAGAAATTTGGAAGTCGGTACAAAATTTGGACTTAATTGAGCTAAACTACATTAAGAGACTTATTTGGCACTAAGTGCATTTATTTGAAAAAAGACTAAAAGGTCGTTCATGACTTCATTATTCTCTCACTCTCCCTTCTCTACTTTCTCTCTATCTTTCTCTTCGTTACTCTCTCTATCTATCCCCTATTTTATCTCTCTATCTCTTTCTTTCTCTATACCCCATTGATAGTTTATTTTCTTTTCAAATATGTGAATATTTGATTTGATTTTTTCATTTCTTCCTCCCCTATTTCTTTTATCTCTCTTTCTCTCACTCTCTCTTTCCTTATTTTATCTCATCGTTGATCTTACTCTCCTTATTTTCTTTCTCTCTCTCCTTATATCAACAATACAATTACACCAATCAGTTAAAATTGTCCGATAATATATCAAACAGTTACTCATGTGTTCTAATAAACCAAATACTTATACCAAATAATTACACGAAATTACAACATTAACTCAATTGTCATTCAGTTGTTTACATAAATCAAAAAGTTACATCATTTAGTATCATGACATGGTTGCACCAATTATATACACCAAATTTGGTGTAATGGTAAACTCTTTTGTGTAATGATAAACCCAATTTGGTCTATATAATTAGTATGATTATGTCGTGATACTAAATTGTGTAAATCTTTGATTTATGTAAACAACTGAATAACGAATTGAGTTAGTGTTGTAATTTTGTGTAATTTTTTGGTGTAACTGTTTGATTTATCAGAACACGTGAGTAACTGTTTAGTATATTATATGACAATTGTAACTGATTGGTGTAATTGTGTTATTATAACATTGATATAAAGAGAGAATAAGGATTTAGAGTAATGGTGAGAGAAAATATGGGGATAGAGAATCAGATAGAGGGAGAGAGAAAATAGTGGAGAAAAGATGAAAAAATTAAATTAAATTTATACATATTTGAAAAGAAAATAAATTATCAATGAAGGAGAGAGAGGAAAAAAATAGGGGAGAGATAAAGAGAGTACTAGAGAGAGAGAAAGAGAGAGAGAGTAATGGAGTGGGAGTAGGAGTAGGAGTAGGAGAAGGAAAGGGAGAGGGAGAGAGTAACGGTGTGAGAAATAGGGAGGAGAGAGTGTGAAATAATAAGAATTATATATAATTTAAAGAAAGGTAAGTAAGTAAAATAAGTAAAAGGTCATTTGAATTTTGTACCTAATCACAAGATGTTTTATTAAAATTGAACTTAATAGAGTAAATAATTTATCCATACATTTCCTCTCAAATAAGCCTAAAAAAATGTTCTCATGTTCAAAAAATCCTAAAAATTGAATCCAACAAAAAAAATTAATTAAATTTTAACCAACAAAAAAATCTTAGTTAAATAATTTGGGCCCAAAAATTTATCCCAAACGCAAAATTAAATTGAAAATTTTGGGGTCGAGTTCATTTTTTTCAGACTTATTTGGCAAAAAGTTCACTCAAAAACTTCATTTGGGTTTAAGTCTATTTTGATTTATATTGTCCAAAATAAACCTCATCAGTTACATTTAATTAAAACAAATTTGAAAACTAAATCAAAGTCAAAGTTCCTTATACTTAGATCTTTCCTAGATTAAGACTATTTCTCTCTTTTGTAATAACTGTGTTATCAGAATCGGACTGGTTCGACCAGTTCAACTGTGAAGCAGACCCTAGACCAGTCTGGTTTTTAAGTTAGACCGCATAGGCAATCAAACCGCTTAAAAACCGTTAAATCGACCAATTTTTAATAAAACCAGTCAACAGGACAGTTCGACTATCAATGTGTATAAAAATGAAAATTCCTTTTATATTTTTGACAATTTTTCCCTAAAACAATTTCACTTCTCACTCGGTTCTTCTCCAGGCGAAGTGACGAACGCACAGGAGACTCACTCTCCTTCTTCTCCACTCGATCTGTCACTACTACAAAGTCCAGCCAGCTTCGATCCTCCCTTCTCCTTCCTTCGGCTAGTTCATGAGCTTAAAGTTCAACTCAGGTAGCACCTCAACCACTCAGATCTGTCTTCTTCCTTCTGCTATTCTAAGTTTTCTCTCCCTCCCTCCCTCTCTCTCTCTTATGCGTCAAACACAGAACACACTCACTACCTTCTGCTAGATTCTCTGCTTTTGTAAACCCCCACATCTCTAAACTATCAACAATCGTCCAATTAGCTTCACTTTTCATTTAACGTCTCCATTTACATTCTAAATCAAATTATAAGAATAATAAGTATAAAATAATAAAAGATAAAAATATGACATTTTGCATTCTCATCAATGAGCTAGCTTAGAGGAATTGAAGAAAAATTTTGATGGATATACTAGTTGTACATCATGTTGTTATGGATGATTCTAGGAGACGGATGGTAATTTAGTTTTGGTTAATGAATGATGCTAAACATGAATCCTTATGCAAGTCATACTACCTATATTAGAGATGGAAATGAGATAGAATTTGTGACAAAAGACACCCAAATTCGAGTTAGACATGTATAGAAGAACCAAGCAGTCCGACAGACTACCTTTCACCAATTTGATCATAACTCTTTGTTGGAAAGTCCAAATTGCGCACCGTTATTTTTGTTAGAACCCTAACTCATATATCTTTCCAACCATATAGGTCACACATACTAGAAATACCTGAGTCAAAACAGTTTATTCTCCGAAGTTGACCAAAAATCTACACTGTGGTGTTCCTTGGATAGTAAAGTGTTGTGTTTTCTTCTTAGACTTTGAAGATGTCCCTCATATGTTTATATTAATATAGTAATGTACTTTTTTAGTAATTCTTGTATATGTAATGACTTAAAAATAAACCATATGTATATTAAAACCGTAAGAATAGCACCTATAGCGGTTCGAAAGAATAAAATAATAATTTTAGTGTTTCGAGTGTAAATTTATTTTAGTTTTGAGATAAATCATAAAAATAAATGTTTTTAGATTAAAATAACATTAAAAATGAATCCGGAACGTCTAAAAACTTTAAGGTAGTCCTATGGAGCAAATTGGATATTTTTAATGGCAAAACCATAATTTTGGAGACAACCTAAATAGGCTGTGAAGAGTAACTTCGGGGCTGCTGTGTTTAAAACACAGCTTTCAGCCCGCTTTGCTTCCATTTTTTCTTCACATCTCTCACCCCAAACCTCTTAGCACCCTAGGAGAAGATAGAGGAAATGAGGAAAGAGAGAAATGAGGTCTCTAGAGCTTGTGTTTTGGTTTGGGACTTTGATTCAAGGTAAGGATTTTCTCTCATTCTTGTTCATTGATGCTAGGGTTAATATATATGTATGTTTTGGACTCCTAATCATATGTATTTGCTATGGGTTCTTTGTTTCTTGGTCCTATTGCAAATATTATCATGTTTTACACAAAGTTAGGATTGAATACCCATGAAATCTCTTGATCTTGCTTTAAAACCCTAAATTTTTAGAACTATGGATTTCTCCCTCTATATTCACTTAAATTGGTTTTGAAAATTCTAGTATTTTGTGTTGAGTATTAAAATGAAATTGTTGATGATCTCTTGTATTTTTTTTATTAAATTTGTTATAGTGGGAATATCACTTGTGAGAATTGTGGATTGTTGGAATTTCCTAGTAAATTGGGGATTTATAGAATTGTTGTTATGTGAGATAATTGTTGGTATTGTATCTCTTGTGTGATTGTTTGGATGAACATGGGCTGCTATTGACCCGGTATCATGGAGTGGGTAGACGCCTTCGTACTGCGTGAGGGTATAAATTTTTCCTACCACTCGTAGTGGGGTTAGTGCCTTGCGAAGACTAAACCACTATTGCTCACGGGGTACCGTGGAAAAGGGTTAGTATACTAATGCCTGGATTGGATACGTCACTGTCATAGTGTTGGCATACGCCCTTCCTAAAGATTGGATATCCTTGCGAGGATTTGTGTGTGTGTGTGTGTGTATGTGGGTCGTGATATTTTTAATGGTGACCATGCAGGATCTTGCTTCATACTTGAGATATGAATATAGTTATGGATTATTGTTCATTGTACCAAAAATAGTTTCTGCAAGAATTTTGAGAAGTATGAGATTCCGCAAGAACTTGTGAGAAACGGTTTATGGTGGAATAGATTATTAATGATATATTGTGTTCATTTATTTATTTAATTATTATTGTTACTTAAACTTGAGATTTATTTAAAATGTCATTATTTTATTTCAAATGTATATATGATATGTTAAAAAATGAGATCGACCGTTTTACATGTTTTTCTAAACCTTGCTTAAGTTTGGGAGGATTTTCCTACAGAGCTTCGTACTCACCCCCTACACATAAACATTTTTCAGATAATGTACTAGAAGAGGAGCTAGGTATTGATGAACCGGCACCTTGGGAGACTCACATGGACGGGCATGTGGATCTCGAGATGGACGCTTAGAGCGACATGATCTTTTGTTTTATTTTCCTATGAAGGTTCTTTTGAGGCAATGGGAAGCCTAATATTCTTTTGTTATTCCTCTGCAAGAATTCAGTTTATCTTTTGGGATGTAAATGTCATAGTGGCATATTCTTTTGGGACGATATTGTATCTATTGTAAATGATGAATGCATTTCTTTTGGTTATGAAATTTATTTAGTCGCTCTCATGATTTTGAATGGTTACTTAGAAATGAACCCGGTGTGGTCCATTTCTAATTGCACAGGTTATGTTTTTGGTAAAGCTCCCCGTACAAAGGAGACTCTACCCGAATTTTGTTAAATTAAGGACCCCGATTTTTAGGGCGTTACAGTTTTTCAAAAGTCTCTAGTTAGTGTAGCACCACTATTAGAGAATTATGGGTAGTGGACGTGGAAATAGCATGTAAACTACCATTAATGTAATATTTTGCTTAGTGCTTATCCTTTTAAGGGGTTGTATTTATAATTCTGTGTGTTGTTCTTGGGATTTTGTATTTATAATTGTACATGTTAGTGTTAATAACTTAATATTGCTTAACTTTTTAGGGGGTTTGTATTTATGATTTTATGCATTGGATTGGAGACAGATTTTACATATTTTTAGTTAAATTATTATATTTTATAATTTTGTTATTGTACAATCGGTCTGACCACTTGACCCAACGATTGAACTAATGAACCATTAACCCATTTCATCTACCGGTTCGATGTCCAGTCCGATTCTGATAACTATGCATAATAACGTTGAATGTTACTATAATAAAAAATAGTAACATCCAAATCAAAAAATAATAACATTCAAAACAAAAAAAAATAGTAACATTTAAAACAAAAACAGAATCATTTAAAACAAAAAATAATAGAATCTAAAAACCAAAAATAGTACTCTTGCCCCGGGTTGAGAGGATCCTCCTCTTTCACCTGACGGTTAGTTTGATAAAAGAGTTCTTTATCTTTCTGTTTGGACTACTGAAATCATGTTATTTTTTTCTTACTAGAGCACTTATTGGTCTACACTTTGCATGCTTCAAGTCTTACATTGTGAGGTGATACGGATAATATGCTCACACACTCAAACCCACTACACGTTAACTCCCAATTTTCGTAGTCATGAATTTGATATAACCCATAAACTTTCTAAAGCCAATACAATTTAAACTTCCGGCATATTGATAAGCCGATATCTTCTATTCTACAATTCATTAATTTTGTAGAACATGAAGATTGAATGATAACAAAAAAAAAAAACAAGAAAACAAAATTATGAAATAAATAATGCTAAAAAATTACTAAAAAAGGCAAAAAAAAAAAACAATTCTAAACAGTAGTACTAAACGATCTTTCCCAAATGTCAAAAATCTCCTCTATCGAGCAAACACAATCATTTGATCAAGAAGCAATGTTGTAGGAATTTAATTTGAGAATTTAATAATGTATGTAATTCAATACAACAATTAAATTAGTTATAAATTTTAATATTTGATGAAATTTACTTTGAATGTAATTGATGAGACCCAAATAATATATTCCTCAGTCAACTCAGATTCTTAGAATGAGGGTCAAGGGTGATTCATCCCCACTTGTGCCGGCCATGATCTTCATATTTTCTCACAAAATCAATAGTCAGGTCAAACATGTAACAATTTTTCAACCAAGAATCATCATAACAAATATGTCATACGCGTGGTTGTAACACAAATTTCAAAGTGTGCGTGATCCCATCTCGATCTTGAAATACTTTTACAATCTCATTCTTGTTCTCAAAAACAAAACAAAAAAGAAAAAGAAAAAGAAAGAAAATCAAACATTAATTGAATCAATCTCTTCTTCGTTAGACAAGCACAAGACCATATGAGTCCTCCCCGTCTCCCCCGAAGCTCCAACCGGCGAAGAACAAGGTGAGGAATGCACAGAAGCCATCAACGATAGGCAATTCTCACTCCATGCCCGTCTCATGGGGTAACACACATTTGCATTTGGCGACGTATGGGAGCAATGGCCGCTCGATTTATGTAATGCACAGCTGCAGTTCCGATGATATGGCCGCCTTCCGATCCCCATGTCGTGGCCGGAGATGCATCCTTCAAATACTCGCCGGAGTAGTCCATCTCCAGCTGCTCCTGCAGCCATAGCCTTACTACCTTTCTCCAAAATAGTGAATTTAGGAGAGAGAATGGCGTGGGAAGGCATATATAGTCTATATAGAACACGCGTATTGGGAGCTAAACAGTACGAATGAGTCAATGCAAAGGCGGTTGCTAACGTGTTAGCCAGCATCTTATGCCGTGTCTTATGGGGGTCATATACGAAGTACATGGCGTGGCCTTTGTGTGTACATATGCCCATATATGCGCTTAATTAAACCATCCGAACAACTCGAGGTTAGCTTCAGAGTTTTTGAAATTATAATTATTCAAACACCCACTATCGATCGTATGTTTTCGTTGAACAGTTATAACTTTTCGCTTATACATTGTAACTTGATTTTTAAGCATTATAACTTAACTTTAAAAGTTATAATTTTTTAAATCGATCACAACCTTTCATGATTAATTATACTCTTTATAAATTATAACTTACACCTCAAAAAAATTATAACTTTAACTTAAAAAATTATAATTTTCGATATCGTACCATGATAGTACCATAGCCTTTCCCGTTTAAAATATACATGTTGGATAAAATATCTTCAAAATATACATGTATTTTTTGTGTGTGTTCATGAAAAAAGAAAGAATTGAAATCCCACATTAGTTGCGACAAGAAATTCATGTTGATTAATAAGTTCTCATCCACTCCTCCAAAGATTAGGTCTTTTTAGAGGTTGTGCTTGGACTTGGGCTTCTTGGACTCTTGCGGATGTTGGATAAAATATGTTCAAAATATGCATGTATTTCCTTGTGTGTGCTTATAAAAATAAAAATTTGAGAAATAAGTCAAATTGATTAAAAAAAATTATGAAATCATATTGTGAACCAAAACATGAAGCTCGGCTCAAATAGATTTGACTTAGTTTTGATAGACTACAATAGTTCTTTTTCTAAGAAAATTTTAATTTTACAATCAAAAAACTCTAAAATATTAATAATCTTAAACTTATCCTTGAATAACTTCAGTACATATACACATTTTTCTCACTCTCTCCTCAGATAAATTGTTGGGAGATTTAAACTTATAAGCTTTGATTTTATTTTATTTTGTTTTTTCTGTGTCAAAGATTTGACTTTAAGAGTAACTAAACAGCTTCTAATAGGTTTCTTATTCAGAAATTGATTAAATTAGGATTAATCATTAGGTTTTAGAGTTTGGTTTTTTGAAGTTTTTGCTGGAAAAAAAATAAGTTTGTGAGTTTTTTCTTAAATCCCCTCTTCAAAATTGGGCCTGAGCTCGATCTCGATGAGTCATAATTAAGTCGAACTTGAACATATTGATACTAACAATCTTAGTTTGATTCAGATCTATGTCGATATTTTTCACTTCTAGTCCTTTTGTTGTGATGTGTGTGAAGTTGTGTATGGTGTACTTTTAGTAATTTCTTACCAGGTCCACTGCTCTTGTCCAAGTTCAAATTAATCAAGCAAGAAACTTTGTTTTTTGGTTCATCTGAATTAGGGTTTTAGATTTGGGAACATAAAAGCTTGTATCATAGCCACAAGTTTATAAAACATATGGTTAAAACGACTTTTGACTATCAAATAAAATTTAGGATTTGTATTATATGGAGATTTTTTAGTAACTATTCTAAATCTAACCGAGTTTTGGGAGTCGTTTATTTTTCTTCTCTAGGCACTCTCCTAATTTGATTTTTTTTGCATTTTTTCGTTTTTATTTTTACTTTGAGGGTGCTCCTAATTTTGGATATATAAACTAGGACTTCAACCGAGCCAATCGTTTGTCTACCTAATTCAGAGATACTTGGGCTTTCTAAAGCACCCGACTTATCATATACTTCATTCGTTTTACATATACGCTAAGAATATACTTGACATTATTGTTTCAAATTTTATAAAGTAAATTCCTAACCAAGTTAAGTACTCTCGGGTTGAATCCATCACGATCTATGCAAGTTTCTACAATTATGAACTTGGACTAATGGCAATAGGTTTTGGTGCACTTCTATCAAACACTTTACCAACTGACCAACACCAGCCTAAGTAATCTAAAGGCGTAGGTAACTTTTAGGCAAAGATATTGGAAACTTGCAAAGAACAAAACTTGCTCTTTTAGAGGCCCAATAGAGGACAATATGTGGTTTATACAGTTTACGTGTGGAAAAAAGCGTTCGAAACTAGTAAACTAAAAAATTAGTTTAGAAATAATTGAAAAGAGAGAAGCTTCACGATTTAGTTGGAATTTTGGCCAAATTCCACAACTACTACTCCTAAATCTTCTTGTTTTGATGATTGAGATACATGACCAAGTTAATTGGGACATTGAGTCCATTGGATTTTGATCAAGAGCAATTGATGGACTTGTATATCTTTATAAAATAGGATTTTTGGAAGCCAGTCCCCCTTTGGAGACTTATTAAGCAATTTAGGCTTTTTCAGTCCATTCAAAAAAAAAAAAATAGGAGTTAAATGACCCTTCATAATAAGAAGACTAAATTACTCCTAAAGCAGCAATTACTCCTAATTAAAACAAATTTGGAAATTAAAATTGTAGAGTTTTCTCATATTAAAACTTTCTTTCTTAATGTCCGTGCCTATGTAACAAAAAAATGGAGATCAGCAATTTGAGGCATTATCGTATTTTATCACAACAAGGGCTTGCCAAAGGCATTATATAACAAAAAAAAAAACTCTAAAGTTGAAATCGCCTCAAAGCAAAAGGAGGACGATTATCATTCAAACTTGGTGAAACCTGACGACATAGTGGTATGCTACATTCGGAAATTAGCTTATAATTATCGATTATTGAACTCAACATCATGCCACAGTTTTGTCTTAATACAACCATGTACTAACTACCGCAACACATAATAGAAAAGCAACAAAAATATAATAAACAAAATCAACAAAGTCCAAACACATTCAACTGTAGACCACTCACCATTCTCCAAAAATGGGTGACACAAATTTCACGTGTCTGCTCAAACTTATGTGCTCAAAAATAATGCAAAAATCACCTATTCAAATTTTAATTTCAACTTAAAATAAGCTAACTGTTGAGGCAAAAAATTGATATTACCTCACGGTGAGTTTATGATGTGATTTCTGAAAAGAATTCTAAACTTTATCTCTCAATCTTCTATCTACAAAACGAACAAACTGTCCAAGATCGAAGTGTTTCGATCGAAGACACTCTGATGCTTAAGTTAGTAATGGAACAAGAAGAATTGCACGAAGACAATGAGAGTTTCAGCCTACCTTTCACCTTGACTTCCTGTTCCTTTTATAGGTCGTTAACCCCTTAGGGTTTCCGTAAATTTAGCTGCAAGGTGGCACACCTTCCTTATTTTCAACGATTCAGTTTGAAAAATTGCTAATATTTCTCCAACAACTCTTCTTGATAACTACAATTTCGCTGATTTGCTCATTCGTAATGCCTAAGTTAAAGGCTTATCTTTATCTTTCTGCTTATCGTTTCAAACACTTTGGACATCATGAAAGCCGAGCACATCAACGTTTACCAAATCAGTTTGATGCACTTGGTTTGGTACAAACCAAGCTCTACCTAACTGCCTCACCGAACAGATTGGCATACTCGGTTTGGTGCAAGCCGAGCTCCACTTGATTGCCTTGCCGAATACTTTAATCAATTCGGCTAGGTCCAATTGACTGAGCAGTTGATGTCTTTATCACGTGCCTTGTTTTGTTATCCTCACGTGAGCTCATTAATTGACATAACACGTATAATAATTAGGGCTAACCCCTTCACTAACCTATGACGCAGCAGTCTCGAAATTTCGCATATGCACATCAAAATTCATATACCACATAATTCCCCTCAGTTTGGATAAAAGGTCACCAATCAACAGAAAAATAAGAATGAAATAGCAGCTAATATACAAACAAAAATTGCATCACATGCGTAAATAAGCAATGCTACTTTCAAAACTTAACCTAGAGAAATGATACCAAAGTAAGTCAGACAGAATAATTTTGAAAGTCTTTATAAACAACCACCATTAAGAAGCTATAACACCAAGCTTGAGGCTATAAATACCCCAGGTTGGTTATATGAAGGATAAACTAAGAGGATCCATCAAGTGTCCTCTAAAACTAATAAATCAAATATGCTGGAAAAAAGTATGTTTTATGCGCGTACCAACTTTAGGGAATTTGTGTGTAATATTTTAAATATTAAAGGGTCTAGGTGACTAAGTGACAAACTTCAAAATGTTTGGATGTAATTTTCCATAATTTTTTTAGTGTTCAGATCATGACCAAATCTGCCAAATGTGTATGGTTCCAAATTTTCTCTCTCCTTAATTATGAGTCTTTGATTTAATGGTACTCTTTGTCATGCAAAAATTTAATCTTCTTGAGGTCAATGGTTCAAGTCCCCCTCCACTTCCCCTTCACCCTCCCCAAAAAAACAAAATAAGTAGTTAAGTTCACTATTTAAAAAAAATATATGAACGAGAATCAGCCAATCAGACTTATTTAATGGCATGGTTCAATAATAACTCAATTACACATAATATGATTATGATCATCTATACTAATAAGATAGAGGCAATTTCAAACTTCCCAAATTGAAATCACCTTGCCCAATTTAGAAAAACAGAAGAACGGTTATGATTTAATTGAAATTTAGATATATGGTTCAGATCTCATCTAAACTCACCTAATTAAATTCAATGGCTCACAATCTATTCCATCGAAAACCCAAATCCCGCCCATTATGCCTAAACACTCACGCCAGCCAACTCAAATCCCTCTCGCGCTCTCTCTCTCTCTCTCTGCTTGCTCGCTCGCTCCTGTGCCAGGGAAGACGCCCAAGCCCATGTACTCCTCTCTCTATCTCACGACTTTCATGTTGGGAAAAATAGGCTTTCCCACAAATGTAAATCAATGGAAGCAATATAAATAAAGTAACAGAAAATAAATAGGCACACAAGATTTATGTGGTTCCCTCAAATTGAGGTACATCCACGACGACCGGTAGGTCAGTTTCTTCCAGTATCACCAAAAGAGTTTACAAAGTGGCTAAAAGGCAAAAGCCTTACAAACACATCAAGGTGTAAATCACAAGAGGAAAATACCTCACAAAATAAGTAAACCAAATCTCCAAGAACAAACTGCAAGAAATCTCAAATATTAAGTAAAGAAACGTTACTCACTTGAAGAACAAACTTGCAGATATTTGTGGCACCAAAAATCGAGAAGAAAAAGACTGAATTTTTCTTGAACCAAAGACTGCCCAAAAATGTCTTCTTGCCGAGCCAACCAAGATGATATGAACTAAGGAAAAGAAAAAAAACCGTAGTTTTTAGTGGCTGCCAAATTCTTTTTCTTGAAGACTCCAAACCAATCCTTGGAAATGCCAAGAGTTATGCATAGGAAAGTCACCAAATTGAAAGCCATGTGCAAACTAAGGTACATGCCAAAATTAACAAACACTATATTTAGGAAATAGATGGATCCCACAAAGGAGGAAAACCCAACATTTCATACACACACACATACAACGCTCTCTACTTTCCTCCCTTTCTCTCGCTCCTCTGTCAGGTACCCCTCATCTCACTCTTCACACACACACAATCAAACACACAACGCACACACACATACATACTAACACCAGCACACACATAATCAAACACACACACACACACAATTGAACACACAACGCACACACGCACAGCACCACACTGCCCCATTACACACAATCGAACCACATGTTGTGTGTTCGATTGTTTTTAGTTAGATATAATTTTATTTCAAGTTTTTAATCATTTGGGGTGATTAATTTGTATTTTTTTTATTATTGTGCTTTGTTGAATTGTGTAATTTAATCACTTGTTGGTGTCGCCCACCAACTTTTTGTTATTATGCTCCATAAGGCTTTTTTTCTTGGTGGATTTTGCTGTAGGTAAATGGCAGTAAAACTAATGGCTACCAAATTCCTAGCTTCTGAATGCTGAAGGTAATATCCATGG
>CM042188.1:28782303-28793465 GCA_023539305.1 Ilex asprella | reverse complement strand
TATATATATATATATATATTTTTATAAAACGACATCCTTAAAAAAAAAAAAAGGCTTTTCCATGTATCGTGCGTATCGTATCGATACGTATCTTATCGTAAAAACGTATCGTGTATCGGACGATACAACGCAAAAACAATACATAACTATGATCCGTATCGTTTTAGGCCTATATCGTAACGTATATCATACGATACGTATCGTACGATACTAACAACTATGACAGTATATATTTATAAGAATACATTATTAACTGATTAAATTATTTCCAAGAATACTGTAACTGGAATTGTTCCATCTTGACACTGGTCAACAGCCACAGCAATGAATTCATGTACAGATTCAATGTGGAGCATAGTGAGTAATGCGGTCCTTGTTCAAAATATCAGATGGACCACTCATATACAGTAAACAATATGAAATTATCCTGGGAAAATCTCACTGATGTCCTTTTTAGTTGCATAAGCACCTACAAACAATGGATGGTAAAGAAAATGGAAGAAATAAAAGACAAGAGGCCATAGAGTTGAACAGGCAGCAGGAGCATAAAGCGATGATGCTTTAATAACAAAAGGAATGTGCACCAAACTCTGAATGTGGCAATAATAACAGCTATCTATCCCTTGATACAGCATGTAGTTAAGCAAGACAACTAACACCCCCAAAGTTTGTCCATTTATATCTTCAAGGATCCAATCCTGGTTAATTTCTACAAATCCTGTTAAATGAAAATTTGTACCACAACAAGCGAACCCATTCTGCATGACGTGATCAAGATTCTTTCTTTTAGAAGATTATTCTGACTTTTGTTGTCCGGATAAGTTCTTCAATTTGAGGTACTCCAGTCTCTCTAATGCTTAGTAACTCACTATGCTAATTGGAGTTAGATCTAAGAGTAGTGTTAAGAGTGTTACATTCATATTGTTCTACATTTTTATTATGTGGTTTTCTTCTTATGTTCTCCTTTTCAAATATTATAATTGTCTTCACTACCAATCTAATATAAATAGGTGATAAGAGTGTTGCCAACACATACCCTACACATAATGTTGTCTCATACTTTCTTTCTTTTCCTTCACCCTAATATACAATTATTTAAGTTTTAACCGAGTACAGAGTAAGATACTTGGGTGA
Organism: Ilex asprella; assembly: GCA_023539305.1. Lineage (NCBI taxonomy): Eukaryota > Viridiplantae > Streptophyta > Magnoliopsida > Aquifoliales > Aquifoliaceae > Ilex > Ilex asprella. The sequence goes on along the minus strand of CM042188.1, from coordinate 28,792,331 downwards.
GTGCAACAACAATTATTTCAGTGTTTGATCATCGGTGCGGATTTTAATATTTTCAGTCCAGTTAGTGACGGTTCACTGATTTTTGGCCCAATTTGATGCTGGTTTTGTGTTTTTCATGCCGGTTCAATTTCAGTACGATGTTTTCATTTTGATTTAATGCCACTTCAGTGGTTTTTATCTCAAATCAGTTTTGATTCAATGTTTTCAACCTCGTTGTCAACAAGATTCAATTCCCATACAAGTATGGTGCTGGTGTCAATTCAGTGGTTTTCGACGAGTATGGTGCTGGTTTAATGGTTTTCACACCGATTCAATTCCCATACAAAGTTGTCAACAAGATTTTGTAGCAGTTCGATGATTTTCGATACAATTTGGTGCTAATTTAGTTGTTTTCATCCCGGTTCAATTTCGGTTTGGTGTTTCCAACACGATTTAGTGTCGGTTTGGTGTTTTTCAGTTTAGTTTGGTGCTGATTTAGTGGTTTTCATCTTGGTTCAATTCCAGTTTAGTGTTTTCAATACAATTTATTGTCAGTTCAGCGGTTTTCAGCCCAGTTTGGTGTTGGTTTTCATCTTGAATCAATTCTGGTTAGTGTTTTCAGCCTAGTTAACTGCCAATTTTAGAGTTTTTATCCCAGTTCAATATTGGCTTTGTAGTTTTCAACACCGGTCCAGCCTCTTTTTGACTGATTTAACTCTGATTCTGTTTGGTTTACCCTTTTTTATTTGCGATTTAATTTGTTGTTGCATATTGTTCGTTGTAATGGTGTTGGTTGTGTTCATTTATGCTGATATTGTTGGTGTTGGTGTTGTGCTTGTCATTTGTCATCACCATGGTTCTTTCCTCTATGTTGTCACAATCGTCGTTTGCAATTGTTTGTTTTGGTGTGTTTGTTAATAGTTTCTCTAGAAAATCAAAGGGATGCCTTAGACTTTACATGGAGCAACCACTTGGATTAGTTGGTAAGAGAGTATCCTAGTAATGTGTGTCAATTATAGAAGTCCTTGAATGGTCTGAAACAGTTTCCCAAGTTTCGTTTTATCATTGTTATGATCTACGTGGAGATATTGTAGTCTATTTGGTGATTCTCTCACCAAACCATTGGCGTGGTCTACCTTTAGCAGGATTTACTCTAAATTGAACATTTTGTTTCTCTATACTCTAGCTTGAGGGGAAGTGTTAAGTCTTACTTTCCTATTGTTCTACCTTCCTATTCTATGGTTGTCCTATCACGTTCTACTTTTGTAATAGTAATTGTTTTCAATATCTATTTAATATAAATAGGTGATAGAGTGTTGGCAACACACACCTTACATGCAATATTGTTTTTGTGCTCTCTTTCTTCCTCTCTTCTTCTTCTTCTCTTTCTTTTCCTGATCCCTAACATATAGTATTCAAGTTCCAACTTGCAGCAATTCCCCATATGGATGAAAGAGCACTATGATACTGTGAAGAGTAGAATAGTTTGCTCACTGAACACCGATGGACAATTGAAAGTTACAAACATGAATAAGAAATACTAGTTGTCATACAGTAAAGGTCCACGGTATCCTATCAATAGTGAAATTGAATTGAACTTGTATCATTATCTTGAATGTTTTCCAGTTACGGCCAACTTTTTTTTTTCCATACTTGAAACAAACCTATACAAGTTACCAACAACTGATAATTAGCATAATGAAAGAACACTAGCATAACACAACAGAAAACACAACTTAATTTACCTTTTCTTGCCAGAACCTTGGCAATCACTCCTCAAGCGAAAAATTGCTGCTAATCTTTGCACCTATATATGTTTGAAAAAAAAATGGTGATGAGCACCCAAATAAAAATCTCAAGTTTGATTTAGCATTACAGCATATCAAGCATACTCCAAAGTTGCACAAAAATTCTTAGATCTTCTTTACTGCAAATCCAGATTTAAAAATACACATATTGTAGAAAACATATAAATGGAGGTGCTCTGTGCATCGAATCAGGGTGACCAAAGTGATAAGAACAACAGTAAAATTATTGCCGAACTGAAATCGCGTCTTAAATCTCAATATGAAGTTTTTATAGCAAAGCATGTACTGTACTTGTGAAGAATCACAACTCAAAAACCCTGACAACAATCATGGATGAATTTAGTTATGCATACAAGTTAATCAAACTATAGAAGCCCTGCGTAAGCGAAAAGCACAGGATGATCATGGCTATGTGGTGTCCAACCAAAAAACCCCAGAATCATATGTATTTTAACAGAGTGATTGGAGCTTGGATACTGGATAGCATTCAACATAATCTAATACATTCAACAAGACAGATAGCACTGTTATTTTCACAAAAAATAAATAATATCAACTGCAATAAAATATTTCATTTTTAGGAACACTCTGAGTCAAAACTAATAATAAAGTATTTAAGACAAATTTCCACAGTTTACTGTTCATCTATTCCCTCCACAAGCAGAGAGTATGGGCAAGTAAATAAGACTGTACATTCACTAAATAGGTAGTGAAATTGATAGCAAAAATTCAATCGCACCACCCCATAAATCAAGCAGAACTTGTAGCTGCCATACTACAGCAATCAACTCCGCATAAACACAAACTGATATCAGCCTCCCACACAAAGCATTGAAACATAAAAAATTTGATTGCAGTGATGAAAATGTCTAGCTCAGATCACGTCGAAAATTTTCTTGGGTTCATTGCTAATCTAGTTTTCTACAGGGAAGTAAAAATATGATGAAATTTTAGGCTCATATCCCAACAATATTTTATTAAATAGCCAAACTTAGATCATATATCCACCGAATTTTTACCATCCATACATTAAAGGCCCAAATGGTAAACCAAGAATAAAATGCTAATTAGAAGGGAAAAGAAAGAAAAGAAGGGGGTGGTGTGTTCTTTGCAAGCCAAGGACAAGTGAACAATCCCAAAAACAATAGCAACCTATACCCTTCAGAAAACATAAAAGATTGATATCCCATACCTGGGAACAATCCCGGGAGTGCATAGGTTGGAATGATAAGATATCCACTCCATCCAAAACCATCTGCTGTAATTTCTGCAATTAAAAATTACAAACTTATAGGTTATTTTGAGAGAAAAGTGGAATAATTTAGGGAAGTCCTGCCAGATATTAGATGAGACCCTAAGATCAAAAGCATAAACTTGGGGTTTATAACCCCTAGACTGGAGATAATTAAGAATCACATCAAACGTACCACCACGAAATAGAAACGCATACAAGTTTGCAGGAAATCTGAATAGCTGTGATAATAGAGCAGAGGTCTCATTTCTTCTTCCAAAAATGAAAGTATGTCTTTCTTCTTACCAAATTTATTTGCTGAAGATCAACATCACGGCGAATCAGTCTATCTCTAGGCTTTGACACAATCATTTCTTTACGATGTTTCTTTTTGGCACCTGAAATATTACACTGAAAGCATATGAAGTAGAGTTGCAGACAGATGGTTAATTTCTTAGAAATTAGAACACAAAGACCGACATAATCGAAGAAATATAAGACTTTTCCATTGCAGGTTACTTCAAATTTCAACTGTCCACCTCTTTTCTTCTAACACTAATATCGGTAAACCATCCAAAAACATAAAAGACAAGTGAAAGTTCAGCACTTATATGTGTTATTTTCTGTTTTAGTTTTCGGTCAATTGATTTCTGATGTTTCTTTGAATTCTAGAAACAATTATAATGAAAAAACTCAATTCCATTTGTTAAAAGTAAAAAAAAAAAGGGGGGCGGAGGGGGGTGTAGACCAATTTCAAATTTCTCTTCCGTGCATTCACCTTTGTAAAAGTAAGATACAAACCAAAGGAGCAGATCTATTTTTTTTTGGTTTAAAAATTGTTTGGTCATTGGTGCATAAGTATATGCAAATTAATCAAATTCTTCACTCCTTTTTGCATTCGTTATATTGATTTCTTATTAAAATTATTTTGAAGAACATCAAATTTTAAGATGCCAGAGCTTCTAATATCCTGATTCATGACCTCTTCAATCAGAAGAAGGTTATGAAATTGAGTGAACTGACAAAACAGAAACTATTGTTTATCTTTTGGAGCTTTCCCTCAATCTACATGATGCCATCTTGAATCATGCCTCATTTAAAAAGGGTGGCCTAGTGCACGAAGTTCCTGGCTCTACAGAATTTGGAGAGGGTTAAATGCACCCAACCTTACCCTCGCATTACCCCCCCTTTCCTTTTCTCCTCCCTCCCAAATGAGAAGAGACTGTTTCCACCACCTGAACCATTGAAACTCAGGTCACAATGGAGTAACCTTGCCAGTTGCCGTTGCACCAAGTCACCAACGCCTACCCTCAAAAGGGCAGCTCATTTTATGCACTCATAGCCTTCATAACGTAGCTGAGTAGTTCCTCTAACATACCTTAGAACTTTGGTGACCTATTTCAAACTGCCATCGGATAAGTTGTAAACAGTCACTAATGACCTAAATCAAATGAACTTAACCACCCAGCATTGCATTTTGGAAACGCAGATAAACAATAAAAATGCATTCGAAACTGAAAAATAAAACCTAAAAATCGCGTAAAAATTGGATGGCAGGGTTCACCCTCCTCCAATTTGAAAAATCAACCTATTAAACCTGTATAAGTTATAATCTATACATACATATATTCATACATCTTGAAATAGACAACATAATAAAGATGAGATGGTAACCTCATCTTCATCCTATTCTATAATTTGGTACCTGAAAAGAACGTTATCTACACGAGACAGGAAACAATGTATATAACCCATATAACTGTATCTGAGTGAAGTTCTTTACCTGGAAATGTCCTGAAATTTGAACTCTTTTGAGAATCAGAAGGCCAGGACAGAGGAAATCTAGCAACATGCTTCTTTCTTCCACAAATGGTTCTCGAATCCTTTACAAACATTAGATTATCCAGACCAGATGACCTGGCAACTCTAGTGCCTCTAGATTTGTCGTCCTCAGCTGAATATTTCCCTCTTGATTGAGGCTTCTTCATGGCACATTCCCCTGATGTTTCCTGAAGAGAAATTGCACCCAACTTCTCCACAGTCTCACTAAAACTATCATCTGTATTATCATCAACCGAGCCATCAAGAATTTGTCCAACCAACTGATCAACATTCACAAGATTAGCAACCCCACCAATTCCTTCAATGTAATCCAGTGCAACCTCGTCATCAATATCTGAACTACTATCAGATGGGCTATCGCTATTAGATGAATCATCACTATCAGATGAGCCAGTGGAATCTCCGGAGCCAGTGGACTCCAAGCTTTCCTCATCAAGTAAATCTTCACCATCATCCTCATCACTTTCCTCTTGGAATATATCTTGGGTGTATAATTTCATGCCTCCAATGGCCAAAAATCCTGAATTTTCTGCTGGCAATGATGTCTCAGCCAGCAAGCCATTACCCATTGTAGTACTTACCTCATGGAAATAATCATCATCAGCATCCATATTCTCCTCAGAGGATGATGAACCGAAAGAAGAACCTTCTTCCTCTTCCATTTTGGACACTGAAACAATACCGCTCAGAGTTTTTTCTGCTTCATCAAAGAACCCCAATCCACTATGAGAAATATCATCCAATGCAAAACTGGCACTGTAACCATAAGTATATTCCACATTGCTTTCTTTATATGGTGTCTGGTCTACATAAGTTAGAAATTGAGTCTCCTTAGAATCAACCAAAACAACTTGCTGTGACGCATCCAGATTGTTGTCTCCATTGTTGTCCCGATCTGTAAGTGAATCTTCCTAAAAAAATCTCTAAGTAGATCTAAATTAGTAAAAGGATATAACAAAATTTTCTTGTCTGATCTCCATATAAACCACTTTTAATTCCAACTAAATAAAAATAACCACATCTTTGATACTTAAAAAATAAAACAGATGTACAAAACCAAACATGACCTGAAAAAAAAAAAAAGTTAGTGTTGATTCTGGAACAGTGCCTGCAAAAACAAACACCAACATTCTTAAATCAGACGACTTATTCTACCAATTCTGTCTATTTGAACTTTCAAAACAGCTGTTCTGGCATTTAACATCCTCAGAATTTATAATCAATTGTATTTTTCCTTTTTCCCCATTTTAGAACCAAGCTCAGACTTCAAAATGCATATATTGTGCATTCTTTAAGCAAAAACAAAAAATTAATCACCAATTGTTTTCCAAGCAATCAAACCCAACAAGTCAAAGATGTTAATACAAATGAATCAAACCCAGCAACTAAAACTGATGATGCACAAATCTGTCTTTGTGCAAGATCAACAGTCAAGTATTCGAACATTTGCAATCAATGAGCGATGAACAAGCAATTAATGAAAGAACAGTAAATAAAGAGTCAACACATGATTTATAGTGATTCGGTCTCGGATGACCTATGTCCACTCTCGCGAATGGCAGCGGTGGCCTGGTGTTCTTTATTGATGAATCATAGTCTCCGGAGAGTTACAGTGCTTTTGAGAGAGAGAGGGAGTGAGAGAGCAGTGAGTGTATGGGATTCGGAGGCCTCCTCTCAATGTTGAGAGGACTTACATTATATAGCTAGAGTAAAAAGGGTGAGGCGGTGACGTGAGGGAGGAGGTCTCTACTATTTTGGTAAGTCCTATTTTAGTAGGACTCAATCTTTTCAATCCCGGTATTCTCTCCCTCGTACTCCCATTCAGTCGAAGGATGATCTTGAGTTTGACTGGACTCACCCTTGATCTTGAGATTAGACTTGCATTGGAATGTGTTTGGAGTACCAGAGCCAAGACGACGAAGGAGGACGGACCAAGAGGACCTGACCACGGGCAACACCCAATTAGGTCTTCATGGGCGACGACCACTTGGAGCCAACATGGGCGGCGCCCTCTTGGCCTCCTCATGGACGACACCCTCCTTTGGGGGTCCTTAGCTAACCTTTTGATCTTTGGTGTGTTGGACCCTTTTCTGACGGGTTGACCCAGCTTCGATTAGGCTTTCTCCTGGACTTTCTCGGCAAATTTAATTTGAACTGACCCAGTAAAATTCGGGCTCATAAAAAACTGCTTGTTGGACCATCAATTTATCATTAATTATACAATTCCTAAGCAACAAAAACCAGATTTAAAAAAAAAAAACAGAAGAAGAAATTCTTTAACTTTGATACAAAAAATAAAAGCCAACATAATTACTTATCCAGACCACCTCTACACACCACCCAAACTAGACAAATCAATCCAACCCTATGAAAAGTTGATTGTTAATTATAGAACTTACCATTTACCCTTTCCAAACTACTACATAAATAAAATGAGTACACTTCCAAAAATGTATCACGCACAAAATAAAAAACTCCAATTTTACTTTAAAAATCGAAATCATTCAAGTCATTGTTAACATCAAAAGAGACAAAGGAAGAATTTTGAAAACAAAATCACATCCACTTTCAATAGTGAGAACCCACCATATTAATTCGCAAACTTATCCAAAAAATGAACTCACTTGATTAAGACCACCCATTCTGATATTAAAAAATGTAAATTAAACCAGGTGTTAATGCAGCTATACTTCCATTCAGACCACTAAAAAGTCAAGGAAAAGAAAAATGTTATTCTTTGGGAAAGATAAAAGTAATCCGTAATCTCAAACCCACAAACAAATTCCAATTCTAAATCTAGACTCTTTCAAACAACTCGCAAATTTACCCAACTCACTTGAACCTAATACTTAATACCCCTTATTTAGTAAACACTTCCCCTATCAAAAAAAAAAAAAAGAAGCTTTAACCACAAAATAGAAATCTCTCCCATTAAAAATCAAGTCTCACCCCTCACCTGCACACCATATCAATCAGTCCCAACAATCAAGAAAGCTTTTCCCAGCCTCAAACATAGCTCATAGCTCAACTTCTTCTCTAATCACAGCAAAAATCAACACACATATACACATAGCTTTAACAAAAAGAATCAAATTTGAGTTGAAAAACAATATTGACCTGAGAATCAACAATTAAGTGTGGGTACACGTAACCAATAGTATTTCCCCTAGTTTTCTGCGCTTCGGTTTTGGATCCAGAACCTTTTGAATTCCCACATCTCGATGCAGACCTAGAATTTCCATTTTCATTCCCATTTCCTTTTCCATTATTACCATTCCTTCCTACAAATCCACCAAGCAAAGAAAAATGAAACAATCTTAATCAAACCCATAACACAATTTCACCAAAATGCATTTAATATATATATATATATATATATATATATATATTCCAATTTCAGAGAGAGAGAGACCTCTGGAAGGAGGAGAATGGACAACAGACCAATCTGATAAGAGGCCGCCGACGACAAAGCTATCTCGACTTAAGGAAGAGTTTGGTGGCCTTCCACGATTCTTTGGTTTGTTGAACCTTTTCTTGTTACCTCCACCCATTGACTGATGTAAGGATCGAACGTGTGTATGTGTCTTGTTAACCAGAGAGAGAGAGAGAGAGAGAGAGAGAGAGGATTGGAGGTCACTGAAGGGCTACAAAGCTCGAAGCCTCGAGGTTTTGATCGGAGCAGAGAGACAACAAAGTCTGTCCGGTGGGAAAGAGTTTGTAATCTGTTTGAGGAAAAGATGCTTCTAAATTTTGATTTAGTTGGAAAGTTGAAGAATAAGGCATTGAGGTACAACTGTATGAAGCAGCGTGTTGGCAATCTGTGGTAAGTGGGCGTTGTACAGGATAATTACCCTGGGAGGAATCCATATATGATGCTCTCTCTCTCTCTTTTTTTTTTTTAAGAATATGATGCTCTCTGTCAATTGTGCTTTCTGATGCCTGAATTTTTATTCCGGTAGTAAATCCCTTGCATTTGGCTCAATTCTATTTCAACCCCCACGATTTTTTAATTGTGTTCCCAAACATCTTGCCAATTGGAGTTGATAATGGGTGATATGATGGTATCCCATTGAGCGTCTCTTAATCATCGTTTCATGCGATGCATAAAGTTTATAATTTTTTTATCGTAACTTAGAATGTGGGATGAGTCGAAAGAGGGGCTGAGGTCCACTATAGGACTCGAGGATGATACAAAATTGAATATTTTAACATCGAGTAATTAATATTTTTTGGCAACTGAAAAACGAGTTAAAAGAACTTTGTAATATAAAAAAAATGAATTCTTTTTGCTTAGTAAATTTAATTACGATTTATACTCTATAATTTACAAGTTCAAGTTTTTTATAACAAATATTTATTTAAAAAAAAGGGAGGCAGGTCTCCCTTTAATTATCACAGTCGACCCATCTAAGTATAACAAACGAGTAAAAATAATTTTGTATCACAATTGTACTAGAATCCTTAAATGACTTAATAAGGTAAAATATACTTCTTTTTTTAACAAGCATTAAGGTTGGGTTTGTTATATTATCCTCTAATGTTGTTTTAAATGTTTTGGTTACTAAATATATTTATTAGTAATAATTGTCTATATTTTTAATTACTAGTTATTGTGTGTACCTGAAGGTACAAAATAATAAAAAAAAATGGTCAACAATAAATATATTTATATTCACACTCAAAATCAAATCACAAACATAAAAGAGAAAAATGAATTTAAGTACTGCTTCTAGGGGGATGAGCGGTAGTGGTGGTTGGTGACAATGGTAGTGATAAAAAACGGTGGGTGGCGGTGGTAGTGGTAGTGATAATGGTGATGGTCGTGGCTGTGGTGGTGGGGTGGTTGGGTTGGTGGTGGTAAGGGTGATGGTAATGGTGATGGCGGTGGGTGTGGTGGGGTGACGACTGATGATGCATAAATTGATTTTGCACACCAGGTGAGTGTATAATTAATGCAAATAATAAAATAGATAGAGAAAACTTAACATAAGCAACACATAATTTAAGTGATTAGATCAAGGTGACCGAAAGACTAGGATGACCTAGGTGTTTTATTGTTGTAGGAGTGTAAGGAGATCAGGTGAGAGCAATGAGAGCTCAAAATGGGAGCAATGAGAGCTTAGGTGAGAACAATGATAGTGATGTCATATGTGATCTCTTGTGCGAGA
>CM042188.1:28743633-28757496 GCA_023539305.1 Ilex asprella | reverse complement strand
ATATATATATATATATATATATTGGTTACACTTGTGTCTTCACTTGGGCGTTGGCACCTTGGACTTGAGCGTCGCCTGCCCTTCTCCCTCTTTTTTATTTTTTATTTTTTTGCTTCGCAGTTGGCGTCGCCCTCCCCCTTTTTTTTTTTTTTTTTGATGCTAAGTGAGGAGGAACTTTGGCGAGGGGGTTCTGGCAGTTTGGGTCTTACACTATGCGGTCGTGAAGGTGATCCAGAAGACTAGGCGCGATGGGAGGACTGGGCGCCTCTTTTGAGCGGGGAGGAGAGTTGGGCGTCTCCTTTGGGCGAGAGGGAGAGCTGGGCGGCACCAAAAGGAGACTAGGCACTGGTTGGTGCTGTCTGGCATGCATGGGCAATGGTGGAGGCTCTCTTTACTTTTAGAGTGAAGATTTTTCCTCTTCTCAAGAGACGGGGGTTTTATGCCCCCAGTGCTTCTCGGTCAAGGTCCGATGGACAGGCTGCTTCCCGGGAGATGGGTCCCGGTGGTGCCCCCATTCCCTTTTATACTAGGACTTCTGTGCTAACCTTTGTATGCTATAGGAGTTGAGACTACTGTGCGGTCTTCTACGGGGATCGTAGCTCCATATGACTCGGTGGGCATGCTTTGACTTGGCTTCGGTCAAGGCGTTTCAAGAGCCTGCCTAGAGATGGCAAAGACAATGTTATTCAAAACATCAAATTATTCAACATGATTACTTGGATTGAGAGGTAGGCTGTTTGTGTGATAGCAAAAATAGAGTCGTGGACGTCCCATGAGAGGGCCGCATGAACTGAGGTCGAACTACGTTTAATGTCGGTGGATGACTGCCGTAGCAGGGGTGACTACTTGCGTGAGAGCAGAGTCATAGAGGCCGAGCTACGTATAGTCTCGGGAATAGGCTGCCGTAGTAGAGGCTTACTAGGTGACTACGTGCGTGAGAGCAGAGTCATAGGCCGAGCTACGTATAGTCTCGGGAGTAGGCTGCCGTAGCAGAGACTTACTAGGTGACTACGTGCGTGAGAGCAGAGTCATAGGCCGAGCTACGTATAGTCTCGGGAGTAGGCTGTCGTAGCAGAGGCTTACTAGGTGACTACGTGCATTAGAGCAGAGTCATAGGCCGAGCTACGTATAGTCTCGGGAGTAGGCTGCCGTAGCAGAGGCTTACTAGGTGACTACGTGCGCGAGAGCAGAGTCATAAGTCGAGCTACGTATAGTCTCGGGTGATGAGCTGGCAGAGCAGAGGCTTACTAGATGATTACCTATGTGAGAACAAAGTCATAGGCCGAGCTACGTATAGTCTCGGGGTGATGACTGCCGTAGTAGAGGTTTTCTATGTGACTACGTGCGCGAGAGCAGAGTTATATGCGGAGCTTTTTGGCAACTCACAAGAGAGTACGAAGCTGGATAGATAGGCTGCTTAAGAGCAGAGGTGAGATGAGGTCGAGCTTCTTAACGACTCGCGAGAGAGTGTGAAGCTGGAGATATAGGCTGCTCGGGAGCAGTTGGTGCTTGAGCAGCAGGCACGAAAGGATGCCGTGAAGCTGTTAAGACTCGAGCGACAGGCACGAGAGGATGCCACTGAGAAGTTGAGGCTAGCGCATGAGAGGGTTGCTCAAATTGAGGCTGACCTTCGAGTAACACTTGAGAGAGCTACTAGGGCAGAGACTCACTCCATAGAGATGGAGGAGGGTGTTGACGAGTCGGCCGCTTGGTGATGGGCTCCATAGAGATGGAGGAGAGTGCTGAGGAGCCGGGCGTCTGCTGCTGGGCGCCTGAGTCTGGGCACCTAAGGCTGGGCGCCTGATGTTGAGCGCTTTGTGAGAGGAGGTGAGACCCATCATTCAGGACGCCTGGTGAGAGAGGGTGAGACCCATCGTCTGGGGCGCCTAGTGAGAGAGGGTGAGTTCCATCGTTTGGGGCACCTGGTGAGAGAGGGTGAGACCTGTCGTCTGGGGCGCCTAGTGAGAGAGGGTGAGTTCCATCGTTTGGGGCACCTGGTGAGAGAGGGTGAGACCTGTCGTCTGGGGCACCTAGTGTGAGGGCTGAGACCCATCGTCTAGGTGGCATCAGGAAGAGCGCCCAAGGTGGAGAGGGCGAGACCATCATGGGGGCGCCCAAGGTGAGAGGGCGAGACCATCGTGGGGCGCCCAAGGTGGAGAGGGTAAGGCCGTCATGAGGGCGCCCGAGGTGGAGAGGGCGAGACACCTTGTTTGGGCGAAATTCTTGGTGATAAGCACTTGAGGCTAGGTGCCTGATGATGGGCGCCCGATGCCGGGCGCCTAGTATAGGGCGCATGGATGCTGAGGGGCGTTGGGCGCTGGGGTATGCCTGTTTGGGTGCTTGCTGCTAGATGTCTGCTACTGAGCGCATGAAGCTGGACGCCTGATGAGAGGGCCACTGCTAATTTTTCTAGCTTCGTCCCCTATGAGGCACCAGTAATAATTGGTGACGGGAAGAGCCTTGATTATAGTGGTTGTGGCTCAGGGAGCAGTGATTGATCATCGGGAGTATGATGATTGTTTTCCTTTTGTCTATACTTATTGTTAAGCCATGTTCTGACTTTTATAACATGTTTGTAAGTTTCAGGAAAACAAGACAATTCGGACACAATAACATTCACATAATCTCATAAAATAATACATAACAGCATAAATAAATTAAAACAATAAAAGGATAGATGAGAGTCACTGGCTTCCATGATTGCCATATTGGTTCTCTCATTCGGCTTAGTCCTCCTACACAAGTATGCGTAGAGAGGGAACACATGAGCTCTCCACGCACTGAGGAGGGACTCTTGGGAGAGGGGCTCCCGGGCGTGGCCTTGGGGCGTTCAGAGATGTTGTCCAACGACGGGGGTCGCCGTAGCAGATGGTTTCATCGGTGTAAGGGGAGGCGGAGTCTCCTCCCAGTGAGCCGGGTTATTGTCTCCTGGCTGTTGGCTCATTGATCTGGTCGTGATTGCCATGGAATAAGAGAGTAGGAAAACTAGTCGTTCTCACAGACGGCGCCAAACTGATGATGCACAAATCGGTCTTTGTGCGAGATCAACAGTCACGAGTGTGATTAATGAGTAGTGATGAGCAATCAATGACAATCAAGTATGAAAAACAGTAAATAAATGAAAACACAGGATTTACAGTGGTTCGGCCGTAGCCTACGTCCACTTTCTTGAATGGCAACGGTGGCCGGCGATCTTTATTAATGTATCAAGGTACTCCGGATAGTGTACAGTACAGAGAGAGAGGGAGAAAGAGAGAGAACAGTGAGTATATGAGGGATTCGGAGGCGTAGTGTGTGGAAAGGGGCTTACATTATATAGGTGTGATGAGGCGGTGAGGTGTTGAGCACACTTTTGGTAGGAGTAGACCTCTTTGGTAAGCACACTTAAGGTAGGAATAGATCTCTATCCCGTCATTCTCTCCCACATGCTCCTATTTAGTCGGAGGAGGACTCTCAGCTGGCTTGGACTCGATCGTTGTTTTGAGCTCGGACTTGTATTGGAGTGGCTTGGACTCGTACTTGCATCGACGTGCTAAAGAGGTTGGAGTACCAGGAGCAAAGAGGAAGAAGGAGGACGGACCAGGAGGGCCTGACCACGGGCGGCGCCAACTTGGGTCTTCATGGGCAGCGCCCACTTGGAGCCAACATGGGCGGCGCCCTCTTGGCCTCTCATGGGCGACACCCTCTTGGCTTCCTCATGGGTGACGCCCTCCTTTGGGAGTCCTTAGGCTTGTTTGAACTCTTTTGGTGTTTTGAGCCCTTTTCTGACGGGTTGACCCCGCTTCGATTAGGCTTTTTTCTGGGCTTTCTCGGCTAATTTAATGTGGGCTTGCTCGGTAAAATTCGGACTCGTCATGATCTATTTAATTAAAGAATAAAATTATGTGCACCAAATTTTTTGCAACCATTAGATCAATGATAAAACCTACTGATCCGACAATTATAAATGATTTAGTGTACATTTTTTATGTACATAATGATGGGTCAGACCCAAATGACCCAATCCATGGGAAAAGTCCAAACTCAACTAAGGGGCTAACCTTATAAAAGCCCACCAACCCCTATATGGTCAAGGATCAGTTAAACTCACCGAGGAGCTACATCAGTATTCAGGAGCCTAACCCTCGCCGCCTTGGAGAAGGTCAGCCCTCACCTTATCATTCGGCCGAGTCTCATGGAGAGCACCCCACCTGTTAAGGAGAAGTAGTCAGCTCCACCAGTATAGTTGCTTAGTTGCTATTATGTCGCCCCAATCTGTTAGGAGGCGACTATAAATTGTAAGCCCCACCAACGCTTGGGAGGCAGGACACTTAATACGTTCTTTACCTAAGCACCTCTCTCTTCTCTCCCTATCAACTTGTACTCTCTGCTCCCTACACACCTGAATGAATAAAGTACCCGGTAACCAAAGCCATTGAAGAGTGGACGTAGGTCAAGATTGACTGAACCACTATAAACAACTTGTGTCTCCCCATCTCCCATACCTTAAATACTACATTTATTGCTTATAATTGACAGGTGGTGTGCAAGACCATTTTGTGCATCATCAGTTTGGCGCCGTGTGTGGGAAACGACAAACTTCTCACTTCTAATCAAGCCCATTGAAGAACCAATGACCATCACTACCATGTCCATGAATCAATCTCAAGATAATCCCCCACGAGAGAAAGGGATTGCTCCTCCACTCACCAATCTTGTCCAGAATGCACCAGCTCCCAATCCACAACAAATGTTGGAGACCATGCAGCAATTGGTGGCCCAAAACCAGCAGATTCTCCAACTCATGCTCGCCGGACAAGGAGCTCCAAGCCCAGGGCATCAAGGTATTCTCAATCTAGGCGCCCAAGCAGGGCTAGACGCCCACCTGGGTGCTCCTGGCGCCCACCTTGATGCTCCTGGCGTCCACTTTGGTGCTCTTGGCGCCCACTTTGGTGCTCCTGGCACCCACCTTGATGCTCCTGGCGCCCATCTTGATGCTCCTGGCGCCCACCGTGGGGCACGACCGGGCGCCCACTTAGGAGTCCCCTTGGACACCGCTTACAGGGGGCCGCATCACGAGGGACCTCCACTCCCATCTGCTTCCCACGGTGAGGACCCCCGTCTCCAAGAGGATGAGGGTGAAAACCAGAGCATGGAACATGGGAGTTACTTCCATTATCCTTCTAAGGTAGCCCCCAATCATTGGGATCAGAAAATCAAGGAAGTACAAAATCAACTGGGCGATGTCTTCAACGCCATGAAGGCGCAGGGACCCGAAACAGTGGATTATCTGGTGAGGCGTACTGACACTCCTTTCACAGTCGATGTGGCGAACTACCCCCTCCCTACGAAGTTTAAAGTGCCCTCCATGGAGACCTTTGACGGAACGAAGGACCCACTGGACCACCTCGACACCTACAAAACGCTGATGTAGTTGCACAACGTCCCAGACCAGATCATGTGCAGGGCGTTTCCAACCACATTGAAGGGGTCCGCCCGACAGTGGTTTGCCAAGCTCTCTCCAGCCTCCATCGCTGAGCTGAGCAGATCATTCGTATCCCATTTCATTGTAGGGCGTCGCCACCAGAAGCCTATCACCCATCTGCTGAGCATAAAGTAGGATCGAGATGAGAGCCTGAGGAGCTACCTCACTCGTTTTAACGAGGAGGTACTCCAAGTTGACGAGTCCGACGACAAAGTGACAATGACCGCCTTTTTGGGAGGCCTCCGCTTGTCGAGTTTTCTTTTCTCGGTGATGAAACGTCCACCAAAGAGCATGCCAGAGTTGTTGGCGAAAGCCCAGAAATATATGAACGCTGAAGATATCACAAGGGCCAGGCGAGGCGAGTCCTCCAGATCTGGGGAAAAGCGAAAGAAAAGAGAGAGGGACGACAAAAAGGAAACTAGCAACAAGCGCAGAACAGAGAGAATTTCTGCCAAAGACCGGCTAAATCCAGCCCCTCAGAGGGACAGACAAACCTTCACCCCCCTCAACGCCACTGTTGGGCACATCCTATACCAGATCCGGGATGACCCCGCAGTAAAATGGCCTGGTAAGATGAAGTCTCCTCCGAACCGTAGGAACCCGAGCAAGTATTGTCGCTTTCACCGCGACCATGGTCATGACACCTACAATTGTTACGAACTCAAGAGACAAATTGAGGACTTAATTCAACGTGGTCATCTTCGCCAGCATGTTGCTAGCAGGGGGCAAGCACCCCCACCACCTCACAATCACAATCAGGAGGATCCACAACTCATTGGAGAAATTCACACTATCTCTGGAGGGTTAGCAGGAGGGGGAGAGTCACTCTCTGCAATGAAGGCCCACACCAGAAAGACAAGACATGTTGACGAACAGCGCCCGCCCAAGGCTCCCAGGCAAGGTGCCAGCGAGGTCATATCCTTCTCGGATAAGGACTTGGAAGGAACCACGCACCCCCATGACGACCCCCTCGTGCTCACCATGACCGTTGCAAACTTTCAGGTGCGCAGGATCCTGATAGACAGCGGCAGCTCTGCGGACATCCTGTTCGCAGAGGTTTACGACAAGCTTAATCTGGGCAGGGAAAGACTGCAGCCTATCAGATCACCCCTTATCGGGTTCTCGAGAGAAAAGGTGTATCCCCTAGGGTCCATCACCCTACTAGTCACAGCCAAAAATGCGCCCCGAAGTTCCACAGTCATGGTCAGCTTCTTGATCATAGATTGCCCATCAGCCTACAACATTATATTAGGGCGACCAGCCCTTAACACATTAAGAGCTGTGCCCTCCACCTATCATCTCATTCTCCGCTTTCCAACCCCAAATGGAGTCGGGGAGGTCAGAAGGGACCAGGCAGTGGCAAGGGAGTGCTACGTCTCCTCAATGAAGACTAGGAAGCCACAAGAAGCATTGCAAGTCGAGGTCCTCGACCCAAGAGATGACTCTGCGGTAGAAAGAGGAGAACCAATTGAGGAGCTCACCCCTGTAGTCTTGGATGAGGAATATCCAAACAAGAGAGTGTACATTGGCTCATCCCTTTGTGCAGATATGGTTCACCAGCTCGTAAGCTTCCTGAGATGCAATATGGACGTCTTTGCATGGTCACATGCAGACCTGGAGGGCATCGACCCAGAAGTGGCCACACACCGTCTCAATGTTGACCCACGCCACAAGCCTATACGCCAAAAGCTAAGGGGCACATCCACTGAAAGGGCCCTAGCTATGGACAAGGAGGTGGGCAAGCTAATAGAGAACGGGGCCGCTCGAGAAGTAACGTACCCCGAGTGGCTCTCCAACGTGGTGATGATCACTAAAGCTAATGGGAAGTGGCGCCTCTGCGTCGACTTTACGGAGCTCAACAAGGCATGCCCAAAAGATTGCTACCCGTTGCCCAGGATCGACCTCCTTATTGATGTCACAGCAGGACATGAGTTGCTCACTTTCTTGGATGCATACTCTGGTTATAACCAGATCAGCATGCACCCCCTGGACCAGAAGAAGACAACATTCATCACCCCAAAGGGGACCTACTGCTACAGGGTCATGCCCTTCGGCTTGAAAAACGCAGGAGCAACCTACCAACGACTGGTGAACAAGATGTTCCAGTCTCAGATTGGGCGGACAATGGAGGTATATGTGGATGACATGCTGGTGAAAAGCCTCGCAGCAGTAGACCATATTGATCACCTACAAGAAACTTTCAATATCCTAAGGTCCTATCACATGAAGCTCAATCCGGAGAAATGCGCCTTCGGCGTGGGATCAGGAAAATTTTTAGGTTTCATGGTCAACCAGAGGGGGATCGAGGCAAATCCCGACAAGATCAAAGCCATTCTCGACATGAAGTCACCCTCTTCAACCAAGGAGCTCCAGCGACTCAATGGAAGAATTGCAGCACTTAACAGGTTTGTCTCCAAGTCTGCAGACAAGTGCCTACCTTTCTTCAAAATTCTCCGAAAGGCTTTTGAATGGGGACCTGAAGCTGAGGAGGCATTCTAGAAACTCAAAGCCTACTTAGTGACACCTCCCCTCCTTTCTCATGCTACACTGGGCGAGGTGTTACACTTGTACCTTTCTGCCTCCCCCTCAGCAGTAGGCTTAGCTCTGGTGAAGAACAAAAATGGAGCACAAAAACCTATCTACTATGTGAGTAGAGCTTACTGAGGAGCAGAGGTCAGGTATTCAGGATTAGAGAAATTGGCGCTCGCCCTCATCACAACAGCAAGGCGCCTAAGACACTATTTTCAGAGTCATAGCATCGTTGTCGTCACAGATCAACCTCTCAAAAGAATCCTGGGAAAGCCGGACGTATCTGGGAGACTCCTTAAGTGGGCGGAGGAGCTTGGCGAGTTTGACATACAGTACCAACCAAGGGCAGCCATCAAAGCACAAGCTCTAGTAGATTTCATTGCGGAGCTAACGCCAACGGAGGTAGAGAGTATCGAAGACACTCAGGTGCCTAATGAAAACATACAGGGCCCTGATAGAGACCCTCGGGAAGCATTCGACGCCCAATCTGGCACCTAAGACGTGTTTGGCGCCCAAATTGGCGCAAAAGGAGCAACTAGCGCCCAAGCTGGTGCCCGAGCATCCCCTGGCGCCCAAAGTTGATCTGCCTCCCAATCTAGCCCTCCTGGCGCCCAAAATGGCCCTCTTGGCGCCCAAGTTGCCACCCAAGCCCCACCTGTCGCCAAAGTTGGCGCCCAAAAAGCATCTGGCGCCCAAGCTCACCCACTTGACACCCAGGCAACTCTCTGTAGCACCCAACTCACTCCCTCCGGCGACCAAGTAGCTCCTCTGGGTGCCCGACCTCCTCTTCTATGGAAACTCTATGTGGACGGCTCGGCAACCAGGGAAGGAAGAGGAGCGGGCCTAATCTTGATCAGTCCGAATGGAACCACCCTCAAGTATGTGGTGAAGCTCCACTTTATTGCGTCCAATAATGAGGCGGAGTATGAAGCCCTCCTCTCTAGGTTAAAATTGGCCGTCGAAATGGAAGTTAAACAACTCGCAGCTTACAGCGACTCTCAATTGATAGTTAATCAAGTGAAGGGGGAGTTCGAAGCCAAAGGAACCAGGATGCAAAAATACCTTGGTGTGGCAAGAAGCATAATCGCAAAATTCCAATACTTCGAGATAAGCCACGTACCAAGAGAAGACAACATAGCTGCCGATGCACTTGTAAGGCTTGCCTCATCCATGGAAGCCCCACCAGGAGAACCAGCATTTCTTGGTCACCAGTTTGAACCAAGCAGGGTGGACATAGAAGCCACAGACGTCAACTGCGCCTCAACAGAGTCAAATTGGATGACCCCAATAAGGGCATACCTCCAAGAAGGCGTGTTGCCAGATGATCCTTCAGAGGCTAGGAAGTTGAGAATAAGAGCCTCCAAGTTCACCATCCTCCAAGACGCTTTGTACAAGAAAGGCTATTCCTTGCCATTACTGCGGTGCCTTTCGCCCGAAGAAGCTCATTATGCCCTATGTGAGGTCCACGAAGGAATCTGTGGAAACCACTCTGGAGGGCGCTCCCTTGCCCACAAAGTACTTAGGCAAGGCTACTTCTGGCCTACCATGGTAAAGGACGCCCAAGAGTTCTCCAAGAAGTGTGACAAATGTCAACGCTTCGCAACTGTGCCCAAGCAGCCACCAGAGGAGCTGACGACAATCATGAGTCCATGGCCTATTTTCAAGTGGGGCATCGACATTCTAGGCCCCTTACCCTTGAGTAGGGGACAATGAAAGTTCGTTGTGATTGCCATTGATTATTTCACAAAGTGGGCAGAGGCGGAACCATTGGCAAAAATAACATATGCAAAAGTGAAAGACTTTATTTGGAGGAACCTGGTCTGTCGCTTCGGGATACCCCATGTCATTGTTAGCGATAACGCCAACCAGTTCGACAACAAGCTCCTGAACTATTTTTGCTCCGACCTCCAAATAAAGCAACCTCACTCCAGCCCAGCGCACCCGCAAGCAAATGGACAAGCTGAGGTAATGGTGAGAACGGTACTACGCAACTTGAAGACTAGGCTTGAAAAGGCGAAGGGTCTATGGGTCGACGAGCTACCAGGCGTATTGTGGGCCTATCGAACAATCCCAAGAACTCCTACTGGAGAGACTCCTTTCTCCCTATCCTTTGGAACTGAGGCAGTTATTCCTATGAAGATAGGGGTGTATTCTCTGAAGGTCCAACACCACGACCCCATCGCCAACGAGGAAGGACTCCACACCAACCTCGACTTGGTAGAGGAGGCAAGGGAGATGGCAGTGGTCTGCAATGCGGAATATAAATGACGCATGGCGAGATACTACAATTCGAGGGTGAAGCCTCGTTCCTTCCAACCAGGGGACTTGGTCCTCAAAAAAGTCATTCTTGCCACCAAAGATGCACGTGAAGGGAAATTAGGGCCGAACTGGGAGGGACCCTACCTCATAACAGAAGTAGTGAGGCCGGGCACCTACAAGATCTAGAATTCGGAGGGGAAAGTTTTACTCCATCCATGGAATGCGGAACACTTGAAGAGGTATTATTAATGATGCCTTGAAAGCATAACGTAGTGAATGTTGGGACTTGATTTTATCTTTTTTAATGTACCTTCTTGGGATCACTACCCAAATATTGCTTCATGAAAGCAGTAGATGAATAAAAATCTTTCTACATTTTACTCCAAAATTGATCTTTTCCATTTTCGTTCAACTTCGAAGGAGTACCAAAATAAGGCTACAAACTGCCTTTACAAAATGTCTTCCTAAAAGTAAAAAAGAAAAAGAAACCAAAAGTCCCCAACTCTCTAGATGCTCTCATGGCCCCCAGTAGCCAACACTCTAGCTATTCTCATGGCCCTCTTCTTCTCCCTCCTCGCCAGTTCCAGCATCACCTTCAGCATCGTCAGATCCTCCCTCCTCTCCATCAGACTCACCAGTAGGCATGAAACCTGAAATATCAATATCAGGAAAGGCGGCGGAGATCTTCCCTCGGAGCTCCTCAAAACCATCAATAAAAGCATTCGCAAGGCCGTTCGCCAAGTCTTTCCCGGCTATGACAGCTCTCTCCTCAGCCTGCGAAGCTCTCTCATGAGCCGTCGCCAATTTCGCCTCCACAGCAGCCTCTCTGAGCATGACCCTCTCACGGGTCTCTGCAAGCTCAGCCTCAAGCTCAGTTACCCTCTCGCGGGTCAAAACTAGCTCATTGTCCCTCTCGTGGGATGCCAAAAGCTCAGACTCAAGTCTGGACGCTTTCCCTTAGGCTATCTCAAGCTCATCCTTGACAGCCTTACCAGCAGCGTCAAGTTCAGCAACTTTTCTCTCAGAGAAGTCCTTGAAAGCCTTGCCAGCGGTCTCGAGCTTAGCAATTCTTCTCTTAGCGGTAAGAAGATTCTCTTGATGAACAACATGATCCTCCTTCAGCCTGCCGAGGGCGTGGGCCCTTGAAGACAAGCAGAGGGATGTATTCGAAATCTGAAAGAAATGAAAGTGAGCGGAATAGGGAAAGACATAAGAAAGGATAAAAAAAAAGGGAATAAAAAACCCTTACCTGAGCCAGACTTTTCAAGTGCATGTTGATAATCTTCTCGGTGCTCAATGTATTAATTTGATTGACCTCGGGTGGGAACACGAACCTCTCAAATCTCTCTTTGATGATCATCGGATTGCCAAGCATGGGACGAGACCAAAACGACGTTTCTGTAGAAGTCCTCACGTGAGGAGGCGTGCCCGGCAAGGAAGTCTCTGGAATAGAAGACCTAACTGAGGGAGCCACCAGCCAAGGGGGGATAACCGGGGAGGGCGCCTGCGGAGAATTCACCTCGGGTGACACCATTGGAGGAGTCTCTCCGGGAGCATCTCTCACCCTCGCCACCTTCGAAGGGGGGGTTCCTGCCAGAAAGGCGAGATCCGATCACTCCCTTATAAATTGCTGAAAACAGTATGAAAAGTTAGACAAAGATACTGAATCAAATAGGAAGGTACGAAAGAATCAGCTTACCCTTCCGCTTAGAAGCAGGGCCGTTGGACCTCGGGGAGGGAGCAGAAGCCCTAGCTCGAACTGAAGGAGAAACATTGGTTCCACCATTCCCGAGCAGGAGAGCTTTAAAGTCTCTTGTGGGATAAGCACGCACAGTCTCCAACTTACATTCTTGTTCGTTGGAAAGTGTAAGAGAGCCTGCAAAGAATGTGGTTAGCACATAACCCACAGGGAGTATAATAAGGGAGTATGAGTGAATGGAGCTTACCAACTTTCTTTGGAACAACCCATCGAGATGGCACCAGTGCCCTATTGACATCCGAAGTCCACTCTCCACCAACGAAAAAGAAACAAGACTTCCAACTATGGCAATTAGAGGGCAACCCACTAATCAGCTGGCCTCCTCTAGGAAAAAAATAGTACCAACCTCGATTGGGAGAGCGAGTCTCGTTCAAGTAACAAGCCCCATGAAATTCACTAGGAGAAGCGTCCTCATCATGCACCTTCCTCCACAACTCCAAAAAGGCCAGCAGAACCCTCCAACCGTTGGGAGTCAGCTGCCCAGGTACCAAGAAAAAATAATTCAAGACGCCACATACAGAAGGTGGCATTGGGAACCTAAGCCCAACCTCAAGCATCTTTTCATAAATAGCAAGGTCTCTAGAGGTGGCGTCATTGGCAGGCTCGTCCTTCTTCGCCCGACGACACGACACAACCGGAGGAATGTAATAAGTGGAGATAATCCGCGAAATGTCATCTGACCTTAAAATACTAAAGACAATACCCGCCTTGGACCCGTCATCCTCAGGAGTTATCCACCACGAAGTCTGTGCCCAAACTAGTCTTAACACCCAAGCTGTCTCGAGGAGAGATCTTGACGCCCATCTGCTCATAGGAACCACCAAAACCAGTGCCTCTAATGGCATCGAGGTCACCTGAACTAGTGCTCAAAACAGCGCCCACCGTTTCCTCCATAAGCTGTTGGAGCGCGCCCATAGAACCAGCGCAGGAGGCACATAATTCAGAGCCCAGGACAGCTTCCATGGTTTCCTCCACAAGTCGTTGGTGCGCGTCCTTGGTAACGACACCAATGACGCCCACGCCCGAAGCGCCTAAAGCGCCCAACTCCACAACCGAAGAGGTGGCCACGCTAGCGCCTAAGGTGGCGCCAAACTCACCCTGCTCAGCACCCATGGAGGCGCCCAAACCAGTCTTGGCGACCGGGACAGCACACTGGACGTCGAGGAGATCCAGGCCAGCCCATGTGGCGCCCAAAGCTGCGCCTGTGGCGCCCAGCCCTACACCCACAGCGTTTTCTCTGCGCACGCCAGTCTCCCCGACAGCCTGTTCGTCCATTCACTCCATCAAACGACAGGCGCCTGGACCACCCGATTCAGCGCCAGATGAGGCGCCCAGATTTCTGACCATTTCGGCGCCTAAAGTGGCGCCCAGTTCGCCCAAACCAGCGCCCCCGTGGGTCTCAAACACGACAGCGCTTCCCTCCACACCGGCGTCCATGGCTTGAGCTGCCTTTTCTTCACCCGAAGGCTTCTTGCCGTGTGCCGCCCCCACCTGGGCGCCCAAAACTCCAGCTACCATCTCTATTCCAGTGCCCAGCCGAACCCTTTGCCCAGCGCCGGAATCTCCTCTTGTTCCGACGGAGTCCATCCGAGTTTCCCCATTAACACTGATCGGTGTACCTCCAGAGATCTCCCTCGATATTTTTCTCTGAATACCAAGGTAGAAACTCAATCCCTCAAAACCCTCCTTTTTCCTTGTCCGTGATAACCTCTCCAAGGAACTCCCTCTCTCAAGATTGAATGAAAAAGAAAAGAAGCTTCCTATTTATAACCTAGGGTTTTTTCTTAAGAGGGAAAAACCCCAAATTGAAAACCAAGGGGTTAAAAAAAAAAAAAACGGGGGCGCTGCCCCC
>CM042188.1:28714466-28742764 GCA_023539305.1 Ilex asprella | reverse complement strand
GAACCACCACACATCAATCGGTGGTGAGGTATGTTTATTTATAATCTATTGAGATTGTTACAAATCAATGACAGAATATTCACAAATCAATTACAAGATAATTAGTGGAAAAGATATACAGTTATGCCTAGAATCATGGGTCAATAAGTCATGTATGGTAAGCCTTTGATTTAGGCAAGAGATTCTCAATCGTATCCTTAACACCCCCTCCAAGCTGAGCATCGGATTTGAACGAACGTGAAGCTTGGACTGAAAAAATTCAAAAAGAGTTTGAGAAAGACTTTTGGTGAAGATGTCAGTAACTTGTAGATGAGATGGCACATATTGCGTGTGAAGTTTTCCGGCAACAACAAGTTCACGAAGAAAGTGATAGTCTAACTCCATATGTTTGGCGCGCTTGTGAGAAAGTGGATTGGAGCTCAAAAAAATTGCACTTTTGTTATCACATTAGAGAAGTGGCATCTGGGGAATGGGAACCCGGAGGTCACGAATGAGATGTGTAAGCCAAAGAAGTTCAGCAGCAGTGTTTGCTAGACCACGATACTCAAATTCACAACTGGAACGAGACACAGTGGGTTGCTTTTTAGCACTCCAAGAGACCAAATTTCCACCAAGATAAATAGAGTAACCAGAAGTAGAGCGGCGAGTGTCTGGACAACTAGCCCAATCAGCATCAGAATAAGCAACTAAAGCACTAGAAGAGGCATAGGGGAGAAATAAAAGACCAAAATGGAGAGTGCCCTTGACATAACGGAGAATACACTTAACAACAATATAGTGATCCTCAGTTGGAGCATGCAGAAATTGACTGACCGAGTTGACAACATGAGCAATGTCAAGGCGTGTGATGGTCAGGTACTGAAGTTCACCAACAAGAGACCTGTAAAGAGTAGGATATGAAAATAGAGGTCCATCAGCAGACAAGTGTTGAGAGACAACCATGGGAGTATGGATAGGTTTGCTGTTAAGCAATTGAACGCGAGTAAGAATGCCTCGGGCATATTTCAGCTGGCTGAGGAAAAGACCATCGGCAGTTGGCGAGGCTTCAAGACCAAGAAAATAGCTGAGAGAGCCCGAATCTTTAGTGGCAAATTCAGATTTGAGTTTGAGAATAAAGCTGGCAAGAAGAGATGAGTTGTTGCGTGTACCGATAATATCATCAACATAAAGTAGCAAATAGATAACATTAGTGTGCTGATGAAAGACAAATAGAGAAGTGTCAGCTCGACTGTAGGAAAAATCAAGTCGAATGAGGAAAGAGATGAAACGCTGGAACCAGGCACGAGGAGCTTGCTTGAGGCCATAGAGAGCTTTCTTCAACAAACATACATGATTAGGGAAGCAAGGATCAATGTACCCAGGTGGCTGTTTCATATAAACATTTTCAGTGAGAGTACCATTAAGGAAAGCATTCTTGACATCTAGTTAACGAAGAGGCCATTTGTTGGTGATACCAAGAGAAAGAACAACACGAACGGTAGTGGCCTTGATGACAGGACTAAAAGTGTTGGTGTAGTCAAGACCGGGAACCTGGGTGTAACCTTTAGCAACAAGGCGAGCTTTGAGTCACTCAACGGTACCATCGGGTAGATATTTGGTCCAGAACACCCATTTGGAGCCCACAATGTTAGTATTCACAAGCCGTGGGACCAAGGTCCAGGTGCGATTGTGTTGTAGAGCTTGAACTTCTTCATCCATAGCAGCAAGCCAAACAGGAATCTTAGCAGCAGATTTGAATCCTTTAGGCTTAGTGGATGCAAGTAGAGCAGAGAGAAGACCAGAGGGTCCCAAGAGAGCAAGATTCGCTGGGTGGCGAGGTTTGAAAATACCAGCTTTGGCTCTTGTAAGCATGCGATGAGAAGCCGCAACAGGAACAGGGGCAGTCAACTAGGTGGTGAGCTCAAGAGGTGTGGGGCTAGGATCTGAGTGCGGCATAAATAGACCTGTAAGAGAATCATTTGCCTGCAAATGTTCATCCACTGGATCAGTACAAATACCACACGGGTTAAATCCGGATTGTATAGTATGCTGGGAATGAGGCGTAAGGGAAGATGGTAGCATGTTTGTAGGGGGACGGCTAGGTTCCAGAAAATTTGAAAATTGGAGGGAGGATATGGGTTGAGCCTGGGAGATATCGAGGAAGGGAAAGTAAGTCTCATCAAATTGAGCATGGCAGGTGATATATATCGTAGAGGTGGTAGGGTCAAGACAATAGAACCCTTTGTAAGAGGAGCTGTAACCCAACAAGATGCAAGGAATGCTACGAGGGGAAATTTGTTACGCATATAATCACATATACAAGGATAAACACGACAACCAAATGGATGAAAATTTTCATAATTTGGAGAGGAACCATATAAAAGTTCAAAAGGGGACTTACCTCCGAGAAGTAGTGTGGGCAAATGGTTGATGATATGAGCTGCAGTGCTAAAGGCGTCAACCCAGAAGCGAGGGGAAGTGTGGGAATGAAAAAGCAGGGCCAAGCCGGTCTCAGTCACATGACGGTGTTTTCTTTCTGTGCAACCATTTTGGGCCGGAGTATATGGACAAGAGAGTTGATGATGAATGCCAGAGTTACGAAGATGGGCTTGAAAGCCATTGTTAGTAAATTCTTTACCACCATCACTTTGAAAAATTTTGATACGAGCAGAATGTTGATTTTCTACAAATTTTTGAAAATGAACGAAAGTATCATAGAAGTCAGATTTTAATTTCAATGATAAAGCCAAGTGAAACGAGAATAATCATCAATGAATACAACATAGTAGGCAAAAAATTTGATTTTACGGGGGAAGGACCCCAGAGATTCCAATGAATAAGATCTAAAACATTAGATGATTTATGTTCATTTCGAGAATAGAGCCAACGATGATTCTTTGCAAGTTGACATGCATCACATAATGTAGGAGATGGCAATAAAGAGGTAAGATAAAGCTGTCCTTTTTTATTTTAAAAAATATAACTGAATGATTCACATGTCCAAGGCGAGAATGTCATAAATCCTACGAAGCATGAAGAGATTTATTTTAAGGACAGAAATAAAAGCGGAATTGCCGCGCTCAAGCACATATAAGCCTCCATCTCTTTTACCGGTTGCCGCCACCTTTCCCGTTTGGCAATTTTGAACAGTGAAAAAATTATTAGTAAATGTAACCGATAGGGGAAAATCATGCATTAATTTACTAATGGACAAAAGATTTTTAGTGAGGTGAGGGACAACCAAAACATCTAACAGATGAAGATCTAGGGAAAGGGAAATATTACCAGTGTGGGTAATGGGTAGGGATGCACTATTCCCTACAATCACACAATCCTTACCAATGTAAGTGGTGGACTGATCCAAGGTGGAGTGGGCTGGAGTCATATGGGCTGAAGCCCTTGTGTCCAAGAACCAATCTGAAGTTTCATGCCCAGACACAGAGCATGAAGTGGTGTAGGCTTCTGCAAGATGCGCCGAGGAGTCATGTGGGTGCCGATCATAGCGTTGCCTGCACCGATCAGCATAGTGGCCATCAAGACGGCAGATTTGGCAGTGAGGAGGGCGACGATTCTGAACAGAGAAGTTTCGACCACGGGCGGCAGAGTTGTTGCGGCCAAGATTTGGGTTTCTGCCATGAGAATGGCGGTAGGAATTTTTCTGGTTGGACCGCTCAAAGCCACGATTTGTAGTAGTGAACGTGGCAGCAGGAGGATTTAGAGGTTCAAGAGATTTCTGGAAAATCTCAAAACTTTCAGCTTGTGAAACAAGATCAACAAAATTGGGGAGAGGGGTGTGTGCCATCTGGGCGGTGGAGAAGGTGGAGAAATTGACACCCAGACCGCAGAGAAACTAGTGCAGCTTGTCGGTGCTGTCAACTGGTCGACCAATGGCATGGAGTTGGTCGTAAAGGGCCTTGAACGCACGAGAATAGTCGGCAACAGAGCGTGTACCATGCTTCATCAACTGCAATTCATCTTTGAGTTGAATTTCACGGGCCTTCGATTGATGATTGAAGGTGTTTTCAAGAGCAGACCAAGCATCACGGGTAGTAGAGAGACCAATGATTTCTGCCAAGGCTTATTCGGTGAGGGAGGAACGAAGAAGTAGAGAATACGTTGATCGGCAAATTTCCACTCCAGTTATTTGTCAGTAGGTGTTTGAGAAGTGGGAGGGTCAAACTGTGGTGGTGGAACAAGAGTTCCATCAACATGACCGAGCAAGCCTTGGCTTTCAAGAAGGGGGAGAAACTGATTTTGCCAAAGAAGATAGTTGCTGAAGAAGAGTTTAATGGTAATCATGTGAATCAAAGTGTTGAAGGGAAGAAAAGTGGAAGAAGTTTCGGTGGCCATGGGTTGCTCACAAGATCGCAAGGAGGTTAATCCGAGGGCTGCTCTGATACCATGAAAAGGTTTATGGAACCACCACACATCAATCGGTGGTGAGGTATGTTTATTTATAATCTCCTGAGATTGTTACAAATCAATGACAGAATATTCACAAATCAATTACAAGATAATTAGTGGAAAAGATATACAATTATGCCTGGAATCATGGGTCAATAAGTCATGTATGGTAAGCCTTTGATTTAGGCAAGAGATCCTCAAACGTATCCTTAACAACTTGGATGCTTAGCTTATAGTTGAAAAAATGGATTGTCCCTATTTACCAACTGAGAGAAAAGCCAAATGGTTGATTAAAAAAATAACCCTAGAACAACAATTAGCCCATAATCTCCATGGAAGATGATTATGAATCATCATGATGAGGCATAATAATTTGATATATTCATTTTGTTTGTGCAAGGATAAGAAAATTGACAAAAAATGGGCCATGGGGATGAGACATAAATTAGAGAAAGACAGAGATCTGAGTATATGTTGAGACTTGAGAGGGCCTAAGAGAGGTCACGGTCAGAGAGATAGAGAGAGAAGA
The DNA here is from genome assembly GCA_023539305.1 of Ilex asprella. Classification (NCBI taxonomy): domain Eukaryota; kingdom Viridiplantae; phylum Streptophyta; class Magnoliopsida; order Aquifoliales; family Aquifoliaceae; genus Ilex; species Ilex asprella. The sequence goes on along the minus strand of CM042188.1, from coordinate 28,737,852 downwards.
GTGTAGAGAGGCAGAACTTAGAGAGAAAAGAGTGTAGAGAGGCAGAACTCAGAAGAGTCTCTGGGTATGGCGAGAGACAAGAATCAAGGAAGGGGAGAAGAGAAAACTACTAAAAAAAAGAAAGTGAGGTACAAAAAATTTGGGAAGTATGGTTTGATATTACTTTGACATTACTTTTTCTCTATGGCAGGGGCGCAACTCCTCTGCAGTGAGAGAAAAAAAAAGCATAACGTGCTATTAGGGGAAAGGTCGTGCTAAGTTTTGAACAATAAAAGTTATTTTTTCAAAAACCAATCTTTTGTCTTTGCTATATCCCTACCAAGTCCCTTCTCTCACTCCTCGCACAAACTCTACTTTCTCTTTTTCTCTCTCTCTTCTCCCCTACGAACTTCCTTTTTTTTGTTGAGTTTAGGTAAGCGCGAAGATTATTAATTCTTGTTGATGGGGTACTTCGGCGTTAGCAACCATGATTGTGATTTTACCCAGGAATGGGTAATAAGACTAGTAGTAAAGTTTATCGAGACGATTTTATAGAAAGAAAATTGTAGTAAAATTCGAGGAAGGGAGAGAGGGAGATAATTATGGGCCTTGAATGTGCAAAAAGACTGTGCAAGGGAGTGCAGTAATGGAGTTTGATAACACCGAGCATTAGATTAGTTGGTGAATGATTGTTCTAGATTAAACAAGGTCTCGAGTTCGAGTCTTGGGAACGCAGTTGCGTTCGGTATGAAGAGCTTTACCGCCCTTGTGGTCTTACCCGGCTCGAATCCGAATTAGTCGGAGCCCAAAATGACTTTTCAGATACTAGATGGTCTGACAAAAAAAAAAAGAAGAAGAAATGGAGCTTGGATCCAAACTTAAATAATTTTGCGTCTTTGATTGATATCACACATACAAGCAAATTTGTTGATTACTCCAGTTAATTAACCAATACTAAATCAAGAAGTGATTTTTTCATTGACTACCAAACTAGATGCAGTTGAATCATGTAATCGGATCCAATATGTCCTGACGAGCCCAAATCTAATTGGGTCAGACCAAATAAATCAAGTAAGCCCAAATCCACTAGAAATGCAGGCCAAACCCGGTTCATCAATTTGACATAGTCCAAGATTCAAAGAGCCTAGGGAGATAAAAGAATGTGAGAGAGAGAATATCGGGATACCCACTTTTGAATACCCTCACACTCACGTCACTACCTCACGATACCTATAAATTGCAAGCTTTCTCCATTGAGAGAGACATCTCACTACACATTGAGATTTGCCTCTGCACCCCTCTACACACACTTTCTCCCACCTAGCTATTGTATCTCTCCTAGAGTACACCTTTTTTGGAGCTTTCTCTCTCTTACTTTATTCATCAATAAAGACTCTCGGTCACCATTACCGTTTCCTAGAGTGGAGTAAGTCACTCGGACTGAAACACCATATATCTGTGTTGACTCAATATTTACATTACTACTATTTATTGCTTTATTTATTGTCCATTAATTGCATTCCGCATTCCGCATTCCGCATTCCGTCACACACTCGACTGTTAATCTTGTACGAGATTATTTTGTACATCATCAGTTTGACGACATCTGTGGGAAACGACTAAGTTTTCTACTACTTTGCTACTCTATGACAATCACAACCAGGTCGATGAGTCAACAACTGGGGGAAGGCTCTTTCTCCCCTCGCAACCTCGGAACCATCCACTGTGGCAACTCCCTTTGTTTGGTAACAACTCTTACAAACCATGTAACAATTGACAAACCAGAAGCAACAAATCAACAAGTTAATGCTCGCCTAAGGAAGCATCGCTCCTTAGCCCGTAGGAGGAGCACCACCCCCTCCAACGAGAGAAGTACAATAACCTCTCCACTTTGGGCGCCAAGCCACCCCCCACCGTGGAGCCCAGCGCCAAAATGCCCCTGGACAGCGCCCGAGCACCCCTTGCCCAAGAGTCCCTCCTCAGCACGTAGGAAGTTCGCATGGTCCCCCTCCTCATGTACCTGCGCAAGAGGACAAGGGAGAAAACCAGTATGCCGATCATGAAAGCCGTTACAACAACTTGGTGGAGGATGTCACTAACCAATGGGATGAGAAGATCAGAGAGGTGCAAAACTAACTCGGTGATGCTCTCAACGTCATCAAGGCACAAGCACCCGAGATGGTGGATTACTTGGTAAGGCGCACTAATATCCCGTTCGTTATTGATATTGTCAATTACCTCTACTCTTGAAATTCAAGATGCCTGCCATCGAGATTTTAGACGGTACCAAGGACCCTCTGGGTCACCTCAATACCTATAAGTCTTTGATGCAACTCTACAACATGCTTGATGAGATCATGTGTAGAGCTTTTTCCACCACCTTGAAGGGCTCTGCTCGACAATGGTTTGCTAAGATTAAACCTTCCTCTATCCACTCCTTCGCGGAACTGAGTAAGTCTTTCATCTCCCACTTCATTGCGGGACGCCGACACTAGAAGCCTGTTACCCACCTGCTTATCATCAAGTAGGACCGAGATGAAAGCCTTAGGAGCTAACTCACTTGTTTCAATGAGAAAGTTCTCCAGATCGAGGAGTCAGATGATAAGGTAGCCATGGTCTCCTTTTTTGCTGGTCTACGCTCCTCTAGTTTCATGTTCTCCGTCTTAAAAAATTTGCCCTCTAGTATGCCCGGGTTGCTGTCAAGGGCACAAAAGTACATGAACTCCGAGGAAATCACCAAGGCATGTCGAGGTGAGTCCTCCCGAGAAGGGGAAAAAAGGAAGGATACCTCGCAAAGACAGGCGGGAGGCCGAGAACAAGAGAAAGAGAATCGAAAGAGTCTCTATCAAGGATTGTCTTGGTCCCGTACCCCTGAGAGAACGACTACCTTTCACACCACCCAACACCTCCGTGGAGCACATCATATTCCAGATACAGGATGATCCCATGCTTCACTGGCCCAAAAAAATGAAGTCCAATCTAAACCGCATAAATCCTAGCAGGTGTTGTCGCTTCCACCACGACCAAAATCGTGACACTGACGATTGCTTCCAGTTAAAGAAGTAGATCGAGAAACTTATTCAACGTGACCAGGTGAGGTCGTATGTTGTTGGTCGAGGAATAGCTCCACCACCCAGCCAGAATTATGAGGCTCGAGAGCTTTAGCAACCCCTCAGAGAGATCTAGACAATCTCCGGAGGGTTAGGAGGAGGAGGTGACTCTAACTCTGCTAAGAAAGCACATTCCTGAAAAGTCAGACAGATAGAATCACATGATTCTTGCCTTACAAAAACACCTCGAAACAGGGAGAAAGTGGTCATCACCTTCTCAAACGGGAACCTCTAGGGGATTCAAATCCCTCATGATGATCCTCTAGTCTTAACCTTGATGGTAGCCAATTACTAGGTTAAGAGGATCCTTGTCGGTCAGAAAGCCACATGAGACTCTCAAAGTTGACGTACATGACCAGAGGGATGAAAACACCTTCAAGAGTGGGTAGTCAAATCAAGTGAGTTTGATGTGCAGTATCAACCGAGGGCAGCCATCAGAGCACAAGCACTTAAGGACTTCGTGGCTGAGTTTACCCACCAAGGAGTCTTGGGAGGAAGTATCATGTGCCCCTGTGCCTATCTTCTCAATACATACTGCCTTCACCCACCATGATAAAATCCTAGACACTACCCTAAGAGGGCCTGACGTCTCAGCTCCATAGGCCCCAAGAGACCACACTCCGAGACTGGAGGCGTCTGACTTCTATGTGCCTACTCCACCTAAACCCTCTATGCCCTTGGTACCGCCTACTACACCAAGTTGGAGACTCTACGTGGATGGGTCCTTCACTAGTGAGGGCGGCAGCGGAGGACTAGTGTTGATCAACCCCCATGGCACTACCGGAGGTACGTCGTTTCCCTTCACTTTGCTACATCAAATAACCAAGCTGAATATGAGGCTCTCATATCAGGTTTGTAGCTCGCATTAGAGATGAAGACCCTCTTATTGACAGCCTATAGTGACTCACAACTGATAGTCAACTAGGTAAAGGGAGATTTTGAAGCAAATGAGGAGAAAGTGCAATAATACCTGTCAGTGGTCCAGAATTTTTAAAAATGGTTTACCTTCTTCCAAATCCATCATGTGCCTTGAGAGGAGAACGTCATGGTAGACGTCTTTGCCAAATTCGCGTCTACCAATATACTCATGGGCCTGTCACCAATAGGCCACCAGTTCGAGCCAAGATCCTTTAAGATAGATGAGGATGATATTAATTGTACATCCTCGAAAGTCAACTGGATGAATCCCATCTGAGCCTACCTAAAGGAGGGCGCTCTATCGGACAACCCAGTGGAAGCCATAAAGTTGAGAATGAGAACGTTCAGGTACGTCAACTTGAAAAACACCCTCTACAAGAAGAGTTACTCCCTGCCACTATTCCCTTGTCTTACCCTCGAGGAAGCCTACCATGATCAGAGATACCCGCAAGTTTGTCAGGAGACGCGACAAATGTCAACGCTTTGCAACTATGTCCAAGCAACCAAGTGAAGAGCTCATCACCATTAAGAGCCCGTGACCCTTTTCCATATGGGGAATTGAAATCTTAGGTCCCCTACCTGTAAGTCGGGGCTAGTGCAAGTTCGTAATGATAGCTATTGATTACTTTACTAAATGGGCCAAAGTTGAGACCTTAGCTAGGATAACAGATCAGAAGGTGAAAGACTTCATATGAAGGAGTATAGTTTGTCACTTGAAATACCTCATGCCATTGTGAGCGACAATGCCAAAAAGTTTGACAACAAACTCTTTAATAGCTTCTGTGACGACCAATAGATCAAGCAACCCCACTTTAGCCTTGCCCATCCACAAGAAAACAAGCAAGAAAAGGTCACTGTTAGGACCATCCTTTGTAATTTGAAAACCAAATTAGAGAGTGTGAAAGGACGATGGGTACACGAACTCTCAGGAGTGCTTTGGGCTTACCGGACAACACCAAGGAGCCCCACGAGCAATACCTTTTTTCCCTAGCCTATTGGATAGAGGCAGTCATACCCATTGAGATTGGGGGTACACTCCTTTACGGTCCAACATCATAACCCTACCAGTAATAAAGAAGGGCTCCACATCAACCTCAACTTAATAGAAGAGGAGAGAAAGATAACTACGTTCAGGAATGCAGAGTACAAGCGTCGTATGACCAAGTACAACAACTTGAGGGTGAAGCCTCGCTCCTTTTTTGCCCAGGGACCTAGTCCTAAAAAAGGTCATCCTGTCTAACAAAGACTCCCGGGAAGGGAAACTAGGACCTAATTGGGAAGGACCCTACACGGTCACAGAAGTTGTAAGACCGGGCACCTACATAATTCAGAATTTCGAGGGGAAAGTTCTGGCCAATCCATGGAACGCAAAGTATCTAAAGAAATATTATCAGTAACTAGGAACAGGATAGTGGGTACACAAGTCAGTTGTTACCACTTAAGTTATTTCTTGTTACTTTATTTAATTTTCATTGCTACCTATTTGGGATCATGAAATAAAATTTCGCAAGATTTTGTCTTTTTCAAAAAATTTATTTATTTCATAGAAATTCCTAAAGCATTTACAAAAGATAGAACATGATCTAGCAACAAAAACATAAATACCATGCTGCCGACATCACTCACTGCCCCCGTTCCCATCATTGCTTGCCTTCTCGTCATCAGTCCCTGAAGCCTCATAAGGGATGAAACCAGAAAAATCATAAGTGGGAAAAGCTGTTGACACCTTCTCCTTGAGCTCCTCATAGCCATCAATAAATACGCATGCCACGACCCTCTCAGTAGCATCCCTTTTCTTCTCCATCTCTATGGAGTAAGCCTCTGGCCTAGTAGTTTTCTCAAGAGCTACACAAAGGTCAGCCTCTACTACAACAACCCTCTCACGGGATGCTCGCAGCTCTGTCTCTACTCTCGTGTAGATAGCCTCTTTGTCAGCCTCCAGCTGGGCACCCTTCTCGTAGGATGCATCAAGATCGGTCTCAAGTATGATAACTCTCTCGTGTGCTAGTCTCGACTGCTCCTCAGTAGCCTCTCGCGCCTCCCGTTCGAGCTCCAACTGTTATTCTATAGCCTTTCATACCTGTCCTTCTATTGCTCTTCAACAACCCTACGTACTTAAAAACAAGTAGGGAAAAGCAGCAACCACCTATAGGCATTCAAAAAGTGGAATATGAAAAAAAGAAGTCAGGTACGAAACCAAAGGAGAATAAAGGGCATACCGAGGCAAAGCCCTCCATGGCAATGTCAATAATGCCCTTTGAACCTTGAGAGGTAACCTTTTGGATTCACGTCATACAACATGAATATTGAACTACTACCCAAAGTAGGATGGTTAGGTAGAGCCTTTGACCTAGTACGAGACCGCATCGGGGCCTCAGTCTCCATAATCGTACTCGGACTATCTCTGGGGGTGAAGGAACCAAAATCGAGGAAGAACAGGGGGCATCACTAGGTTTCGACTCTCGAGGAAGAATGGGAGCATTAGACCTCGCCATCTTAGAAGAAGGAGTGGAAGACGCCACCCTAGAAGTGTAATCATCCCCTACCATCGCCCTATCAATAGAAGTACCTGCAAACTTAGTGTGAGATAAAAAATTACAACATCATAACCATCAAGAGTATATTGGAAGGATCAAATACCTTTTCTCTTGGTCGATGATGAGAGACCTTGGGACAACCTGATGTTAACATGATCTCGAAAAACTCCTTGAAAGGATGATCACGAACTATTTGGAGCCTATTTTCCTACTCCGTAGATAATGTGGGTAAAACTACATAGAAACCAATTGCACAGTAAGAATAGATATGTGACAACTAGAAGTAAAATCAAAAGTGGAATCCTCACTTGACTTGGTCCTAGGGATGGTGTCCCACCTGAAAGGTACCAGGTCACGATCACTCTCAGTGGCCCACTCGCCTCTAACAAATGAGAACTTAGACTTCTAGCTATAACAGTTTGAAGGAAGCCTAGTGATGAACTTACCCGATCTCAGGGTGAAACGATACCTCCCCTAATGAGGGATGGGGTTATCCAAAAGCACATATATGGTCAAGAACTCCTCGAATAGGGTAGGAACATCAGCACTGTGAACCAGCCACCATAATGAGAAGAATGCCAGCAACACCCTCCACCCGTTGGGAGCCAACGACAGGTGCTCCAGAATCTGATAAATGGTCCAAGGTATCGGGAACCTTAAGCCTGCCTCCTGGGCATCCTCACAGAGAACAATCTCACTCGAAGTGTCACAACGTGCTAGCACGTCGTCTTCTACATGACAACACAAGACAGTAGGAGGGATGTAGTATGAAGACACAATACGAGCGATATCCTCATAACAATCAATGGAGGTGAATATGGAAGTCAGCTTTTAGCTAATGTCTCTAGCTATCCTTTTGCCTTGACCATTGTTTGTAGTATCATCCCCCACAATGTGTTCGTCAGAATGGGTGTCTGCTAGCAAACAAAACCATGATATAATCAAAGTTAGTGTTAAGGGAATAATAATATCTTTTGAGTTAGATTATGAGAGATTTCTAGGGGCTTAGTCCATGGAGCGGAGGCTTAGGGCCAATAGGACCGAGCCGTAGCGAAGAACATTTGATAGTTGCTTTGAGATTCCCGAGCGGCCAAAGGTGCCGTCGCCTTGAAGCCCAGCAGGGGTGCTACCTTGAACTCAACAGGAGGGTTACCCACGCCCAGCCCGTCTAAAGCGTTGCCCATATCCTCAAACAGGGCTCCTATCTCTCATTTTTCCCTACAGACATCGCCTAATGACTGATTGGTGCTGCCTAGAACTAGGACCTCTGTGCCTTGGGTGCCACCCAATGCTCATTCTCTTATGTTGGGGCCGCACAACAGCTAATTAGCGTCACCAGACAGCTTGCTGGTGCCGCCCAACAGCCCATTGGTTCCGTCATGGACCTCCTTGCATGGGCTTCGAAATCTGCATCTCCCTTAGCATTTTCTGATCCACCATGGTTGCCTCATTGACCTACTGAACTACCTTTTGGCCCCTCACTCTTCTCCATCAATAGATCCACATTAGAAATACTCCCTATAAGACATATCTCCTCAAACCAACCTTCAATGGAAGATCTAAGGTTTCAAGAAAATGGGTTGCAAAGAAGGAGGAGTGAAATGGGTTTATCAATGCTGAATTTGTAAAACCCTATGGAGAATACCTTAAATGGGGCAAAAGGGGTTTTCAAGATTTTTATGCCTTGGGTATAGAGAAGATACTCTAGAAAGGTCCCTAAGGCACTAGAAGTTGAAGCCTAGGTGAAGGGAAGTTTTTTAAGGGGATTCAACACAAAGAGCAGCCATTATGGTGGTACAAAATGGGGAAAGAATTTTTACAAAAAAAAATGGGAAGCCAAAGAAGCTATACTATAGCGGACAAGAAATGAGAGCTCACTTATGCCCTCAAAATCTTTGACACAATAATTTGGGGCATGGGGGCAAATGATGGGCCTAGATCTAATTGGGCCAGACCCAATAAATCAAGTAAGCCCAAATCCACTAGAGAAATACAAGTTAAGCTTGGTTTACCAATTCGACCCAGTCCTAGATTCAAGGAGCCTAGGAAGATATGAGCATGTGAGAGAGAGATTATATGAATACTCACTCTCGAATTTCAAGGCTATCTTAGTTATACTTACTTTTTGTAAGTATCATTTCTGAAAAATTAGTACCCTCACACTCACGTCACCGCCTCACCATACCTATAAATTGTAAGCTTTCTCCATTGAGAGAGGCATCTCACTACACATTGAATTTTGACTCTGCACCATTCTACACGCACTTTCTCTCTCCTAGCTATTGTATTTCTCCCAGAGCTTTCTCTCTCTTACTTTATTCATCAATAAAGACCCTCGACCACCGTTGCCGTTTTTTAGAATGGAGTAGGTCACTCGGACCGAACCACTATATATCTTTGTATTGACTTAATATTTACATTATTGTCATTGATTGCTTTATTTATTATCTATTAATTACACCCTGTCACACACTCAGTCGTTAATCTTGCACGAGACTATTTTGTGCATCATCATGTCCTATTACGAAAATCCAAATTTTTTAATGTTTTGCCCTATCCCCAATTGCTTCAACACCATACTAGCAAATATATATATATATATATATATATATATATATATGCATCAACACCATCAACTTTACCATCATTGTCCATGAAGTTTGATTATTCATCGTATTCTTTTCTTCTGTAGTGGAGAATCCAAACAAGAACGTATTGAAAACCTATTTGTTCACAGGTGCTATGTAGTTGGTAATTGATGTAATCGAGGGAGGGATTCAATCAGAGTAGTATAAGAGTGAAGGTAGAGGAGGATGAGTTTATGGTAGCGACACTCGGTTCAGAGAGAAGAAGAGAGAAACTCTCATTTTTAGATAGAAAAACCTTTCTAGTCAACAGTTGGAAATAAAAGACTTGAAGGATTTAGTTTTGAAGATTTAAACTATTTGGAAGCAAAAATATGGCATTTATTTGCTGATATAATGATGTGGCTTCATATGAATCATTGAATCAAACACCAAGTTGGATGAGATTAACTTTTATTGTTCAAAACTTAGTAAAACGACGACGTTAAGCCTATCAGCACGTTGTGCTGTTTTTCTCCCACATCAGAGGAGTTGTGCCCATGGTGGTACTCATAGATTCTCTATGAAGACACTTTCTTATTACACAACTGAAACCATTAATATCGGTTTTTGTTTTATGTTATATCTCTATACAATTTTGATTTTTTAAATATCTTTTATTTATCTTTGATCATAGATTATGAAAATGACAAATTAAAATAAAATAATTAAATAAATAATCTTTACACTATTAAGTTTTTATTAGAAGACGAAAAGAGATTGAACCCAGGAAAATTATAAGAAGCTTTCCTTGAGATTTTCCTTAATGACATTTTATTTCTTATGATGTATAAATAACAAAGATTCGCAAAATTACAAGGTTAACCAAAATTCATCTCATCTTGTTGAAAGGTAGGTGAAGATCAAATTTATTTGATGTCGCCGAAATTTCTATCAAATTTTTTGAATGCCCCTAAATGTGGAATATAAACTTTTTTTTTCACCTATCTCAAATCTCAAAAATAAAAAAAGTGTTCATAAAATGTAACTCCCAATTTTCCCTGATTAAGGGACAACAAAAGGCCTGGTGTGCAAACGGGTAATCTAGCTCACCACGTGATCTGGCCTAGGGTTGGTTTGGCTTGAGCTTGAAATTTAGGGCAAATTTGAAATTTTAGAACTGGGAATTGTTAAAAATTATACAGTTTTTAATGTTAGGTAATTAAGTCTCTTTTTTAGAATTTAATTGTGACCAAGTACACAATTTGACTTTATTTATTTTCCTTTAACATATTGTCCTTCCTTAAACTATGCGTTATTTTATAGGTAGTTAAGTTGAGTTTTGATTTTATTTTGTTGTATTAAAGATTTCCTAATATTGAGACAAATCTCCCTCAAATCGTGCGTACTTTTTTAGGTAGTTAAGTTAAGTTGAGTTTTGATTTTATTTTATTGTATTTAAGATTTCATAAAATTGTGGCAGATCTGTAACATTCGTTTATTGTGTGTATCTCAACCAATTTTTAATTTAATTTTTTTTTTTCACATTATTGTTGGTTCTCTTCTTCCTTTTCTTCAAAATACATGCCATTATCATTTGGAAAAGTTCAAACATAACATTATTCTTATTCTCCATAGCCATTATTAGGTTTGAATTTATGCCTTCATTAAGTTTTTTTTTTTAATTTTTTCGTTCTTAGTCATGGTAATTATTCCTTTTTTTTTTATTTTTCATAGTTCTTTAGTTGATCTTGAAGCACGATAGTGAATGGTGTCTTTTTGTATTTTCCGTTTCTTTTTTTTTCATAGTTCTTTTGTTTTCGTTGGTTACCAACCCACACGCAGACATGACCTCATGAATGTTTTTTTCCCAATTTTTTTTTTTTTGGATCTAGGAACACCATGTTGGATGGTGTTACCAGTTTGTGTCATGATTTTTTTCCAGTTTGACATTATTTCTATTCTTAAGCTTCCTATTTTTTGATGGCATATTGTTGTGTTACACTATGTAGTCCACACAGGGAACATAAAATCTTTTTCCATTAGATATGTCCCCTATGCTTTCAAATTAGGAATTGTTTCACATGATTCATTCATAAACAACAATATGAGACACTGAGTTGCTATAGTGTGGGAAACTTGTTGTATGAATCTATGTGCGTAATTGTTGCACTGATTATGTTACACACTCTTTGCTACACTGTAAATAGTCATCATATACACTTAGAATTCACCTGAGTTCCATTTTGAAAATGATTTCACTTGATTCATTCAGAGACTGTACCGCCCTAAAATCTACCCTAGAAAGCATTCTATCTAGAAATCATCCAATTATGAGAACAACTAAAAATAATCATTTAGATAATAAACGATCCAACCATCCACTAAATACCAAATACAAAAGACAATAAAATATTGTAGCATCTGCAAGCTGACAGTTCAAAACTAAATTATAACGTATGCAAATCGATGTCCATCACTACCTCACTGGCCTCCTAGCACGTCCATCGCCTCGCCTCGCACCCATCGCTTGGTCCACAGTGCCCAACGCCTAGTCTCGTGCCCAGCACTTGGACCTCGGCGCCCAAAGCCTCGCCTTGTGCCTAGCGCTTGCCTCTTGTTCCTAGCCCCCTTTGTCACCATAACAGGCTTGCCAAACGCACCCACGTCTCACCTGCCAAAGAGCGCCAACACTCAGGACTTTGCCTGCCAACACCCGTGCTCCCTTGCTGCCCACGTGCACCTTGTATCCCACGCTACACAACTATGACTCTTTATCAAATGAAAGCATTTGCGGCAAAATACCTAGAAGAAAGGGTAAAAAAATAGATTATTCTTACTAATGCCATCTCCCTCAAATATCATTGGACTCCGGGCATGGGGGCAAAAGACTGGCCCGACCCAGACCCAGACCACAGATGCGGGCCAGGCCCAAATCACAAATATGGGCCAATAAAGGTCCAGCCCACCATCTTGAGAGACAAAGTCTATTACTAGCGCATGTGGAGATCTCCATCTTAGGAAAAAAATCTTGGAGCTCAGTTATCAGAGTACTCATCGCTAGCTTCATAAAACCACCTTGCCCGTTGCATCAGGGAATCTCCCTACTCCCCGTTACGAGGGAGACGCCTCAATCAGGACTCACCATAATGGTGCATCAATCAATGCTCCCTCTAAGGTGATATGAAGTTTTACTCACCTATAAATTGTAAGTTCTTCCTATACATGGGGATATTGCACACATCTCAGCACATCACACCTTGAACAATAAAACTGTCTGACTACTATCATCATTCCCAGTGGTGTAGGTCAACCAGACTGAACCACCTAATCTATGTATCTCGCTGTATTAAACTTCTGCATCACATACCGTCTTATACACCATCACACTTTTGATTGATTTTGCATAAACCCATTTTTGTGCATTATCACATGACATGAACCATTTCCCAACTTCACTAGATCCTCATTAAAAGTTTCAAAATTTCAAAGAATATGTGAGTGATTGGACTAACAATCGAATAAGGAACTAACTAAAATTTTAACATGAATATTGATGATACCATAGATTAGAATGAGATTCTATCTGTCATAGCTCAACTTTGGAAATCCGATCATGGAGCATAGAGTTGACATGATCAGTCAACAACACGAGTCCCTTGCTTACGTAATTGAAACTCGGCATGATCTTGTGCTGCTCGATTATAAAGCTCTGTCAGGCTGAGCTTTTCACCTTAACAGCTCTTCTAAAGGAGAGCATCTTTATGGTCACCAAATGATACCTAATCAACTTGGCCGATGACCAGGGAACTCAGATATGCATACCAAAGGAAGAGCTGGACCCAACAATCCAGCCCAACCTTGGGCACAAAGATATTGCTTCTAAGATGGCACATCAACATTTCTAAAAAGACACGTAGAATAGTGTCAGATATCTTTTAACGACAAAATATTTCCCTCATGATTATAATCGATTGAGAAGACCAAACTATCTCGAATAGAGACAAAAGTTAGTCCCTGTATAAGTAGGAGGGAATGCCCTATGTAGGAGGGATTATTAAATCCTATTTACTAATCTTCTTCTTCAAGTAGAGACTCCATTAGAGTGGACTAGTCAAGCTCTTCAGTCTGATGAACCCCTGAATTCTGTGAGTTGTCTTATTTCCATAAATTATCATTTCTCTACAACAAAAATAAGTTATTTAGCTCTTCACCTACTAAACTATCACTCACTCACACACACACATACATTCAACTACTTTCGGATTCCTATGTGATTGATGTGTAACGGTGTCGTTCCTAACCTCTCAATACCACCCTCAAATGTGTGTATGGCTTATAAGACTAAGGGAGTGTCACTCTCCCTAGGGCTTGATGCAAGAGATTAGGCAACAACGGATGTGAATAGTGAGAAATGGATGAACAAAATATGTGTGAAATAAAATGTAGAATATGCACAAAAGCGCTCTCCAATCGCAAGGAGTCTTTCGTGGTTGGTTTTTTACTTGGAAGAGTATTCCAAGGTCGTCTCATCAGGGAAGGAAAGGGAGTTTTATGAAAGTGATTTTGCAAAAGTGAAAAGAAAGTTTAAAATCTTGTATTTGAGTTTTGTGTTTGGTTTGTAAATGAAAATGCAAGAAAACAAGTGTTGGCTAATCCAAAGGATTCATTCCAATGGGAATACCAAATCAACTCAAATCCTTCCTCCGATTGAGCATGAATGAATGATTGATTCGGGGGAAGCTAGGGACGAGATTGGTGAGTATCTAAGCATAACCCGTGACTAGGCCTACGGGATATCAAAGGCTCACCAACTCATCCATTCTCTACCCCTTCAAATCGAACCATTTGACTCAAAAGGGAGGAATGAAAAAGAGTTGAAATGGAATCCCCAAGAGGAGGTCTTCCCTTAGATTAACCAACTTAAAATCTAGTTACTCGTGATAAAATGAAAGACAAGCATAATATAAATGGACATAATGAAGAAATGAAGCATGGAACTTAACTAAATGCAAGAAAACATAAACTAAGAATAAAAATATTCAATACCCATTTTAAACTAAGAATTGAAGAAAACTTAAAAACATAAATGGTGAAAGCTAAGAAACTAAATTAAACTTGCAAAGCAATGGAATTAAATGACATTGAAAGTAAATAAGGAAGCTTACACAAGTCTTATAGCAATGAAAATGGTGAAGAACAAGCAAAAACGAAATTTACATTACACTATTCATTGTCTTCCTCCTTGGAGCTTTCTATATCTACTCCTAAGCTTAGGTAGCCACCTCCCTCTCTTGTTGAATAATGCTGAGATATATGGAGTGTGAGCCTTTCATTTTCGTGCAAGGTGGTCCCTAGGATCTGTGTGAAAGGTCATCCATCAATGGCAGGTGATATGATGGCCCTTGACAGGCTAAGGAAGAGCTAGCCTGCAACCCCATGTGCAGCCCATTCCTCTCCCATGCTTCATTAATGCCAAGCCTTCCAAGTCATCCAAATGTGTAAGGGAGGTATGCTCTTGTGTCAGAAAATATTGGGGGGCAAGTGGGAAAAGTGTAGGTGGGACCCCCAAGCCTCAAAGTTGAGTTACAAGCTGTTTTTAGGCCAGAAGGTTCGTGGTACCGGTACTGTTTTTCAACACTGGACCACCTTCAGTAAAAATGACATAACTCTTGATCTAACCGTTGGATTGAGCTGAAATTTTGACCCGATACAGAAGACATCCAGATCTACAACCTTTATGTTTTGAACTTTTCCAGATGCTGATCAGATCATGGTCAAAATGGAAGACAACCAAGACAGTGCTTCCCAGTGATGTGGCAGCTGGTGCCTTTGTTCCAAAACACCAATACCTCCTTGATTTCTTCACTTTTAAGCCTCCAATTCTTCATGTATTATGTCCATGCCATTACCACACATCCAACATAGTTGCAAGGTCCTAAAATCCAACATTTAAGCTATCAAAACATGCAACATCGAGAATTCAACATTATTCATAAAATAGGCTAACACTAAGTAATTAAATGCAAAAGTTGAGTTATAATGAATGTAATGAGGCCTTGAAATGCGCAATATTATGTGCTCATCACTATGCAACCTCTTTATCTTCGCACCTTTACACCTTTATTTTTACTATCAAAATACTATATCAAAGAACATTGTCTTATTAAATTCAAAATTTGGAGCCAAATGTAAGTAGTACCAGTGGCTAGAAGCACAAATTACAATTATATGTCATGAGGATTCCTTCCCTCTAGACCAGGTAAATCCTTAATTTCACAAACATAAAATAAGATTGTATTTTATGCCTTATAGGTGATCATGTCAATCCAAAGTTCATTTTTAGTTACAAGTCAAAACAAAACAAAATAAAAAAAGCCATCGACCTGATGGTTCTTCGTTACCAAAAAAAAAAAAAACATTATTTATCAGAGGAAAAAAAAATATGAGGCACACAGGCAAGGAGAGTCGTGACTTAAAAGTTTGTACGTAAAATACAATTGAAAGATTACTAGCCTATCCATCATGCCCTTAAAGTGAGATTGGAATTTCCAAATGCTAAAGCTTATAAATGATTGGGGAACTTAATAAACAATACATTGACTACAAGATCCAGGAAAAAAATAATACTTTTTAGTATTTGAATAAGGATCCGATGGAATAAAAGTGAGTGTGACATCTGATTTGATTGTCTGGTCTCGAATTTGATAAGCTAATCGAGTAATCTCGGATTTGTGGAGAAATGAAAGACACCAGCCCTCAAAATGAACATCTTACCAGCACAACTAAAATACGATGAAACTGTTGTGATCGTGTAATAATTATAGTGAATAATTATGAAAAGAAATAATCAAGAGAACAATAACACACAGATTTACGTGGTTCGGCAATGTACCTACATCCACGAGGAGCGAGCGGCAGTTTTATTCATTATCTCAAAGTAGGGTTACATCTTAAGTATTTATATAACCCTAGTACGGATGTATTTACAAAAATACCCCTGTACCGTACCGTGGGGCGTTGCCCCCGCACCCCCAACTAATCAGCGTCCCTGCAAGGCAAATGCCGTCATGGGCTCTGATACGTTGCGCTTCGCTCCGCTCCGACATCTGCCTCCTTACCATTGTGCACACAGCAAACATGAGCCGCACATATTTTAACAATCTCCACCTTGGCGAATATCCACCCCTTAGGAGAAAAAACATGTATCTGGGAACTCCACCTGGGACGCTAAGTTTGGGCATCTCCCATCTAGCAACTGGAGATATTAATCAAGTCCAAGCAATGCTTGAACTTGTCTGTAGTAACCGGCTTTGTCAACATGTCTGCTGCATTCTCAGAAGTGTGAACTTTCTCAAACAATAATTCACCAGAACAAACCAGCTCCCTGATCTTACGAACCACGTAAATCTGTGTGTTATTGTTCTCTTGATTGTTTCTTTTCACAATTATTCGCTATAATTGCTGCACAATCACAACAGAAACCGATTTATCTTAAAAATGATTGTAAATTTTGACATCTTAAATTCGAATATTTGAATTTGGACAATCTCACGGTGTCAAGCCATGAGAGATTTATTCCTCATAAATACCTTAGACCCAGTGTGTATGGTCGATCTTTGACCAAACCGAATAGAAAATTAGTTAAAGTATGTGTAAACTGACCAGAACACCCTTGATCATTGAACCAAAAAAAAGAACAATAAAAGACACCTTCCATCAATCAAAGTTTGCGGACCTATCACTATTTTATAATTAAATCAAGGAGTAATGTGGTGGTGATCTATATTAATGGAGAAAGCGATGGCTTTTTAGAATCCAATAAAAAAAAAAGAAAGAGAAGAAAATTATGGCATCTCCATTGTACAAGTGAGATTAGTGATGGATAGACCTACCTTACTACAATCAATTGTACAAATGTATAATACCCAATAGTTGGTGAATGTTCTTCACAAGATATACCTTTAATGGATAATCATGGATGTCAAATT
The DNA here is from genome assembly GCA_023539305.1 of Ilex asprella. Classification (NCBI taxonomy): domain Eukaryota; kingdom Viridiplantae; phylum Streptophyta; class Magnoliopsida; order Aquifoliales; family Aquifoliaceae; genus Ilex; species Ilex asprella. Next base: position 28,720,753 of record CM042188.1, on the reverse strand, counting down.
TGATTTGGAGAATTGGGATCATTGAATTGTGAAGTTTGATGTGAAATGCATATGCTCTTAATTTGAAAGTTTTCTTTTCTTTTTTTGTTTTGTTTTGTTTTGTTTTGTTTTGTTTGATTTTGTGTGCACACCGATGAATTTGAGCTATTAATATATTCTAATGGGAAAGAGAAGAAAAAAGAGTAATGTTATCAGACATAATAATCTAATTTGATTGACCGACATAATTCACTAGTGTCATTGGAATCAAAATAATACGTTAATTTAGCAAATTATGTTAAAATATTAGGAACAAATTCTAAGGAGTGAATATACCTTATCTTTGCTACGGGGTTAGTGAGATTTGCCTCCAAAGCTTTTATGGGAAGATGATTCCTGACTCACTTGAATAAATCAAATCCCTTTTATTCAGTTTTTATTTCCACAATTTTAATCACCCATTTGAAAATATTAGACTCAGTCATGAGTCCTACTTTTGTTGTTGGATAATTGAAATGGTCAAAATTGGAGTTTTGTTTTTTCAGATGGTGAGAAATATTCTTCCTTGTACTTTCAAAATGACAAAATCAAATCAATCTATTATGTCATCGTTTATCATATCAAAGTTACAGCCTATTTTGTTCGCCCAACTAGAGGCAACAGGGTCCTTTAATCAAGTCAAGCTAGTTGAACTCAACTCGTTTTAAACTTAGTTCGTTTTCTAAACGAACAAAATTTAAATAATTTTTTTGGCTCTCTTATAAAAATGAGACTAAAAAGTTTGAATCATTTATATGTAAAATAGTAGAATTATTTAGGCTCGACTCGTTTAAAAAAATAAACTCAACAGATTCGGTTTAAGCTCGTAAAGTTCAACTCGATTATTAACCCTATTTAATTGCATGTTTCTTCTTAAAAAATTACAAAAGCCAAATAGTTCCACTACAATTTGGTTTCTTCAATTATTGCATTAGTTGTCTTGACATACTTCTTAATTTGGAGTATTCAATGGAGCTTTAACCTTTTCCTTAATATTCTTGCATGAAAACTCGGTTGCCTGTTTAACGAAATACAACTCAACCCCATCCTAAACCCCCCCCCCCCACAAAAAAAAAAAGTAAAGAGAAAAGTAGTATATTCCATTCTTTAAGAGCAATGCTAAGTGGATTTAAAAAGTAAACTCGATAATTATAACTATTAATTTCATTGTAGATTCTAGTATTTATTGAGACTCACTGCCTATTCAATTGTTGTAATTATCAAATCTACTTTTTAAGTTCATATAACATTACTTATTCTTTAAACATTACAACTTTCACTCTATTTGTAAGTGACCCATTAAGAGACAAGTCCTCGGTGTAGGGAAAAAATTAATCAACTGTGTTATGAACGACACAAATTTAAATCATATGGTAGTTTTGAATAAAAACTGTACACCTCACGAACCTCCCCCATATGTGATGGGATATGATGGGATATGGGGGAGCTCGTGAATTTACCCTTTTTTTTTCCAGAAGTACATTTGGATCATAGGGCATCTACAAAGAAAATCATTCAACTTTTTAAATCCAAAATCTCCATTCTGCAACAAGGGCAGTGAGCATTGTTCTCTAGCCATGGCACCATACATCTTGAATGGAACAGATGGGAGAAGGGCAGACGCACCAGGGTCTCGCCCACCTTGAACTGCTCCAAGCACACGGCGAACTCCTCTTGGTCCAAGGCCTTCTTTTTCTGCACAAACTTTGCCCAACTGAACCTCTTCAATCCTCACTTCTTCACTCCAAACACCTCTATTTTCAAATCCCTAGTACCACAGACCTGCCCTCCCCTCCCTTTAATCTCTCTTGCCCGTTAGTCCTCAACTCAATCATAAGTGAAAATCAGTAAATATTAGTTTTTTTTTTTTAACTGGTAGTAAATGTAAGATGATAAGATGATCATTTCTGGTGTTCATTATTTATATTCTCTCATAATTAAAAATAAAAAAAAAATCAAGAAGGTACATGGTAGGAAGGGTTTCTAAAATTAATGGAAGATTGTCAACACGATTTGGTAATTTTTTTTCTTGACTGTTATAATCATAAACGGGTTTGATTTGTTATATTCATTTGAAAAATGGATTGACATGCATCTAGTTAAACATGATTTATATATGATAAGATACAAATACGATTATAAATGACCATAAATGATTTGGAAGAGAGATGCAAATTTTGATATGACAATTTATGCTACTTGTACATGTAACATATACGACATGATTCATTAGCAACTCTACTAAATGCGGTTGGCATGCAACACAAAGGGGACAAAAAAATCTCACTTACCTTTTGGTTTCTGATTTCGTTTGTGCTTTTAGCCTCTCATCTAACCTTTCTTTGGCTTCTATAGCCACTTCTGCTAGTTTCTCATTCAGATATTCCTGGTTCAGTGTGATTCACTGCTGTTTGTAAATATTCAAACAAATTTTAGTAACACACATTCAAATATATGTAGATCTATGTAGAGAGAGAGAGATGTGGTTTGTTATAGTACCATGGAAGAAAATGAGCTGAGACCGACTTCACGGTTGGTTGTGTACAAACAAAAAGATGACCGCCTTGTGGAGGCATGGGCTGCAGACGCAGTAGGTGAATCTGAAAAAGCACCGCTCTGATGAAACCGTCTTCTTCTAGCACATTCAACGGCAAGCATAACAGCCATTTTGGCAAAGAAAAACTGTATGGCTATGGCTTCTATATATGATTCATTTGCTATAGTTCTTGCCTTCCTCATTCAAAGCTTGCCTGAGATAAAGAAAAAAAAAATCAAATATAATAGAAAAATACCTATATCAGCAGCAGAACGAACATGGGCTCTTCACAGAAGTTTCATGGAAAAAATGATTGAATCCAATAGAACTATTAGAAAAAATTGAAAGGTAAGTAGTTACTAGAGACATGACGGCCATTTCTGATTCGTTATGCAGCTTTTTGCCATCTGTTTCAGGCTTTCAATCAGTAATGTTAGATGATTAATCCCAATCATTAAATAAGTAATGGGTCCTAATAAATGCTGGAACTACAGTAAAATCAATGATTGTAATTATCAAGTCTAATTTTTAAATATATTTAATATTGTTCATTATATAGAATGATTGAAAGTGACGGAAAGAGAATGAAAATGGTCAGAAGATGGAAAATTTCATGGAATTTGACCAAGGGACCAGTGGGTAAGAGTGGTGCTGGTAATAAATCCCATCCAGTCGGAGTTCTTTTAGGGCATGTTTGCTTCAATCTTTTGGCTGGTACAATGATCTGAATAAGGTGGAAATAATCCGGGTCCAACTTAATATTTTGTTTATTTTACTTCATGGCCTGATTGTAATGAGGTAGTTGAATAATAGGCATAAGGTGAATACTTGCTCATATCCCATCTATGTGGTGCTATTTAATACTACTGTATAGATGATATAAAAATCTTATAGGTAGTACAAGTTTACTCAAAGACTAAAAATGTCTTTCTCAAACCTTTATCATATGTAAATGAAAGGCATCCTTGTAAATGACCAAATGAAAACATCATTAATGCTATTCTTTTCTGTGAATCCCACAAACCTACAAACTAAGTAAACAAACAAGGCCAAGGATAAAAAATGAAAAATAACAAATGCTTTCCTACACATAGGGAGTGCACTGGATTGGAAATGATATTCCAATCTCATCCAACCTACTCCACAAAGCAAACATACCCCTTTGTTTTAATTTTTTTAATTTACATTTAATTTATTTATATGTTGATGTACATTTATCGAATTTATATCCATATTGTATATGATCAAACTCGTGTGTAATCAAGGGCGGAACTAAGATTTTTATTTATTCTGGGCTAAACTAGTATTCATACAACTAACAAAAATCTTGGTTCTGTCCTTGACCATGAGGGATTGTCTCTTTCTCTCGCCAAATGCTCTTTCTCTCGTTGGTAGCCATTGTCGAAAGTTTCAACCGATATCATCACCGGAATTGTTTTGTGAACCTTCTTCTAGGCTATGCCGAGGCATTTTCAATTCTATCACAAAAAAGTATGCGTGAATAATAATAAATAATTTACACTAATGTTTAATATTTAGAACACAATAAATATATATTTTTTTTGTTCTTGACTTTTGACACGAATACGACATGATTGATACTCTTAATTGTGATACTTATGTAAACTCTATTAAAATAATTAATAAATTTTATTAAAATTATTTAATTAAACACATATTTTATTTGACCAAAAATATATCTCAAACACAATATTATAATTTTATAATATCTAAAGAGATAAGACAACACTACATCATTAAAAAGTAAAAAAATAATAAAGATGATAATTAAAGTGGTGAGAGAAATACACAACTTACTGTCAAAAAAAAAAAATAGAGCCGGTGGGTAACAGGTAAGTCATTATATCCAATAAATAAATAAAAGCAAAAGGCGGTGGTGGGTAAGTCATTACATCCACAAAAACAAAAAAAGAAAAGAAAAGCAAAAGGCGATGGTGGGTAAGTCTTGAGTCATTACATCCACAAAAACAAAAACAACAAAAAAAAAAAAGAGGTGGTGGACAGTGGACTTACCCAACAGAAGAAACCAAGCCGATGGACGGATGGAGCAACGTAGAACAGGAGATCGTCTCGTCTTCAATCGTTCGAAGCAAGCAGCAACCACAACGACCAGAAGAGAGCACAGATCTGATCATTGGGTCAAGATTTTGAGTTCAAGTCTTTCGAGCGGGGCTGAAATTTTTGAAAGATTTAGAAAATTTTTTGAAGAGAGCACAGATCTAATCACAAGTGCATTTTTAAGTTTTTTATTTGAAAGATTTTCTAAATTTAAACATGTATTTAAGTGATGGATAGAAGATGAGAGAACTTGATTAAATTTGGGGCTGAAATTTTTGGGATTAAAATTAATTTTTGGGGCTAAAATGTGGGTTTTATAGTCAAATTGGACTAATAATTAGTGATTTAGTGGGCTAATACTAGTACTTATAAGCTTTCATAAAAATAATAATTTTTTTTATTTTTTATCCCGGGCTTCAGCCCACCACTGCCCTCCAACAGTTCCGTCTGTGTGTGTAATGGAGTTATTATTGAACCATGCCATTAAATAAGTCTGATTAGCCCGATTCCAGTTCATATTGAATCATACACATAAATGGGCTTGATTGGCAGATTTGATTATGATCTGAACACTTAAAAACTAAGGCATATCCATTCCCTAATTTAGTCTCGATTTTCATATCAAATTGATACAAATAAATGAGTAATGTTATAAAAACTTAATTTGAGAACTTAATTTAATATACAATTAGATTAATTATAAATTTTAATGTTAAATGAAGTCCACTTCAATCTAATGGTTCAATTAATTTAAATCTCAGATTAAGTCCCCATATCAAATCCTAAAATTATTTTTTAACTTTTATCACTCAACGTGACATAATTATAATTATTAGTTATATAATATATTTAGTGTGATCTATTTAATTAAAGAATAAAATTATATGCACAAAATTATTTATAACCATTAGGTCAACTATGAGATTCATTGATCCGATAACTATAGATAATTTAGTGTACACTTTTGATGTGCTTAATAAAATTATTTTTAATTAAGAGTAATGTTAGATGGACTTAAAAACTAGACTTACAAATTTGACTTTATAATACCAACCATTGAATAGGTAGTAGGTCCCAATAAATGCTGGGACCTACAGTAAAATTAATGATTGAGATTATCAAGTCAATTTTTTAAGTCTATTTTTTTAAGTCCATGTAACATTACTCTTTAATTAAATGGTCCACATTGAAATTGTTTGCATAAAGGTAATCCAAAAAGATCGTTAATGCAAGAACGCACATGCACACCAAGTGAGCCACGCGGCTCACCAAATCCGCATAATTTATTTATTTACTAGAGATAACCCGTGCCTGAAGGTACAGTGCAACGTAAACCAACTAATTAATTTGGAGAAGTGAGAAGTGAAGATCTTTTATAACAGTAGCGAAACAAAAATATGATATAGGGTGGACACATTTTAAGTATAATAGATAAAAATAATGTAATATATTTTTATATCGAATTTGATACTTAAAAATTTATTAAACATAAAGGGGTTTATTTGAAAAAAATTAATACGATAACATCTATACATTAAGAATCAATTATATTATTTATTTGATACAAATAGAAGTAATATTCTATAATTTTTAATCTTCTTACAAATTTCACATTTTAGTCATTTTTGGCTATATATTCCATAATTTTTTAACC
>CM042188.1:28656842-28709466 GCA_023539305.1 Ilex asprella | reverse complement strand
TATACAAATTCAAAATGTTATACTACATAGATGATATTAATGACAAATTTGATCAAGTTAATTATTATGTTAGAGAAAATTATGTATTTCAAGATCAACAGTAATTGTTGATCTGTTGGGAGGAAAAACTTATAATTTTTTAACTGTTGGATGATTGAATTTGAAACCGTAGGATGAATTTCAAAATCAGTCGTAACCGTTGACTTTTTGGAAGAAGAAATATTAAGGAAAAAAATTATAATTTTTTGGCCGTTGGATGAATGAATTTGAGACCATAGGATGTGTTAGAAGTTCAGCCGCAATTGTTGATTTTTTTAAGGGAAAATATTAAAGAAAAAAATTATAATTTTTTGACCGTTGGAAGAATGAATTTGAGACCGTAAGATCGGCTTGTTGAAGCCTTTGATGAATAAAGGCCTTTGGATGTTGAAGCCTTAATTGTTTTGAGACTGTTGGATGTTGAAATATTGGGATTTGAGCCACTCTGTTTTATATTATAGATTTCAAACTGACTTAAAAAAATATTAATTTATATACATGTAATCAAAATCGAGTTAAATCTAATACAAACTAAAAATTTAATTTATCAAAAAGTATATCGCCAAAATATTTTACAACAAAAAAATATTTGCAAATATCATTTATAAACTATTATTTTTTTAATTAGTAGAAACTATTAAAAAATTATTAATTTATAAGAATATATTAGCATTGAGTTTTTTTAAGAGATAAAAAAAAATAGTTTTGAACTTTTGATTCAAGATATGTGTAAGACATGTTAGTTTGAGATAATTAATTAAATAAATAAAATTAAAATTAATTATATTCAATATAAATGTGTTAAGCAGCGCCCTTATTTTTTTTTCATCTTAAATAGATGAGTTTTTTTTAATATCATTGTGTCTTATACAAATTCAAAATGTTACACTACACATATGATATTAATGACAAATTTGACCAATTTAATTATTATTTCAGAGAAAAATATGTATTTCAAGATCAGCAATAATTGTTGACCTATTGAAAGGAAAATATTAAGGAAAAAAAATATAATTTTTTGACCGTTGGATGAATGAATTTGAGACCGTAGGATGTGTTCCAAGATCAGCCGTAATCGTTGATTTTTTAAAGGGTAATATATTAAGGAAAAAAATTATAATTTCTTGACCATTGGATGAATGAAATTGAGACCGTAGGATGTGTTACAAAACCAGTCGTAATTGTTGACTTTTTTTAGGGAGAAATATTAAGGAAAAAATGATAATTTCTTGACCGTTGGATGAATGAATTTGAGACCGTTCGATCGGCTTATTGAAGCCCCGCTCTGTTTTATATTATAGATTTTGTTTGTTTTTCGGCTCAAAATCCCAAGCATAGACCACACATGACGCATGCAATGTGTATGTTTGTCAAATGCATACGTAGAGTTGTGCCTTAAATTTTGTGTTACACTAGTCTTGGTTTTGTGTGTGTGTGTGTGTGTGTTTTTATCAAAGGTATTGTGTGCGTTAATTATATCCATTTGTACTGTATTGTGTATGGAGTTGGTAAGTGATGGATTGAGATTTCTTCCATTATCTATTCTTTTTAATTTTTTTCAATACACTGTTAGATGAGTGATATATGTAAGATTTTGAATTTCAATGTACAAGATTTTTTCTTATTCATTTTATTATTGGCGGAGTGTTAACCATTATTAAAAAAAAATTCACAAGAAAAAAATCTTATCCATTAAGATTTAAAATTTTATACATGTCATTCATTTAGTATTGTATTTAGAGGAATTGAAAGGAAGGGGATAATGAAGGAGATCCGAATTTGTTAAGTGATTATTGTTGCATTTGCATGTGTTCCATGGATCAACCTTAAAAATAACAATTTTTATTTAGGGAAAATTTCATACACACACCCTTTAATTAGGTATAAATTTAATGACACCCACTCCTTATTCTAAAACTTCATTGCACCCCCTTTTGGTATATATTTTCAAATCAAAGACAACCCATTAATGGTAATTTTCATCTCTACCAGTACAAAAAGTAACAGTTTGATTATAAATTTTTTAAAAATTTCAAAACTACCATTCCCTATGTAAATCTACTAAAACGCCGCCAACACTTTTCTCACTTTATATACCACACTTTTTGTTGTTTGTGAAAGTCCAAAATGATATAGGGTTGTTAGAAGACATAGGGGATTAACGCCAGCTATTATTCTTCAACTTGTTCTCATAGTAATCGATCATTACCTAAGTTGATAAAAAGAGAAAAAATATATTTTTTCTTGCAAATTTGTAAATGTTTTTCATGTAGATTTTTTTAAAAAAAATTCGTGCAATTTTTATTTTTATTTATTTTTTCATGCAGATAATTTTAATTTTTTTCATGCAATTTTTTTAATTTTTTTTTCATTCAAACACCCATTAGACTTTTAAGTCATTAAGTCCTTTTTCTTATAAGTTGTTGGGTAAGAAGTGCACTTTTTGATTTCTTATTTTCTTATATTACCTAAGTTCCCTCTATGATATGTTTATTGTTGTTCGTTATAAATTACAGGGTTTTAAATTTATTTTATAGTTAAAAATTGATTGGGACAGAATTTTGAGTATGGACCGCCATGACCATGAAAGCTCAATGATCCCAGAACACTCTGATTGGCTTGTTGGCCCGAGAGACGTACCCCCAGTCCAACTCATATCATAAGCAGAGGAGGCAAAGCCCAATGGGACCGGCGGCCCAGCGAAAGCCAAAAGATAGCTAGAGAAGGAGAAGTCGAACCCTAACCCAAGACACATCCCACCATGCTGTGTGTCCCAAAGGATAGGGGGACCATCTCTGAAACCTATGACAGTCGCACCCACCCGTTGGGAGTGGTGGTGCGTATCGACCCAGACGCAATGGTTACAGTAACGCCGGCTAGCAGGGTTTTCTTGCAGAGCAAGGACGAGGGGTCCCCACAGAATCAGCAAGCGAACAAGAGGAGCTGATGGGAACCCTAGAGAGGACGACTCATATAAATAGAACAATGTTACCTTACCCGGGGAGGAGGATCTTCTTGATCTTTATCCTTCGTCTATCCCTGGGCATTCCATGTAATATTGCTAGTAAGGGGTAACCTCTTGTAATGATCCAGCGCCCGCAATCCGATTGTATTTAAATAAGAATCAATATATAACCTCAAGGAGCAAGAGACTAGATTACAGTGGATGTAGCCACAATCCATCAGATGGGGTGAACCACCTAACTTCCGTGTCTTTTCCATCTATTGGATAATTCGTTCGCTCTCATAATCTTGATAAACCTACACTCATTAACCCCTACTGACTACTGGACTTGGGGTTGCCTTTTCCGAGACATCATCAGTTGGCATCGTCTATGGGAAACGATTTTCATCGTTTTCCTTTGAGTTTTTGTTTATTTGATGGTTTCAACTCAAAACATGAGTAAAGTTCCTACCAATCTCCAAGTCCTCCAGGATCTATCGGAAAAATTTTCGGCCCCAGAAGGAGACGTCGAGGATCGCCCCCCAGCGGCGAACCTCCCTCCTCCCAACGAACTTGAAGTCTATCACTGAACCATGGTGCAACTAATAAAGCAGAACCAAGAACTGATGGAGGGGATATAGGCACATCGGCTCCCTTGGTTCCCGCCAGCATGTCAAGATCCTCCTCCACCCCAGGCTGAGCACGACGCCCTTCCTCAGGAGCGCCAAGCCCTGTCTAACGGAGTCATTAAGCTCCATGAACACAGCCATTCTGGAGAAAACCACCGGAGGAGACGCCCTGAAGAACGCGACGAAGATGAGGCCCACAGCAGGGCCAGACCCACCTACCAAGACGACAGACCCTATCACTTGCTAGAAGCCATGGACCACCATTTGGAGCAAAAACTCCATGAGATCCAACGGGAGTTGGGTAATACGAAAGAAGTGGTCAAAGGAAGGACCCCAGATACCATGGATGCCCTTCTCCAATACACTGAGTCTCCATTCACTCTAGAGGTCCTCCACTTTTCCCTTCCCCATAAATTCTGAACACCGTTGATAGAGGCATTCGACGGGACCAAAGATCCAGTTGACCACCTGAATTTTTACAAAAACCAAATAGAGCTTCAAGGTTAACCTGACCCAATACACTGTCGAGCATTTGCCATCACCCTCAAAGGGTTAGCGATAGCCTGGTTGAACCGTTTATAACTCGCGTCGATCTCCTCCTTTAGGGGGTTGTCCATTCAATTCGTGTCATATTTCATCAGAGCAAGGACGTACAAGAAGCTATCCTACCATCTTCTGAGTGTCAAACAGGGGCCTAACGAGTCCCTCCGAAGCTATGTACAACGCTTCAACCAAGAATTCCTAAAGGTGGAGAGTGTGGACGACAAGTTTGCATTGACCACTTTCATGTCCGAGCTTGGGCTACAATACAAGGACCTCCTCTTCTCGATAGCCAAAAATTCTCATGCCACCATGACCGAGGTACTGGCGAAAGCTGAGAAGTACATCAACGACGAGGAGGCCCTCTACCTGAAAGGGGGCTCAACACTGATTGAAGGAGATAAGAAGAAAAAGGATCGTAGTCCCAGGAAAGAAGGAAAACATAATCAACCCCCGAAATGAGATTGTTCACCAAGAAGAAGAAGAAAGCCCTCTCCAAAGAGGGGAAAAAATGTCCAAGACCGTTTGGGACCACCCCTACAAGACTTACAGCCGTGGTTCACCCCAGCACGACTTCTACCCCTTAACTTCTATCGCTCAAGTTCTCCACGAAGTCCAAAATGAAAGGTTCATTCGGTGGCTACCTCGAAAGAAATCTGACCCCAACAGGCGTGACCTCGCCAAGTATTGTGAGTTCCACAAGGACACGGGCCATGAAACCAATTACTGCATCCAACTTAAGAAGGAAATAGAATACTTGATCCAGAGGGGCCACTTGCGCCAATACGTAGCAAGAGAAGAAAGAGCCCAGAACAGCCAAGGGTGAGAAGCCCAAGCCGTCACAACGGCACCTCAGTAGCACCAGCAAACCCTTGGCGAAATTCGAGTCATCTCGGGAGGTTTCGTCGGAGGTGGTGAGACCAGCTTTAGCACGGAAGGCGCACGCCAGGAGGGCTCGGTCAGTAGACTTCCTAGAAATCCAAGTCATCATAAAGACGCCTCGTCAAGACATGAAAATCACCTTTTTTGAAGCGGATCTCGAAGGATGCCAACACCCGCACAATGACCCCCTGGTCATAAAGGCAATCATCGCAAACAAAACTATTCACTGGGTACTCGTCAACAATGGGAGCTTGGTAGATATAATTTTTTACGGCTTTTGAACAACTTGGCATGCATAAGTCCACACTCGAGCCCGTAAAAACCCACCTCCTAGGTTTCTAGGGTGAACGAGTCTTGCCAATCGGTTCTGTTCAACTCGTTCTGACAGTAGGAGATCAGCCTCGCCAGGTTACCACCACTGTTTGTTTCTTAGTCATGGACACGCCTTCAGCCTACAGCGTCCTATTGGGAAGGCCATCGTTCAACGTTATCAAGGCAATACCCTCAGCGTATCAGCTGGTGATGAATTTTCTCACTGAAAATGGGGTCGGTATGGTCAGAGGAGACCAACACCTCATCAGCATCAATGAGGCAAAAAGAGGTGGAGTCAGTCCAACTAGAAGACTTGGACATGAGGGACGAGCTGGAGACTTGACCCACTCCCACGGAGAAGCTGGAACCTGTGCCACTAGGCAAAAATCCAAAGCATGTAGTCTTCGTGGGGTCCACGCTACTCCCTCAAATTAAAGAAAAGCTTATATCGTTTCTAAAAGATAATGTCGACGTGTTTGCCAGAAAATAGGAGGACATGGAAAGAATAGATCCCGTAGTGATAATGCACCACCTCAGCATTGAGCCAAACTGTAAGCCCGTGAGCTGAAAAAGGAGAAGCTTTGCTCTAGATGGCCAGAGGGCCATCAATGAGGAGGTGACAAAGCTACTACGAGCTAAAGCTGTCAGGGAGGTCGACTATCCGACCTAGTTGGCCAATATCGTACTAGTAAGGAAAGTGAATGGCAAATAACGGCTTTGCATCTACTTTACCAACCTGAACCGAGTATGCTCCAAGGATAGCTTCCCGTTATCCCAGATCGACATAATAGTCGACGCTACAGTCGGCCATGAGCTCCTCAGCTTCATGGATGCTTTCTTGGGGTATAACCAGATTAGAATGGACCCAAACGACTAAGAGAAAACTTCATTCGTCACTGAGCAGAGGATCTTCTGCTATCAAGTTATGCCCTTCGGTCTGAAGAATGTCGGGGCTATCTACCAAAGGTTGGTTAACGAAACATTTCGAGAGCATCTCGGCTCAACTATAGAGGTGTATATTGATAATATACTCGTAAAGTTGCTCAAAGCTAGAGGCGCACATCCAACACCTCAGGAAAACATTCAAGATCATGCGACAATATATAATGAAATTGAATCCTACAAAATGTGCCTTCGGGGTATCGGCAGGGAAGTTCCTGGGATTCATAGTCAATAGCCGAGGCATTGAGACGAACCCAGATAAGGTAAAAGCCATTCTCGAGATGAAAGCCCCCATCAGCACACGAGAAATACAACGCCTGACCGAAAGAATAGCGGTACTCAACCGTTTTGTATCACACTCCAGCGATAAATGTCAGCCCTTCTTCAAGGTCTTGAAGCCAGTTTTTCGGTGGGACGAGAAATGTGAGGAAGCCTTCCAGGCCCTCAAGAACTATTTGGCTTCCACACCGGTGTTGGTGAGCCCTCGAGAAGGAGGAACCCTGACCCTTTACCTGGCTGTATCCGACTGCGCGGTTAGCCCGACATTAGTTAGAGACTGAGATCGGGTGTAGCAACCAGTTTATTTCTGTAGCAAAACCCAACAAGGAGCTGAGGAGACGCAAACATGAAGAAGCTCATTCTAGCCCTCCTAGTAGCAGCTCGGAGACTGAGGTCGTACTTCCAAGCCCATACCATCGAGGTCCCGACGGACCAGTCGATGAGACAGGTCCTACACAAGCCGGAAGCCTCTAGGAGGCTGGTGAAATGGGCAATGGAGGTCAGCGAGTTCGACATCAAGTTCAAGCCTAGGACCACAATCAAGGGATAGGCCCTGGCAGATTTTCTCACTGAGTTCACCTCCCCACCTGAAGGAAACAAAGAAAACCAAGACTACATCCCTGACATGCTGATCTAAAAATTATACGTGGACGGAGCATCAAACATCCATGAAAGCGAAGCTGGCCTCGTCTTGACTTCACCCAAGGGATATGATTTGGAATACGCCTTGAGATTTGAATTCCAAGCGTCCAACAACGACGCCGCATACGAAGCCCTCATAGCTGGTCTGAACCTAGCCCTGTCGATGGATGCACAGTAGATCATGATCCATAGCGACTCACAGCTGGTAGTTAGGCAAGCCGAGGAAGAATATGCGGCCAGAGACGAGAAAATGGCACTTTATATGGCGAAGGTGTGCAACTTGATTGGGAAATTTGTGTTGGTTAAGCTGGTCCAAATACCAAGAAAAGCTAATGCTTGGGCTGATGCCTTGGCAAAACTAGCCACCACCAACCATGATTCCCCAGGACGGTGCCCTTAGAAGTCCTCATTTAGCCCAGCATACAACTCGACGAGGAGCCAACAAACAGAAACCAGGTCATGCTAGTCGAGAAGGATGCATCTTGGATGGACCCCATCACATCTTTTCTGCAGAACGGAGAACTACCAAACGAACCGAAGGAAACATCAAAGCTGAGAGCTAGAGCATCAAGGTTCACGATAGTCCGAGGTAACTTATACAAAAAAAGTGTAACACCCTAAAACACACCCTGGACGGTATTACATTTGAAATACCATTCACTGCATGAGAGCACTAACATAATCCATCAATAAATAAGATTTCATAAAGTTATCCATAGAATTTACATCATTATCCCAAAAGAATAGGCCCATCTTGGTCGTTACATACCAAAAATTAACTAATATAGCACAGCGAAATATAACAAAATATAAACTAGACTTTACATTGTTTCAAAAGAATATCCTAGTCTAGTACAAAAGGATGTGTCGCTCTAAGCGTCCACCTCAGGATCCACCTCCCCGTCTAGCAGAGTTTCCCAATGTACGGGCTCCTCGACTCCCAACTCTTCCTTTAGTACATGATCTGAAAATATGTAATTGTAGGGGATGAGCACGAAGCTCTATAGCAAAATTTTCCCAAACTTAAACAAGGTTTATAAAAAAAATATATAAAATGGTCGGTCTCATTTCACAAATAACATATATAATGTTTGAAGTAAAATAATGAAATTTAACAACAGATCTCAAGTTTAAGTAGCAATAGTAATAGAAATAAACAATAACAACCAATTCCCATAAACATCCATTTCTAAAATATCAACCATTTCCCAACACATGATATAATATTGTTCTCTTAGCATGAGCATCCTTACAAGGAACCTCTCACCCTCAAGGTTTGGGTTTCTCAAACATCCTTACAAGGAACCTCTTGAGGAAGCCATATATTGTCCTCTCTTGGCATGAGCATCCTTACAAGGAACCTCTCACCCTCAAAGTTTGAGTTTCTTAAGCATCTTTGCAAGGAACCTCTTGAGAAAGCCATATATTGTCCTCTCTTGGCATGAGCATCCTTACAAGGAACCTCTCACCCTCAAGGTTTGGGTTTCTCAAGCATCCTTACAAGGAACTTCTTGAGAAAGCCATATATTGTCCTCTCTTGGCATGAACATCCTTACAAGGAACCTCTCACCCTCAAGGTTTAGGTTTCTCAAGCATCCTTACAAGAAACCTCTTGAGAAAGAATGATCATCCTTACAAGGAACCTCTCATTCATGATTATCCAAACAACCACACAAGCTATACGTTACCCAATATTTTCTCAAATGCCCAACAATTCCACAATTCACCAATTTATAAGCAAAATTTCCAAATGCATCATGTGACAATTTTAATAACTAAGTATGAAAAATACAAGAGATCACAATAATATTATTTTATTGTTCAATATAAAACACTAAGGTTTTGAAATCAAGAATAAAGCAAAATTTAAAAAAAAAAAGTTCATCTCTCTTGAAAACCAGGGTTTTTAGCCAAGCAAAAGGATTTCATGGTTGACCCACCATTAATATTGTTTAAAGCATGGTAATATGCATAAGGATATCAAGAATTAATAAATCTATAGCATACATATAAGGTTTAGAGGGTAAAGAGTACATATGTATAAGCCCTAGCCTCAATGTAAGAGAAAGAGAAGAAATCTCCTACCTTGTGTTCTTGAAATCTAGGTTTTGATCTTGAATTAACTCTTCAATCTCTTGTTTTTTCTCTTTGATATTGTGTTTCTCTCTTTCTATCTAAGTGTTTCTAGGGTTATAAATACTGAAATGAGGTCAATGGAGGTGTGTTTAGGTATTTATAGTAGGAGAAATAACCCACTGTGCGCGATTCTGGAAGGCAGAATCCGTAAGTAACGTTCGAACGGAACTACCGTTCGAACGTCTATAGTACAATTCATTGCCTTCCATTTGAAGTTTGTTCGAACGTCACTTGGATTTCCAACGGTTGTTGCTCCCAGTACTTTTTCGTTTTTCATTAGACAAAAGAACAGTCGTTCGAACGGACTTTAACGTTCGAACGATAGTCCCAGTTTCTGCTGTAACTTCCAATGCAGTTTTGACCTATTTAGAGGTTGATTTAGAAAATTTTCATGAAATACTATTTTGTGTCCCTGTAAGTGTACTATCTACTGTCCAAATTTCAGATCAAAATTATGTCAAAATAAAAAGTTATGATCAAAACACTAGGACAGTATCCAAAATTTCTTTTTACCCAAATTCTCTCTTAGTGTGTTTTGACTCCGGACTACCCCCAACTTCTACAACATACTCTATTACCTCAAATCATATTTTTATTTCTACTCTTACTATCTACTTAGTTCATCCCTACATCTTTACATATATTAGCATTTTTACAACAATTAGTTACTATATATCTATATACATATATAAAAAAAAATGCGGGGTGTTATAATCCACGATGCCACCAGCGCGTTCCTACCCGGGTATTTATGTCCCTCTCTAGATCCTTCCTCGAAACCTTTGTCGAGGTGCCCAACTAAGGAAACTCACATAGTTTCGGTCCTTCAGTCACCCATCCACATGTCTCATCATCCCATATGTTGACCTGGACCAATAACCCGAGTTACCTTAGGAGTCCCTCTGAATTCCAATCAAGTGTATCCCAATGGGTAGTGATTCATACATTGGGAGACCTGGTTGAGCTGACTAAACCTTTGAGACCTTACCCCAGGTTGAGGTTGACAATCGTGCTTATCCACCCTCATTGCTCAGTTCTCCCTTGAGGAGGGTCATACTTCCATGTCCCTAGGTGGGGACATCTCCTCTTAGTCCAGTGGACCAGTCGAGCAATGGTATCCAATAAGTTAAGGATACCACTATCGTAATGGGGGAAACGAGTTTCACCGAGGTTGTCCCATACTTCTGCGAATCCACTTTTGTCCACCTTTGCTGAAGGGTGTGGAGATGTATTTTGCCCTGATGTAGTATTGTGCTTGAGAGGCGTCGCACCTTAGGTATTGCGCATGAGTGTCGTGCCTTGGGCGTCACGCATGGCATTATTATCTACACCAATCTAGTTGACGCTGTCAGGTATCATTTTCATATCAACTGATAATTGTTGTCATTTGTCTTGTTATGGTGAAGACAAGTGTCTTGAATTTTATGAGTACTACATGTTATAAGCATGTGATAAAGGTTGCTCATGACACATATCACTCAGCTTTGGTGGAAAGGTTGCATGATGTGACGGGGATAGTTGAGAATAAATACAACATCAAACTCATCTACCCTACTGCATTGAGAACTAACATTTTGATATATATTCCATTAGAAGTTGTTGACAATGAAGGTGTGGAGGCAATGGTGGATGTTGTATTTGACAATCAAGGTGTTATCAAAGTGGACTTGTATGTGAGCGAAGAGATTAAGTCCAATGACATTGGTGGAAGCAATGAAGGTTGGTCTGATGGTGGTTTATACTCTTCCCTGCTCAGCCACCAACCATATATCTCAATGCTTGGCCCTTCATCAATGGTGGATAATTATTACACCCCTGTAACAATGCAATGCATGGAAAAATACAATCGATATACATATGCACAATCAGTTACATGGCCTAGTACTTTTCCTGAATGCTTATCCCAGCAAAACTACAGTGCTACCTTGGGTAACGAGGGGATGAAAATGATTACAGTTACCCCGATATCTGTGCCAGTGGACCCGTCCAAGAACTTATAGTGCATCAAATTGGTAATAATACGTGTAAAGGAATGAGTATGATGATGATGATGATGGTATTTCTATTGAGGATGATGGTGAGGTTCCTATGCATGTGCTGGTGTCAACATTCTTCACAAACATTGAACCGGGAACCCAGAATGAAGTTGACAGCTTATGCGATTTGCATGGATTTAAAACATGGGATCCTACAAGACCAAAAACTGTAAAAGGGTATGGTGTTCAGGAATAAACAAGAGTTGGAGATTGCAGTAAAATTGTATTCATTGAAGATGTACCAACAATATGGTGTTGTTGATACAAACAAAATGCGCTAGGTTTTAAGGTATAAGATGTATGTAAAATGTGGATGCAAATGGAGGCTACGGACGGTTTTAAAGGCAAAGCACGAAATGTTTGAGATTACAAAATAATAGGTACCTCACACTTGTTTCTACCCAAGGTTGAACCAGGACCACCATCAACTTGATGCGGGCTTTATTTCTCGATGGATTGAGCATTTGGTTTGGGTTAGACCAGAAGTAACAATTCCTATCATCATAAAAATGGTGAAAAAAGAGTATCAATATTTGATAACGTACAAGAAGGCATGGAATGTGAAGAATAAGACTATAGCAAAGGTTTTCGATGACTGAGATAGTTCTTACAACATCTTGCCCAAGTTTATGGGTGCTCTTGTAAAATACAATCCTAGGACAATTGTAAGGTGGTAGTACAAGATTCGTACTCCCACATTCGACATATTTGGGAAGGTGTTATGGACATTCAAAGCTTTTATTGATGGATTTGTTCATTGTCGGCATGTAATTAGCATCGATGACACATTTGTAATAGCAAGTATAAGCATAAACTTCATATTGCTTCTAGGATTGATGCTCGTGAGCATATTTTTACGGATATCGAGCCTAAGAAGAGAAAGGGTCCTGGGTCTGGGAGCTCACATATCTTGGCTTCCTTTATCACAATGTGGTTGACTCGATATGTTACACTGGAGCCCCCTTTTGATGTATCAGCACTAGCGTTTTTCCTCTGGCTGCTAGGTTGGCTCGCGGCTATGCCATCCCTTTGGCTCTCTTATTTCTCAGGAACCTGTACGTTAGCCTTGATGATTTTCAAGACGCGACCTCCGTTTTGATGGGACGTTACAAAATTAGTAGTTACATCTTTACCATTTTATTATAGCTCATCCTACTTGAACGTTTCCCGGCATCTACCGTCGAGGCCAAACGTCCAACTGATGGTGGCCCTTCTCACTAGGGACTACGGTGGTCTAGATGCCCCATATCTAGGTCGGTGGTGATTAGTACTCAAATGTAGCATATTATTATGCCCTTTTTGGACTAATTATACTTTGAATGAGTTTAAATGATGACATTTCAGGTTCTAAAGTGAAAAAAGGGCTCAAGGGCAACAAAAGTTACATTTGAATGTAACACCAGCACATTAGGAAATAAAATTGGAGAAGTTTGGAATGAAGGAGTAATGTTCGAACGCCAAATCTCGTTCGAACGTCCACTTGAACCAGGCTACAACCTGACTGTTGAGACAGAGTGTTGCAGGCAAGAACCAAGGCCCTGGAGACTTGAGTACTACGTTCGAATGTCATACACCGTTCGAACGTTTTCTAGAGTACTTGCAAGATCAGACTGACTGAAAATATGACGTGTTGCAGCAAATGAACATCAAGATCTGCATGGAGTGTGGCAGGAGATTTTTACAGAGGACCACAGGCCATTTGATGTTTGAGTGATAAGTACAGATCCCATCTGTCGTTCGAATGCCCTTAGAGCAAAGACAGAAGAAATGTTCAAACGACGTCCATCGTTCGAACGTCCATAACGCAGAAACAACAACAACGTTCGAACGCCAACTCACATTTAAACGACCTCGACAGACAGACTGCAGAGTGGTTGGCTTTTTACTTTAACTTAGGCGACAAACATTATTTCTTCACCCCCTGCCTTCTCCTTGCCTATAACTACACCCATTTTTGGAGAGCAAGAGGTTGCACATATACTCCCTAATGCTCTTAGTTTTCTCTTTGGTATAGAATTGGGAAGCTTAGACTCCCACTCATTTCTTTACATTCATGTTTACATTTACTTAAGAGTTTTAGTTTCTCTATTTACTTTTAGTCTTTACATTCATGTTTACATTTGCTTGTATTAAGAATTTCATTCTCGATTTACGTTTACTCTTTACATACATGTTATTACATACATTTCTTTGTTAATGTCTTTTACTTCCATTGCTTGAGCTTCCTTCTTTCTTAGAGGAGTGAAACCTTTCTACTTTTCTAGAGCTTTACCAAAATCGTGAAGGGTGGAACGCGATTCACTCATTCTTCGTTGAAGATTGGCTCCTTGTTTATTGTGCTTTTATTTTGCAAAGTCCTCTACTTAGAGGGATGAGCATCACTCACTTTTCTAGCTTTACCAAAGCCATGGAGAGTGAGTAGTTTCTCATTCACTCTTTAGTAAGAGGTGAAGGGCATGTATAAATTATCCAGAAGTTATATTTGTGCTTTGTTCTAATGTTTAATGTTTATCCCCATGTTTATTGGATAATTGATTGCATCTAGCAAAGATAAGATATTTTGTATAATCGAGAGTCTTTCTATGACATGGATCGTTGTAAGGCAAGTATCTCAGCTAGATTTTCATGACTATCTTTTAATCATCCCCATTATTGTGCTTCAATTAAAGAATGGAATATTAAAACCACGATCTGATGTCTTGTAGAAACACTTGCTTGCTTGTAGACGGGTTAAGTCTCGGCACAGGCAATTATTGTAAACTTCTAAAAAACATCGGAATCATAGTCTTAATTCTCAGGGTCCATCTTTATCATCTGATTAACTTGTTGTTGACACGGGAGTTAATGGAGTTATCAAGTATAAATAAAATAAATCGGATAATTGACTACATATTCTGATCCTCGAACTAAAGATTGACTTTTCTTCCATTTGAATTCATCTTATATTTATCTAGAAAATTTTCTTGGAAAGAATTTCATGTTCAATCCAGGAAAAACCTCTCAATCTCACATGTACAAATCTCAAAGGTTACAATCGATTGATCTTTACCACTGCTTACTTTGAAACACCAACACAACGAGTGTCCAGTGGATTCAACTCTGGACTCAAATCGGATTATTACTACAGCTTGACCGTCTGCACTTGGGTGTACACATTTTGGATCAAGTTAAGTTTTTAGCACTATTGTCGGGGAACCTTGGTAAAAGTGTTTTAAGGTAAAAGGTAAAAAGATCTTTCTTTTTGTATATATTCTTTAGTTCACTGTAAATATATTGTTTTGTTTCTATTTATTTTATGTCTGAGAACACTCCTCACTATAAAAATTTACCAGAAGAATCTTCAGGGTCTGTGAACCAGTCTGAATCAAACTCACCTAAATCAATAGCAAACTCTTGTGAAAGTATTATGGCTAATAATGATAGAAATGGAGAAGTTTCCATGAGGGAAGATGAAGTGCCTAACATTCGAATTTTGAGGGATTACTTAAATCCCACAAGAAATAGTGTCCCCTCGTGTTTTGTATTCCCTCCAGATGCACCCTCTTTTTACTGTAAAGTCGGGGACTGTACAGTTGTTACCTGTTTTCCATGGATTGGATACCGAAAATCCGTATCAGCATATAAAAGATTTTGAAGAAGTGTGTGGAATATTTTAAGTCAATTCGGAACTTGCCAAGATGAAACTTTTTCCTTTCTCTCTAAAGGACAAAGCTAAACAATAGCTAAATTATTTAAAATCTCTTTCCATGCCAACCTGGAAGATCTTTCAAAATGAATTTTTTAGAAAAAAAATTTCCTTACATCAGACCAACACACTCAAAAGGCAAATCATAAATTTTTCGGTGAAAGAAGGGAAAATATTTTATCAAAGTTGGGAGAGATTCAAAGTACTACTTCAAGCCTGCCCACACCATGCTTTTGAGAATTGGACTCTAGTAGGATTCTTCTATGACTCCTTGCCCACTAGACTATGTTAGTTTGTCGAAATGATGGCCCAAGGAGAATTTATGGGTAAAAGTGCGGAGGAGGCGTTCTATTTCTTTGACACCATATCCGACAGTTCTCAGATGTGGAAGTCAGCCTCCTTACCACAGTTGAAGCCAGACCATCCATTTCTCAAGGGGGAAAGTATGTCTTGAGAGAAGATGATGATCTGAGAGCCAAAATGTCCACTTTATCTCGAAAGTTTGAAGCTTTAGAGATGAAAAAATTTCATCAAGTCGAAATGGGCCCTTCCACAGAACAAGTGTGTGGAATCTATGCATTTACAGGACATCCTACTGGGGAATGTCCTACCATCCCTGTTTTCAAAAAATTCTTGTTGGAACAAATAAATGCAATCTCCAATTTCAACAAGCCTTACTCCAACCCATACTTTGAAACATACAATCCAGGGTGGCGAAATCACCCAAACTTCAGTTGGAGGAACCCACAACCAATTCCCATGAACCAACCACAAAATTCACATCCACCACCTCAAGGACCTCCTGCATATCAACCATACCAACCACCACACAAGAGGAACCTTGAGGATACATTGAACCAGTTCATGCAAACCCAAATGAATTTCAATGCCCATTCCAATCAATCTTTCACTGAGTTCAAAGCACAGACCACCCACTCCTTCAAAGATCTTAAAAGTTACATTCAAAAGTTGACTCAATTCATGAGCACACAAGAAAAGGGTAAGTTTCCTGCTTAACCAAAACCTCCACAAGATCAAGCTCAAGTTGTCACTACACTGAGAAGTGGTAAGGTGATTGACTAGACCGTCACAGACATGCTAATTCCAAAGTCAAAACCTGAGTCAATCCCAATCTACTCATCAGTTGAGTCTGAACTTGTAACTGAAAAAGAGCATGTGCCTATAATAGATCAAGAACTAGAACCTTCTAAGGAAAGAGAACCAACATATTCCATTCCCGCTCCTTTTCTGCATAGACTCAAAGTTAAACAAGAGCTGAATTATCAGCCTGAAATTTACGAGCTTTTCAAGCAAGTAAAAATCAACATCCCACTTCTGGATGCAATCCAACAAGTACCATCTTATGCCAAGTTTCTAAACGATTTGTGTACAGTCAAGAGAAGGTAGAATGTTCAAAAGAGATCATTCTTGACAGAACAAGCCAGTGTCTCGCTTCAATACAAAACCCCTCTAAAATAAAGGGACCCTGGGTGTCCAACTGTGTCATGTGTCATTAGAGACTTTAAGATAGAACAAGCACTGTTAGACCTTAGAGCTAGTGTTAATTTACTACCTTACTCTGTCTACCAGCCGTTGGGTCTAGGTGAACTCAAACCCACTTGTGTCACACTCCAGTTAGCAGACAGATCTATAAAAATTCCTAGGGGCATTGTTGAAGATATACTTATCCACGTGGC
The DNA here is from genome assembly GCA_023539305.1 of Ilex asprella. Lineage (NCBI taxonomy): Eukaryota > Viridiplantae > Streptophyta > Magnoliopsida > Aquifoliales > Aquifoliaceae > Ilex > Ilex asprella. The sequence continues at coordinate 28,692,703 of CM042188.1, read as the reverse complement.
TAATTTTTTCTTCCCTGTTGACTTCATTGTTGTACATACTCAACCAACATTACATTCGGAGAACCAAATTTCTGTCATTCTTGGTCGACCCTTCCTAGCAACTTCCAATGCACTAATCAATTAAAGGAATGGAGTCATGAAATTAAATTTTGGGGATATGACTTTTGAGCTGAATATTTTTAATATTGCTAAACACCCAAGAGATGATGAGGAAGAAAGGGAAGTGAACTCCATTGAATCTTTGATACAAGAACATCTGAGTGACACATTCTGTGAACACCTAACTGAATCATCTCTGCTAGAGTCCATCTTATCTGATTTAAATGATTACCCAAAAACAAAAATTTGCCCTACTCATACTATTGAGATATGGGCCCAAAATTTGAAAAAATTTCACCACATGGCACAAAGCCAGCCTCATCGAGTGAAAGGCCACCAAAGCCTGAATTGAAGTCTCTCCCATCATACCTCAAATATGCATTTTTGGGAGAAGACGAGTCATACCCCGTGATAATTTTCTCTAAGCTCACAGACTTGCAAGAGTCTAAACTGATTAAAATTCTTAAAAGTCATAAAAGTATCATTGGGTGGACCATCGCTGACTTGAAAGGTACAAGTCCATTGATTTGTAATCATGCAATATACCTTAAAGATGACTCAAAACCCTCTCGTCAAATGCAGAGACAACTGAATCCTCACATGAAGGAAGTTGTGAGAACTGAGGTACTCAAACACTTAGATGCAAAAATAATCTATCCTATATCCGATAACAAATGGGTTAGTCCAACCCAAGTTGTGCCCAAAAAGTCTGGGGTCACAGTGGTAAAAAATGATGCTAATGAACTAGTGTCAACTCGAGTTGTCATAGGATGGCGAATGTACATTGATTACCGAAAACTAAATTTGGTAAGTAGGAAAGACCATTTTCCTCTCCCATTTCTTGATCAAGTATTGGAAAGAATTGCAGGCCATGAATGTTACTGTTTTCTAGATGAGTATTACGGGTATAATCAAATTGAGATAGCCTTAAATAATCAGGAAAAAACCACATTCACATGTCCCTTTGGCACCTTTACATTCAAAATGATGTCATTTGGACTTTGTAACGCTATTACAATATTTCAAAGGTGCATGCTAAGCTCGTTTAGTGAAATGGTTGATAAAATTTTGGAAGTGTTCATGGACGATTTCTTTGTCAATGGTGACTTATTTGATTTGTGTTGGGCAATCTTATAAAAAGTGTTAATAAGGTGTAAGGAATCTAATTTGGTGTTTAATTGAGAAAAATATCATTTCATTGTAACACAAGTCATTGTCTTAGGTCACATTGTGTCGTCTGAGGGCATGAAAATTAACAAGGCAAAAATTGATCTAATTGAAAATCTTCCAGCACCCAAGACTGTAAAGGATGTCCAATTATTCCTAGGACATGCAGGTTTTTACAGGAGATTCATAAAAGACTTCAGTACCATAGCAAAACTCATGTGCCATTTCCTTAGTCAGGATGTAATCTTTGATTGGAATGAAGCATGTCAGAAAGCTTTTGACAAGCTGAAGGGCATGTTAATTTCTGCTCCAATAATGCAACCCCCTAACTGGACTCTTCCCTTTGAACTAATGTGTGATGCGAGTGATTATGATGTAGATGTTATTTTGGGACAAAGAAAGCATAAGAAATCACATGTAATTTACTATACAAGTAAAACTTTGAATGATGCTCAAATGATTTATTCAACAAATGAAAATGAATTGTCTGATGTAGTTTTTGCTTTGGAAAAATTTCGTTCCTATCTTGTTGGTTCTTCTATTACTGTATTTACTGACCATGCAGCCCTAAAATTCCTGCTCACAAAGAAAGATGTCAAACCAAGGCTCTTAAGATGGATACTCTTACTCCAAGAGTTTGATCTTGTCATTAAAGATAAGAAAGGTGTTGAAAATATGGTGGCAGACCATCTGTCCAGATTGACTTATGAATTTCATAAGGATAGATTGCCAATCAATGAGAAATTTTTAGATGAACAACTGTTCATAATTGATGAGACCCCATGGTACGCAGACATTGCTAATTTTCTAGCAACTAGAACACTCCCTCTGTCATTCACTCCCATGGATAAAAAGAAATTTCTAAGGGAGGTTCGTAACTTCTTTTGGAAAGATCCGTACGTATTTAAATGTTATAAGGATCAGATCATAAGGCGTTGCATCCCTACTCATGAAAGCAACCAAGTAATAATATTTTGTCATTCTGAAGCATGTGGTGACTATTTTTCATCAAAGAAAACCGCTACAAAAAACTTGTAGTGTGGATTTTATGGACCCACACTTTTAAAAGATGTCCATGCATTTTGCTTAACTTGTGATAGATGCCAAAGATTGGAAAATTTTCAAAAAGAAACATGATGTCCTTAAACCCCATTCTGGTGATCAAAAATTTTGACTGTTGGGGCATCAATTTTATGGGACCATTCCCCCTTCCTTTGGCTATCTATATATTTTAGTGGCAATAGACAATGTATCCAAATGGGTTGAGGCAATTACATTCCGAAATAATGATCACCAAACAGTGATTAAATTTTTTTAAAAAAAATTTTTATCCCGGTTTGGAGTTCCTAAAGCAATCATAAGTGATGGGGGTACTCATTTTTTTAATCGTCATTTCTGAAATTTGATGAAAAGATATCTGATTTTTTACAAAATTGCAACTCCTTATCACCCACAGACTAGTGGACAGGCTGAATTAGCTAATCGGGAGATCAAATTAATTTTAAAAAAATGGTAAACCCAGACCACAAAGATTGGTCGTCAAGACTAACTGATACACTTTGGGCATATCATACTACTTTTAAAACAATTTTGGGCATGTCTCCTTATCGATTAGTCGATGAAAAGTCATGTCATCTACCTGTGAAATTGGAACATAGGGCATACTGGGCCATTAAAGCAATAAATTTTGACCTGGACAAGGCTGGACTATCAAGAAAAATTCAAAATAAATGAATTGGAATAATTGAGAAATGAAGCATATGAGAATGCTAAGATTGCTAAAACCAGGATGAAAATTTTTCATGACAAAAACATTGTGCAGAAGTCCTTTGAACCTTCTCGAAAGTCTTATTGTTTAATTCAAGACTGCGCCTTTTCCTGGTAAGTTAAAGTCAAGATGGATTGGGTCATACATCGTCAAAAAGGTATTTGATCATGGAGCAGTAGAAGTGAAAAACTCATCGAATGGTAATATCTTTATTGTCAATGGTGAAAGGTTGAAACTATTTTTTGGAGGATTTTGTTAAAAATGTAAAAATTATTATTTTAATAGAACCAGAATATCCCTCCGAGAATCGCACCTGTCGACACTCAAAAGGGTCAGATCATGTAAAAACCCGACCCGAAGAGACATCATCATAAGACCCCCACCCCATCTTTTCCCATCTCTCTCTATTGCCTCTCTGCCTTTTTCTTTCTTTTTCTTCTTCTTAGCTTTTTGTTCTGCTTTGTCTTCTACTTCGTCTTCCATTTTTCTTTCTCTTTCTGTTCGTCTTCTTCTTCTTCGTTTTTCTTTTCTGTTTTTCTGCAAATCCGACCATACTCAAGTGAAATCATGTCCATGTATCCCAAAGATTAGATCTCTATTCTCATGATTTATATTGTTTTATTCTATTTGTTTATGGGTATACTGCTGCTATCCGCATTCACATACTAGCCTTACAAGCCTACCTGAGGCCCAGATTTGAACAAGGAGGATTAACTTAGGTATTTTGATTTGTAAGTATCAGCAGAAGTATGAATTTCTACCTTTCAACCTCAGTTCCAAGATCTATGCTGGTAAATTCGAAACATTAGGGACAATGTTCGGTTTAGGTTAGAGGTGTGAGAACCTTCGTATTATGTTTTTGTAGTTGTACCCGTACTGTAAATTTTTAAAATTGTTGTTGTTATTTGCATTGTTGTTGTTGTTGTTCCAATCATATTGAGTACTTTGTCTTGTTTATTATCTGTCTGCAGGTCAGTTTAAATTGTCTTTGTGACTGGCTGACGTTAAAGAACCAAATACTGAGTCTTAAAAGCGTAGGAAGCATGGACGTCAAACTTTTTTGGTTTAGTCTGGCAGTTCTACGAACTTTTCCATCAGATGTGCATAATGTGATCATGAGAAAAATAAGACTGGTAAGGAAAGACGAGATCCGAGAACAGCTAGTAAAACCCCTCTGTGGTAGAAGCACTTTTGTTAAACGCTGACGTGTCAAGAGACTGAGTGCCGGTAAATAGTGTGACAAAGTTTTTCACGAGAAGAGATACAATCAGTGTTCAGAACCAATTTTCGATCATGCACTCGATCGATAAGACTGGATAGTGAACAGAATAAGGATTATCCTGACATGCAATCATATTCCGGTACTTTGCTTAATCAGTTTGTGCGACAAAATTTAGAAGAGTCACTGATAAATCGAAAGACACGGAGACAGAGGATGACTCGAATTAGACTGCTTTTAAAACTGTGGAAAAATTTGTTTTGGGAATGGAAGCCAACGGTCCGAATTTCTTATAAGAAATGTCAAATTTTTTCTCTGTTTTGTACATACTCTTTTTTTTAACCGAAATGAAAACATGGGCCGAGTAAAGAATGCCCCAAAATACTAGCCTCAAACGTGGGTAGAGACTTATCCTGAGACGCCATGAATTTTTTTAAAAAATTTTTGTTAATAAGCTTTCTCTGATTGTATATAATTTAGTGTAGAAAAATTTTATTTTTTGATTCAACGTTCGAACGCCAGCTGCTTGCAGTATTTGGTCTTTGATGAAAACACAAAAGTGTTGGGAGCTTAGCTCGTTCGAACCGTTTAAACGAGACTTAACGTTTGAACACCAATAGATCGTTCGAATGTTCAAAATTTACAGTACTTTGGTCTTTGATGAAAACACAAAAGTACTGGGAGCTAACTACGTTCGAAAGTCACTCCACATTCGAACGACATTTTAAAATTCTTCAGTTCACGTTCGAACGAAAACCACGTTCGAACATTGCGACTGAGACTATAAAAGCCTCGATCGTCTTTTTCAGTTCAAAATCCCAGTCCCTCTCAAATTTTCAAAAACCCTAGAATCCCTTCTCATTCCACAGACCTCGATTCACCTTCATTCTCCTAAAATACCCAAAATCGAACCTCCCCAACTCATTTCCACCTCAAAAGCTTCAATCCCACACAAAGATTTCCAAGATTTCAGCACCCCTTCAAGCTCCTCAACGTTCGAATGCCATGTCAAGAATGAAACTTTCTGCCAGGCGCAATCAACTAGTGAGCTAAGAGCCAAACTTTGTTGAGGAAGTGATAGTGGAGAGAAAGGGGAAGCAAAGGACAAAGACGTACAATCAGACTTGATTCTCCAGTGCTTTAAAGGCATAAAGGTATGAGGTTTCAAACTTTGCTCCCATAAGACAAACGAATGAGGTCTTGCTGGACATGGCACGATTACTTTATGCCATTAGGAGAGGGCATAGCATCGACCTCCCCTCCCTCATATTAAGTGAAATGAAAAAGAGGTGTGATGCAAAGAAAAGTGCACTTCCCTTTGGCACCCTAGTGACTGATATATGCATGGATCATGGGGTGAGGCTAAGGCCCAAAATGGTAATCCAAACGCCGATAAGGCTACTAAACAAGGACTCTTTGAAGAGAATCCAAGGACATAGTGGTGGCCCAACAACAAGACAAGAGGTGCCACCAGACCGAGGAGGAGATGAAGTACAGGAAGAGCTAGATGCAGACTGAGGAGGCCGGCTCCAACACCCACAGATCACTATGAGATATCATGATTGGCATCGAGGCCAACCAAGCTAAGATTCTCCAACAACAGGAAGAGATTCTTGGCTATTTGAAGGGTGGAGCTAATGGTGCCAGTGGACTTAGAGGAGAAGAGTGAGAGGGAGATACTTCTGTTCTTGGGGGAGACTGTAGATGTTTGTTATTTTGGTTGTCTATTTAGTTTGTTTTTCTTTTCTTCTTGGTTTGATGAACTGTTTTTCAAGTTTTTGGTGTGTCACTTTTTTTATGGATGAATTAAATCGTTAATGTTAGTGTATCAAATGATCATATTCTGTGAATTAAATGACTCACTCACTTTATCACTTTTATTTGTTTTAAATGTACGTATAGATTTAGCTTTACATTGTTATATGTTAATAACGAAACAGATGTGGATGTTAAGATTGTTTGATAAAGTAACTAATCACATAATCAGTTTGACACACAACTCAATAATCGATACTTAAAACCAAATCCCTTGGAAACTGGTATTATGTCTATGATAAAATTAACAATTGTACATTAGTATTTGTTCTTCTTGAGGTACAAGATGATCAGACTCGAAAATGGAATCAGTATATAACCAACATTCCCTGAAAAACCCAACATAACCAGTGGAGATAACAAAGGATACCATGGTAAGTTTCGAGTCGTACAATGCTTCAGAGAGAAAATCAACATTTACTCAAGAAAGGTTTTTCACTATTTATCTTTCAATAATCTCATTAAATTTGTTTTGAATGATGCAACTAAAAGTGATCTATGGACATATCCCACAGGAAATACATGCATACCACACGTACATATGCACATACTTGAGAAATGATGTTAGACCATCTTTTGATTTAACTTTGAGCCTTAGCCACTTCTTTTTCAAAATGATTTTCCTAGTTAACCCTGATTGAGCCTTCAAAAGAATGATTTCTTTTTCAAAAAGCCCGAATGAAAACCGGGCCACAAGGCACCCTCTTGTAAATCAGTGTGATACAGAAATATACGAGAATGGAGAAAGACTATGGCAGCTACTGTTCAATAAAAGATAAGATCGGTGGAAGCAACCGAAAAGGAAAAGAGATGGAAAAATAGAGAATTGCCAAGAAAGTGAAAAATGAGAAAAATGAAAGAAATAAATACCATTTATAGGAAAAATGTCAAAAGAAAGAGGCGTGATATACTACATAAAACTGAGGATAGTTCTTGAACACCATTGACGTCATTTCGTTAGCCACTGACCTCTAGCCACATTACAACCTATGAAAAGCCCTAATTAATTTCAAGTCTGATGCATATACATGTTGTCAATCAAAAGTTGGGGTATGTTAAATAGCATTTCTTTTAATTGCATCAATATCCTTCCATGAGATTATGCTAAGAACATGATTAGTCTTTTTTTTTTTAAGTTTCACTCATTTACTAAATTGTGCATGTAATCTCTGATTGACCATCTTCTGATTACATGCCCTGTGAGAGACAAGTCCCCATATTCGAAGCGAATCTGTTAGTTGAGGGCATTCCAAAGAGATTTGTGAAATCAAAGCTATCCATGGAGGGTAGTACAGTGGAATATTTATTATATACCAATTCTTGTTTCTAAAATGACCATCCTACTACTCAAGGAAGTCAAAATGCTAATGTAATCAGTGCTAATTTTTGCATAAAGTAAATACCAATGGAAAAGGAGCATGTGAAATAAAAAGTCGAAATTAAGGGTTAGGTGTCTGAAAGACCATGATGCTAATTTACTTTGATTAGCAATCTCACATACACATTTGTTCGACCGAAGTTTGTGGGTAGCTTCACTGAAAATCCTCACGAGACAATAATCGTCCATTAGGGTAAACATAATGGTTTAACGGCTTGTTGCATAAGCTAAATGCAACCGAATGACCTACGAAAAAGGCATTAGTAATAGATTTACATTTAATTAATGTATTACTAAGTACTAGCAATATTTAGGTTGGGGTGTGATTAGTACTCAAATGTAGCATATTATTATGCCTTTTTTGGACTAATTATACTTTGATGGAGTTTAAATTATGACATTTCAGGTTCTAAAGTGAAAAAAAGGTTCAAAGGCAACAAAAATTACATTTGAATATAACACCAGCACAATAGAGAACAAAATTGGAGAAGTTTGGAATAAATGAGTAACGTTCGAACGCCAACTCACGTTCGAACATCCACTTGAACCAGGCTATAACCTGACTGCAGAGACAGAGTGTTGTAGGCAAGAACCAAGGCCCTGGAGACTTGAATACTACGTTCGAATGTCATACACCGTTTGAACGTTCTCTTGAGTACTTGCAAGATTAGACTGACTTAAGATATGGCGTGTTGCAGCAAATGAACACCAACATCTGCATGGAGTATGGCAGGAGATTTCCACAGAGGACCATAGGTCGTTTGATGTTTGAGTGATAAGTACAAATCTCATCTGGAGTTCGAACGCCCTTAGAGCAAAGACATAAGAAACGTACGAACTACGTCCACCGTTCGAACGTCCATAACGCAGAAGCATCAACAATGTTCGAATGCTAACTCACGTTCGAACGACCTTGACAGACAGACTGCAGAGTGGTTGGCTTTTCACTTTGACTTAGGCGACAAGCACTATTTCTTCACCCCCTTGCCTTCTCCTTGCCCATAAATACACCCATTTTTAGAGAACAAGAGGCGGCACATATTCTCCCTAATGCTCTTAGTTTTCTCTTTGGTATAGAGTTGGGAAGCTTAGACTCCCACTCATTTCTTTACATTCATGTTTACATTTACTTAAGAGTTTTAATTTCTCTATTTACTTTTAGCCTTTACATTCATGTTTACATTTGCTTGTATTAAGAATTTTATTTCTCTATTTACGTTTACTCTTTACATACATGCTATTACATACATTTCTTTGTTAATGTCTTTTACTTCCATTGCTTGAGCTTCCTTCTTTCTTAGAGGAGTGAAACCCTTCCACTTTTCTAGAGCTTTACCAAAACCGTGAAGGGTGGAACGCGATTCACTCATTCTTCGTTGAAGATTGGCTCCTTGTTTATTGTGCTTTTATTTTGCCAAGTCCTCTACTTAGAGGGATGAGCATCACTCACTTTCCTCTTGTTTATTGGATGATTGATTGCATCTAGCAAAACTAAGATACTTTGTATAATCGAGAGTCTTTCTATAACACGGATGACTCTTGTGTGAAAAGACTCCTTGTTTGAAGGCAAGTATCCTGGCTAGATCTTCTTGACTACCCTTTAATCATCCCCATTATTGTGCTTCAATTAAAGAATGAAATATTAGAATCATGGTCCGATGTCTTCTAGAAGCACTTGCTTGCTTGTAGACGGGTTAAGTCTCGGCACAGGTAATTATTGTAAACTTCTGAAAAACATCAGAATCATGGCCTTATTTCTCATAGTCCATCTTTATCCTACGATTAACTTGTTGTTGACATGGGTGTTAATTGAGTTATCAACTATAAATAAAATAAATCGGATAATTAACTACATGTCCTGATCCTTGAACTAAAGAGTGACTTTTCTTCCATTTGAATTCATCGTATATTTTGTCTAGAAAATCTTCTTGGAAAGAATTTCATGTTCAATCCAATAAAAATCTCCCAATCTCATAAGTACAAATCTCAAAGGTTACAATCGATTGATATTTATCACTGCTTACTTTGAAATACCAACACAACGAGTTCCATGTGGATTTGACTCCAGACTCAAACCGGATTATTACTACAGATTGACCGCCTACACTTGAGTGTACACATTTTGAATCAAGTTAGGTGGGCCTCCTTCTCGATGATGAGTCACATTTCATCTTTCGCCCTTTTGTGGTTTATCACCCTATGGTCGAGTCACCTTCCTATTACCGTGCCGAGCCCATAGCTATCATTGTTGATGCCTTTGAGACCGTGGTCAATTGCTATTTTGATTTTATTTCTTGTTCCACCAAGGGATACCTTTCTTTTGCTGGAGACTAGGGCACCGGGCTTGTGGCTTATAACCCACATCAGGTGACTCTATAGTTCGGGTTTAACCAAGGCGTTCCCTTTGCTCTAAGGGATGTCCCGAGTTATATTGATACCGTGCGCTACTATTTATTTGTCGATAGAGTCAGGCTACTTGAGAATAAAATAGTCATTATTCCCTTAGTATCTAAGGCTTGTGTTTTTACGCCAGATTATCAAATTTATTGGGCTGTTATGGCATCTTCATTATTTTGCTTTCCTGAGACTAAGGCTTGAGTATTGCCTCAAGGTGTGAGCATCCAGGGTTTTTCCTGCTTGAGGAGTTTCAAGTCCAAGTTGAGGACCAGAAGGGTTTTCAGCGAGTTTGTCATGGTCAACCATCCACTTAATCAAGGTGGTATTACTGGAGAGGGCCCCTCGGAGATTCAGCAACGACAAGACCCCCTCATTCATGCTAGTGAACGCCTCCCAAAGAAGTCTCGACGAGTTATCCTGGGGAAGTCTAGTGATGTTAAGCCTATTAGCCCTCTCACTCTGGTTGTCTGGCACATAGGACCTGGTCGCGATGGCTAGTTCTCGTGCAGTCCCTCCCTCATGTTGCCAACTCTCTTTTTCGCTGTCTGCCGAAGATAAAACCCCCATTCTGTAGCTTGGTGTTTTGGCCCTTAAGATTTTTTTTATACTCTCCCCCCATTTTTTTAACCATGTGCATGCACCTATATATTCTTTCACTAGGGTCTTCCTACACGAGAGGCCAAAATAGGTGAACCTCCTGTGACATCTGCTATGACGCTGCCTTCTTGGAGGGTCTACATCCCTTGTAATTTTGATAACGACGATGACTTGTGTATTATCAACACTTTTTTACTTGGGAGGGTGTCTTCCATCCTGGTTGCTTCTCACGAAGATGATGATGCTCAGTCTCTAGCCTCAAGCATTGCTGAGTGGTTAAGACCTCTTTCTCCTATGGATGTGCAATGCATGGAAGAGCGTCAGAAGGTTATTGTCTCTTACGTAGTACACACTTAGACTATTCCTTTTGTTATTTTTTATGTTTCCCGTCATCTTAGACTAACCTTTTTGCCCTTCTTTTTTTTTTCTCTAGGTTTGTGATGTCAGCACGACTTTTCCTGAGGGTCGGTCTTCTGATTCCGTACTAACATTAACCTTGCGAGACAGTTTGACTATAATGGCCTTGATAGGCCGGGTAGTCTAGAGCCAACTCTTTCCTCTGGGGGAGGGGAAGCCCTTGACGAGCCCACCAATTTTGGCCCTATGACCCATTAGGGTGGCCTTAGGAATCTCGATCAGGTAAGCCTCTTCCCCTTTGGCCTGTACTTCTTAGATATGGACTTTTCTAGTCTTTCGCTCAGTGACGTTATGCTTTTTCAGAATGAATTTGGTGATAACTTTTTTGCAAGTATTGAGTCTCCAAGCTTGAGTGACGTGACTCTACCTCTTTTGGCACCTTCCTTGTTCCCTTTCTCGTATGTTTCAGGCACTACCCCGCTGCAAGTTCCTACGTCACCCCCATCTCAACACTACCTCCATCGCCTTCGCTGATTGTTCCAATTTTTTTGGCTGCCTGCTCGGATGTTCCTCCAGCACCTACTCGGACCATTCCCTCTTATGGCAGTGGTTTATTCCCCTTGCCGCAGAAGGGCTTGCCTCCTATCACTCAGCATCCGTAGGCCGAGTGCCCCGCTCCTACTGCTGCCGCATGTGCCTTTGCATCCAACTGACTAATGTCCGTATTTTGTATGACATCAAGCATTCACAGAGGCTAGCAAACCATTTATGAGCTGAATATGATGACATGCAACAAAGACTTGAGGAGTTGTGCGATACCTTGGGGACCCATGAGCGACTACATATGGACCGTTTGTAGGTTGCGCAAGCCCTTGGGGATTTTAACGCAGAGGCACCATTAGCTTATGGATTATTGTAGCCTATTTCATGTGTATGTTTCTTTTCTTTTTTTTTTGCACAAAATGTAATCAAAAGACAAGTTCCATATATACATATCAATTGATGTTTACATTTTTGTCTTCAAAAATATATTTACATGTTTTCTATGGATGTTTACATTTATATCCCTCAAGAGTAGTATAGCTTCAACCATTTGGCATTAAACTTCCCCATTGTTTTCTCTGACCCGAAGCACCTGATTTTACAATATCTGTTGTCCTCAGCCTTCCGGCCTTTGAAAGGTTCTTCCCACTTGGTGACGAACTTAGAAATGGCCAAGCTGCACATAACACTTGGGACTATTATTAGCACGAAGTCACCCTCTTGGAGGTCCTTTGCTTTACCGTCAAGTTGTAAGCCTTAGACATTCTTCGGTGATATTTGTTCAAGTGTTCCCTTGCCTCGTCTTGGTACTTGTCAAGTGCTTCTAACGCTGATTGTCTTACCTCCGAGGTTACCTCATCTTTGGCTACCAACCTCGTGGAGGATACCACTATCTCTGTGGGGAGTACTACTCCTCACCATAGACCAGTGAGTATGTCATCGCATCAATGGGCTTTCTTTTTGAGGTTATATAGGTCCATAGTGCTATTGGCAACTGTTCAACCCAATCTTTCCCATCCTCGATGGTTCTACTCAAGATCTATTTCAAGGTCGTATTAGTGGCCTCAACTTGACCATTTTCTTGTGGATAATATGGTGTGGAGGTATGGTGGATCACCCCATATTGTTGTAACATTGCGGTAACATCTCTATTAACGAAGGGGATGTCATTATCCGATAGCAAGTATTTTAGAGAAACCAAACCTGCAAATTATATTTTCCTTTAGAAAGCTGGACACTATCTTCCCTGTTGCCCTTTTTAGGGGGACTACCTCCACCCATTTTGTGAACAAATCCATTGCGGCTAGTATCCATATATTTTTATGAGATGGAGGATTGATGGGTCCCATGAGGTTTGTGGCCCAAGTATGAAAGGCCATGGGGTGGCTAAAGTCCTTAAGTTTGTTGTAGGTGCGTGAATGAGATCTCCATGCTTCTAATAGCCATCACACCTTCGTACGTGTTCTATGCATTCCCCCTCTATCTTCGGCCAGTAATACCCCAAGTCCAACATCTGGGTGTACAGCTTTGCCCCTTCTTGGTTTTCTACGGCATGTATCATTTTTATTATCTCCAAAACTTCATTGCTTGCGAGGCACCTTAGGCTTTTTCCATTGAACCCCATTCTATGTAGTTCATTATTATTCAAAAAGAACATAGGGACTCTTATTTTGACCATTGTCGTGGCACTCTTGTCTGTCGGAGGTGACCCTTCACGAAGGAAGTCGATGTATAGTTGGCGTCAGTCCCCTACTTCTTCTATGATGATGCACTCCTTGGATTCTAGGTGTTCTTGGCACTGGAGGCAATTTCACTGCACCTCACTGGCATCATTAGCCATTTTCGACCAATAGTACCTTCTCCTCTAGAGTTTCCTATAAAGACTAATGTCTGCATCCCCACAGGTGTCTTGGTGGACTTGGACCAATCAGTAGCATGATTCTCGCTATGAAAGATATCTTAGAAGAACTCCCTCAGGGCCGTGAAAGTGTAGCATTCCCCCTATCGTAGTGAATTGGCTCAGTTTTTTAACGAGGATTTCTCCTGTCCTTTTTTTCAATTGTTCCACTATAGGGGTTCTCTTATCTTCGTATTTTGTTGTTGGGAAAATTTCATTGATAAGACTCGGCAGTGTCTGTCTTTTTACTTGGATGGTCGCCCCTTCCTCTACCATGTCTAGTTTTGATGCTAAAGAAGCCAGCGCGTCTGGGAACCTACTCAATAGTAGTCTTCTCGAATTCCTCTAGCAGCCTTTGCACCAATGCCTTGTACCTAACAAATGCTGGCTCGTTCACACCATATTCCCTAATTACTTGCTTAATAAAAAGTTTTGAGTCCCCCCCTAATTTTAATGTTTCGTATGCCTAACTTTCGTGTCGTGAGTAACCCTAGAACTAGTGTTTCATATTTTGCCTCATTGTTAGTGCATCAAAAATCCAGTTTATATGACAAAGTTAATTTTCCCTCGCTTTCAGGTCTAGTCAACACTATTCCCACCCCCCCCCAACTTAGGGTAGATGAGTCGCCAAACGCTAACTGCCACTTGGAAGGGGGTATGACATCCATTGTAGTAATTATTTTTACGATAGATACGGGTTCCACAGTTGTGGAGGATCTTGCAGTCTTTGAGGGTGTCGCGACTGTGGGAAGCCCCTGCTCTGGTTCTCCTCCTAGCAACTCTTCTTTGAGTGGTTCATACTCATTATCTGAGAAATAGGCCAATAAGTCGGCCAGAGCCTGGCTTTCGGCGCTACACACTTAATGTCAAATTCCAATAAAGCGAGGAGCCATCGCGCTGCCTTTCCTGTTAGGGTGGGGCGTGTCAACAGATACTTGAGAGGCTCACAATTGGTCATCAGCTTGACCTCGTGAATGAGAAAGTAGTGTTGTAACTTCTGTGCTGCGAATTACAAGGCCAGACAATGTCTTTCAACCCTAGAGTACCTCATTTTTGCATCTTTTATAATACGACTGAAGTAATAGATTGGTCTTTCCAGACCCTCCACCTCTTGTGCTATTAATCCTTCGACAGCCTTTCTAGTGGAGGCAAGGTACAGTAACAAGGGTTGACCTTTTTTACGGTGCAACCATAGTTTGGGTGGAGTCGAGGGCCTTCTTGATTGTGTTGAGAGTCTGTTGTTGCACCACATTCCAACTAAATGGTGCATTTTCCTTGACTAAATAGATGACTGGCATGATTACCTCAGAAAGGGCTAGAATGAATCATCGTAAGTAGGACACCTTCCCAAGGAAACTCGTTAACTACTTTTGGCTTCTAGGCTCAGGCATGTTATGGATAGCCTTTATCTTTCCCGCATTTGGAACTATGTCATGCCGATGTTCCAAGAAGCCGAGAAATTTCCCTACTGTTACTCCGAATGCATATTTTAGAGGGTTCATGCATAGGTTATACTTTCGACACCTTTTGAATACTCTTCGCAAGTCTGTCATATAGTCCTTCTCCTTTCACAATTTTATAACAAGGTCATCGACATATTCCTCCACAATATCGTGCATCATATCATAGAAATTACGACCATAGCACGTTCAAAGGTCGCGTCTGCATTTTTCAGCCCAAAAGGCATCACTGTATAGTAAAATTTGATGAAGGGGGTCCCAAAAGTAATTTTTCCTGATGTCATCTTGATTTGATTGTACCCCACAAATCCATTCATGAAAGACATCATTTCGAGCTCTTAGGTAGCGTCGATGAGAATGTCGACATTTGGCAACGCAAACTAGTCTTTCGGGCACACCTTGTTTAAGTCCCTGAAATCTACACATATCCTGATGGCCCCACTATTTTTCTTGACGGGCACTATGTTTGACAACCACACAAGGTGTTGAATAGGCTTGATTAAGGTAACCCGCAATAGCTTTTCCAACTTTTTCTTGATTTTTATCATCACCTCAGGGGCATAGTTTCATAAATGTTGTTTACAGGCTTGTCTAAAGGGCAAATGTTTAGCTTGTGGCAAAGCATACTTGGGTCCATTCCTAGTATCTTCTCATATCTCCATGCAAAAACATCAGCATATTCTATCAATAGTGCCAAGAACGCTTGTCTCTTTTCTGGTGATAGCCCATTGCAGATGAAGACTGGCCTCGAAGATTCCCCAAGTGGAGCGTGGTTTACTTCCTCGAGCTCGAGCTCCTGCTCCTGTGGCTTAGGGTGATCCTCCATGAATTCTGGCGCAAAGACCGCGTTAGTTGGCGTCATAGTGATGTTGGCCTCTGTTTCATGCACCTCATCTTTAGGACTCACCCTCTCGGCCCGTGAGTGGTCCCCCCACACCATCATAACTGGTAAGTGACTTGCCCATCAGGTAGGACACGACGGATACATCTCTTTAGAGCCACCTCCTGCGAGGGCTCTTCAACTTGCCTTTTTCCTCAGGCCCGCTCTCGGAACCTTTCTTTCACACTAACCCTTCGCGGTGTTATGTAGACTTCTCGTTGAACCTCTTCCCAGGAAGGGATAGGGAAGGACGAGATTTGTTGTAGCAGATTGGCGACTTCATCATCTTCGGCCACATCATCGTATAGTGCTTCCTCCGCCAAGCGTGCCTCATTGCTGCTAAAGGGGTCCTTAGTCGCAGGTATCATCACTTTTTTTCTATTCTAAATCATCTTCATGCACTGATGGTACGTAGAAGGGACCGCTCCTAGATCTTTCATCCAGGTGCGCCCTAGGAGCGCATGATAAGGCGTAAAAGCATCGATCACGTGGAAGGTCATGGATACCCTCACATTCCACATGACCAAAGAGACAGTGACATACACAAGGGTCCTTCTCTTGTCGCAGGCAAATCCGACAATGATAGTCATTTTTTTAACAAAACTTGACTCGCAAAGTCCAAACTACTCAAATGTGGACAAAGGCATGACATTGACTGAGGCCCCATTGTCCAGAAAAGTCATTTTCCACTGTATCCCATTGATCTGGGTGGTGACGTAGCGCGAGCGATTGTGCTTCCAAGGGACTTGGTGATCCCGCTCCGTAATGGTGATGACATTAGACCTTTCCTTGATATTTCAGGACATCTAGCCTTCCACAGTGATGCACTTCACGATGCCTGAGGGACCATCAGCTCACAAGTCTATGATGGCCTTGGTGGCTGCCAATTTGGTACCATTAGTAAGTCTCAACTAATTAAAGAAATTTTTGAACTTGATTGTCTCTTTCAAGATACTTGCACTCATGTAGGGGTCAATCTCTAGCACATCGTGGCAATCTCCTAAGGTCTTTCGATTTAACTAACTTTCAGACCACTTTTTGAAGTTACCTTTCGTTATATCCTTGATTTCATCGTAGAATGACACCACATACACCTCCTTACCTTCTGTGTGGTATATGAGGGGTCGATCATGGACATTGCCCCTGGCACCCGTCAGTACCAATTCTTCACTCTTTAAGCACTTCTAAAATAGTTGGTGCATGGTCCAGAAATCCTTAAGGTTGTGCTTGGTGTGACGATGAAATTCACCTAAGGTCGGGCTATTGTTTTCTTCTCTAGTTGGCTCCTTTTCCACTAATTGTAGCTTGACATCATCGTTCTAAACCATTCCATGAGAACCTGTCGAACTTTTTTCATACCACAAGGATACGAGGATGGCTCCTCGGGCTTGGAGGCTCTCCCTCACTTCTTTGGACGCTGACCCCCTTTGGAACCTCCTCAGCAACTGTAATAGTTGCTCATTTCCTCTTGTCCTTCCAATCGGCTATCTTCAAGGAGGGCTGGACCACCTCCAAAAGCCTTTGAGCCAATTTGCATTGTCTAATAAAGGTTTTAAAGTCATTGTTCAACAAGTATGCCTTGTATTTGTTGTACATTCCATCGACGCAGATTCGGACAAGGGCCTCTTTGGTGACATTTTCTTGGCACTCGATGGCTTTGTCACAGAACTTGTCAATGTATGTCATTAGGGCTTCTCTGTCATCCTGAATAGTCTTCGTCAAGGAAAGTCTTGTAGTGCATCATTAGACATGGAAAAACTTTGCATAGAATTGTGCGACCAAGTTATCCCAATCCCTCACCGATTCTGTTGGGAGTTCAGCATACCATGTGAAGGCCCTGTCCTTGAGGGACTTGAAAAATTCCCTCATCCGAAGAGGCTCATGGAGCACATAGTAGCCAAGGTTATCAAGATAATGGGTAATGTGCTCCGTGGGGTTGCCATTGTTTCCATCGAACTTCGGTGGTGAGTACCCTACAGGATACATAGCTTTCTGCATAGCCGGGATAAACTTGGACCTTATGTCCATGGTTGTTAGCATGGGCTCTTTTTGTCTATCTAGTAAGGCCTGTACTTGGGCTAGCATGACAAACTCAGCACTAGGCACTAGTCGTTCTGTGCTATCTTAGTATGGCATCCAAGCAGCTACTAATGGAAACGAGGTGGTGGCGATGGGGGCCAAAAATGCTGAAGGCATGGTTGCTGGGATAGTGGAAAAAATAGTTTGGGTAGTTGTCGGTGCTGTTGTAGAGATGGTGAAGGGATCCATTTGAGAAGCTGTGAGGCCATAATTATAGCCAGTCGCATCATGTTCACATCCAAGAGCCATTGGAAAGTTTAGGAGAAGTGCACCAGTCGTGGTTACGGGTCTAGCCATAGTCGGTACCTAAAGGGTTGTGACATTTTGAGGGCCCATTGTAACAACTTATTGTAGGGAAGTTAGAGATCTCATTGCAGTAATTCGTTGCAAAAGTGCTAGAGGGTTGGTTGTGGTAGTTTTCTGTAAGGGAACTGGGGGGGCTAGTTGCATCAATTTACAGCGAAAGTGGTAGGGTTTCACTGGTAACGTTTTTCAAAGTTAAACCATAAGGGCTTCACTTCTGTGATGGACCATTATCACCCAATAGTGCCATTGGAAGAGAAACCAGCAAAGTTAAAGGTGGTGGTACCAAGTACTACAGGGCAATGGCAACAATTTTGATGGGTTTTACAAGCCAGGTGGTTGGAAATCCATTTGAGCATGAATCATCTGTATTACAGCAGTTATCTGCTATTCCAAAGTTTACATATCGTGCAGAGCCAGCGCCATTATGGAGGGCCCTGGCACCTCCAGAGCCCTTCGGCTCGTAGAGGAACCATGTCCATCCTCGTGCTGGGGTTGGCTTTTCTGTTGCTCGCCTTCCTTGTCATGCTTGAAGGGCATCGCACCTTAAGTGTCATGCATAAGTGTCGTGCCTTGGGCATTACGTATGGTATTATTATCTACACTAGTCCAGTTGACGATGTAAGACGTCATTTTCATATCAACTGATAATTGTTGTCATTTGTCCTATTATGGTAAAGACACGTGTCTTGAAGCTTTTGAGTACTACAGGTTATAAGCATGTGATAAAGGTTACTCATGACACATGTCACTCAGCTTTGGTGAAAAGGTTGCATGATGTGATGGGGATAAATAGGAATAAATACAATCTCAAACTCATCTGTAGAGTTCCTACTCCATTGAGAACTAACTTTTTTACATATATTCCATTAGAAGTTGTTGACAATGATGGTGTGGAGGCAATGGTGGATGTTGTATTTGACAATCAAGGTGTTAACAAAGTGGACTTGTATGTGAGCGAAGAGAATAAGTCCGATGACATTGGTGGAAGCAACGAAGGTTGGCCTGATGATGGTTCATACTCTTCCCTGCTCAGCCACCAACCATATATCCCAATGCTTAGCCCTTCATCAATGGTAGATAATTATTACACCCCTGTAACAATGCAGTGTAAGGAATAATACAATCAATATACACATGCACAGTCAGATACATGATCTAGTACTTTTTCTAAATACTTATCCCAGTAAAACTACAGTGCTCCGCTGGGTAACGAGGGGTTGAAAATGATTGCAGTTATCCCGACACATGTGCCAGTGGACCCTGTCCAAGAACTTGTGGTGCATCAGATTGGTAATAATGCGTATGAACGAATGAGTATGATGATGATGAAGATGAATGTAATTCTATTGAGGATGATAGTGAGGTTCCTATGCATGAGCCGGAGTCTACATTCTTCACAAACATTGAACCGGGAACCCAAAATGTTGACAGCTTATGTAATTTGCATGAATTTAAAACATTGGATCCTACAAGACCTGACTTGTAGAAGGGTATTGTGTTCAGGAATAAACAAGAGTTGGAGATTGCAGTGAAATTGTATTCATTAAAGATGCACTAACAATGTGTTGTTGTTGATATAAACAAAACGCGCTGGATTTTGAGGTGTAAGATGCATGTACAATGTGGATGCAAATGGAGGTTATGGGCGATTTTGAAGGCAAATCACAAAATGTTTGAGATCGCCAACTATCAAGTACCTCACACTTGTTTCTACCCAAGGTTAAACTAAGATCACCGTCAGCTTGATGCGGGCTTTACTTATTTATGGATTAAGCATTTGGTTCGGGTTACACCAAATGTAACAATTCCTGTCATCATAAAAATGGATAAAAAAGATTATCAATATTTGATAACGTACAAGAAGGCGTGGAATGTGAAGAATAAAACTATAGCAAAGGTTTTCGATAAATGAGATAGTTCTTACAATATCTTGCCAAGTTTATGGGTGATCTTGTCAAATACAATCCTGGGACTATTGTAAGGTGGCAATACGAGATTCGTACTCCCATATTCAATATTTTTGGGAAGGTGTTATGGGCATTCAATGCTTATATTGATGGATTTGTTCATTGTCGACCTGTAATTAGCATCGATGACACATTTATAAATGGTAAGTATAAGCATAAGCTTCTAATTGCTAGTTGGATTAACGCTCATGAGTATATTTTTTCTCTGGCATTTACCTTTGTTCATAAGTAGACTTGTGCAAGTTGGGGTTGGTTCCTATATCATCTACGTCATTCTGTTGTGCCGAATAGAGCTATTTAATATCAGATCAACATAAAGGTATACTCTCAACAGTTAAGCAGGTTGATTCGGGTTAGAATGAGTCATACGTTTATCATCGTTTCTGTCTTAGGCATGAACAAAGTAATTTCAACACAACTTTCAAGAACACTTATTTGAAAGATCAAGTGTGGAAGGCTGGGGCAGCACATCAAATTCGCATGTTTAATTTGATAATGGAAGAAATTAAAAATATAGAACCAAAGGCATGGGAGTGGTTAGATAGTATTTCAGCACAACAGTGGACAATTGTCCATGATGGTGGCCGGCGATATGGAACGACCACAACCAATGTTTCTAAGGTGTTCAATGGTGCATTGAAAGGTGCAAGGATGCTTCCCATCACTGCATGTGTAAAATTCATATTTTATCGGCTCATAAACTACTTTTGTAAGCACCTTGAACATGCACAATGCTGCATAGACAATGGTATGGAGTACTCTTTTGATGCAATCGAATTGATGCAACCTAACCAAGTCAAAGTACGAATGTGTAATGTTACATCATTTCACATGCGACGAAAAGTTACGGAGGTGGTCACTAATAACAGTAATACACATGTTGTGGGTATTAATTATCGGACATGCACTTGTTGGAAATTTATAATTTATAAAATGTCTTATTCTCATGTTATGATAGTTTTCTCGCATTTTCATATTAGTTCCTAGCATTTAATCGATCCAGTATTCAGCATCCAGGCACTTGAGTCGACTTAGGCACTTGAGTCGACTTGGGCACCTAAACTTCATCATTTGCACCACCAAGATTATTGGGATGAAACCGATAACCCTATATTATGCCCTGATAGGTCGTTGAGTCGAGGAATCAGAGGACATCCACAGACATCGTGCATACACAATAAAACGGATTTCCCGAGAGAATCGCACAAAATAAACCACTGTAGTATTTGTTTGCAAGCAGGGCATGATCGCCTAACATGTCCAGCAAAGAACCAATCAGTTTCTACAATGGGTCATCCACTATAAATATGATATGACGATGATGTTATTTAACTTTGACTTATTGCGTTATGTAATATATAAGTGAATTTTAAACTTTTTATGTTGTGATGTTATTTATGTATTAACAATGTTGTCTAATGTTGTGTGTAAGTTGTATTGCATTATTTATTGTTCGAGCTCATTATTCATCATATGACGTTACCAAAATGTTTATGTGTAAAATGTATTAACGTTGGTACATATAAATATTAACGATGTTACTTATATATGTTAACTCATGTTTGTATATTGTATGATGATGTAGGTTGTAGACATGAATTGTGTTCATTGCTACATCCAGGTCTCGAGGATGCATACATACTATCATTAGAGTGTGACTATCGCACAACTGCTATTTGGGAGGGCATTGAGCTACCCCCTTTACATTGCAGATGATCAGAGGCTCCACTTCGTCGAGTTACCATAACTGACGAGCGAGTTATTCAGCATCTACGCACAACTGAATTTTATGGGGCATATAGCCTTAGGTACATTCAGCTGGACTTGCATCTTATTACTGCACTTGTAGAGCGATGGTGCATTGAGACAAACACATTTCACCTGTCAGTTGGTGAGGCCAAGTGTAAGTTGTTCTTGAATCAATCAACAAGCCTCCATTGCCCAAGGCATCAAACCCTCTCAAGATTAAGGGCACTTTTGTGGCACTAATATTCCCCATAGTTATAGCTTCTAGGACGATATAGTAGCAGCTAGGGTACATGGGACATTTCAACTTTGGAGTGAACTACAAGTGGTCTTTGGAAGAAATTGCAAGGTCTCCTATAAATAAAGGGCTTGAAATATTAAGGTTGTTTGCAAATTTGAAGGCCAAAAAGCAGTGAGAGAATCAGTTCTGAATGAACCCTAGTTGTGAAGGGAGAGAAAGTGGACCTTTACCAAATGCTGCAATTCCTATAAGTTCTCTGTAAATTGAACTCACACACCCAAAGCAGAACTTTGGAATCTCCTTGGTAATATTAGAGGTGCTTCCATGTACAATAAAGGTGTCTCTAGTGAGTGTCTCGACAACAACCCCTTCACCATAGGTATATGCAAATGAAGGGCATGGTCTAGGACAAGTCTAGGTGCCCTTGAAAAGGGTATTTAGAGAGCATCTAGCCACAGTGCATGGGTCAAAGGAGTAGTCAGAACTATGAATGTTAATACATAATGGGCTAGCACAAAAGTCTCTGAATGATGAAGAAGAGTAAGGAGAGAAACTTGCCATTAACTTATTTTTAATATAGTCATCACAGTCAATGCAATCAAAGGAAAGATTTCCACAGGGGAACCAAGTGAGGTCACTCCCAGTATCCATGTACACTTGGATGACTTGTTTGGGTTTGCCTAAATTTAGAGAGATTAGATACCCATCTCTCACCCTTCTCAGTAGCTCCATCATATCTAATGTTAATGGTGGTTTTCTCACAATGTTCTTGTAATTGTATATATATAAAATTAACTTATTGTGTATTTAGTTGTGGGCATGGGAGCGTATGTTACACATTGTTCCACAGGATGTGGTACCATGACAGCACGTGGCCCATGGTGCAGTGGTATTTCATGGGCAAGAGGATGTTCCGCTTGTGCATGATGGGGTTGATGTAGTAGCAGATGGTGTTGGTGTAGATGTGGGCGCTGCACATGACGTTGTTGATCCACACGTAGTACAAGATGGTCCCCTTTGTTGTAGGTGCGTAATAAAGATACAATGCACTCTAATAGATATTTACGTATTATTATGTCTTTATAAATTTGTTGAAATGTATAGATGAGATGTAACATTTTCCAAACAACACACTCCTACCCATGTATTACATCACTATTAGGACCAACTGGACCAGAAACGAGATGATCAAGTATATAAGCTTGATCATATATTACTTAGTCAGATGTTTCTTTTTAAATTTTTTTATTGTGTATTGGGTTGACTCCGTTGGATTTACATGTGAAATTACTGAATGTTGAGCTGGTGGGATGTTTATTTATATTACTTTATATCTGTCATTGAGTTGGGTGTGTTGTATGCAGGTTAAAATTTTTTGGAAAGGTTCAATTTATAAAGGAAACTCTGCCCAATTTTTTTAAAAATACTATTACATTAATTAATGAGTGCTCACAATTTGTATTACAGATGATATAGGAGTCGTACACTGGTGAGGTACTCAGTTGTCTGCCAAATTATTGCCCTATTGTGCAAGATATTTGGCGCACACGCACACCATAGATTTACCTCGATATCGTAGAGTGGCATTTTTTAAATCGAGTTACTCGGCAATCTGGCCTTATTCAGCGCATACCACAGTTATACGATACCAACAGGGCCTTGCATGCTGTTAACCGTTGAGGTAGATCTGGTCGAGATTAGACTGTAGTTCATCAGGTGTACACAAAGATGTGGGCACATCGTAGAGATACCATTGTTACCGGAGACCTGAGTACTACACCAATAGATCCGACCGACGCATATATGCAATGGTATTATCACATCACTTAGCGACTTGTCGGTCCACCCATTGCTAGGCTTATTGTCGATTTTCATCCAATTGGGAGTATCATAGAGCTGCTGGTAATATGTTGTTAAATGGTTTCCTATTGGATTGTAAGGCAAAAAAGTGGAATTGTTTACTACAATTAATAATATCATGTAATATTTTTGTAGGAAGAGACGCTTACACGGATATATCACACCGCACTTCTACATATGAGGGCAGCCCAGATTTGACACTTTGCACGGACACTATTGGGCGTATAATAGAAATGAGCTCCTCATGTATGACATCCATCCGTGAGCAGCAACGACTTGTCGACGCTTCAGTATCGTTAACTGATGCCCTGTCTACATCTGCGTAGCCACTTTCCCCCAATGATTGGACTACTCCTTTATCTTCACAACCGTCTTCTACATTTGTACTGTCATCAATAGGCCGCCCATCTCCACCAGTACCCACCTCAGCACCAACATCAGCACCTGCACCTGCTCCTACACCTACACCTGCATTTGCCCTTGCTCCTGCACCTGCGCTGACACCGACAGCAGTACCAATACATGCACCTATACCGACACCGATAATGGCACTTACACCCGCATCGACCCCGTCATCGACACCCACACTGACCCCAACATCCACCCCGACACCGACTCTAGTTTTGTCTACACTGACACTAGCACGGACACCGACTCCAATAGTGACACGGACTCCAGTACTGACACCATTACCAGTCATCTTAGGAGTACAGAGCCCTACAGTTACAGTCACACCTTGTCCTACACACATGGATGTTCCCATTTTCAGTCCACCAGTAGTGTTAGCAAGTGTTACCATGTGATCATCACACACATTCCTTCCTACTCCTTCTAGATAGCCTTCCTTATTAGATCCATTGTTAGATGAGGAGGGAGTGACACAGGAAACTACAGTTGTAGGTGTAGGTTATGTGCGAGCCGGACTGCGAGTTAGAGGTGGACGATGGGGTTGGGGTCGGAGACAGGGGCGAGGTCGTGCATAGCATGCACACCATCACGATGATGTCAGTGTATCACAAGTGACACAGGCTACACCATAGGATGCTGAACAGGAGGTTCGCAAATAGCCGAAGCGACATAGGCGACCACCTGCATGTGGGACATGATTTTGATGTATTTGTTGTCTTTTTTCTGAACTGTACAAAAATTTTATTTTGTAAATGCTTTGTCACATTCACAATCATGTTTTTTATTGCATTCTTGAATCAAGTTGGCACATACACAATCAATATTGTACACAACACATTTAATTCACTTCAACATAACACTTTCATTACACTTCACATGTAAATCTCAACATAACAATAACATGATCTAGAGACAACAAAACTAACATAACACTTCTTCACACAGCACTGACTTAACATTTCTACACACAAATACTAACATAACACTTGTTTTCATAACACTAGCCTAACACTTGTCCACACAATACTGTTATAACGATTCTCCACACAATGGTAACATAATAGTTCTCCACACAACACTAACATAACATTTCTCTACGCAATACTAACATCACTGTTCTCCACACAATACCAACATAACATTTGTCCACACAATACTAACATAACACTTCTCCGCACAACATGTTTTATGGGTCAACATCTTCGTCAGACATCTCGACATCAGAAATACATCTAACATCTCCACTTAGAAGGAAACGTATACGTGCTTCTTCCATCAACCCTTCTTTAGTACGTTCTCTTGCGATACGACAGAGGTTATAACGATTTAGACGGATTGACATGCAATTGTTCTCAGCTCGAAAACGATACAATGCTCGCTCCAGTTATTGAGGTGTCTCAACTAGCTTATGAATGGCAATTTGTCGAGGCCTCGTAAATTACAAGTTTGCATATCTCCACTAAGATTTTCTCACTCTGTCAAATGATATTGTCATTCGGCCCTCATGGTTCTTATGACTCTGGTTGAATAACATAAACGGGGATTCAATGGATAGAAGAACTCATCATCTAAGGTCCAATGATAACCTATATTTTCATATAACGTTCTCACATTATAATTCATGTTGAAAATGAGTTTTTTCTTTCATTTAGCTACTTGCACACGATGAATATATAGTCCAAATAAATCAAGGTTTAGATGGACATATCAATTAACTGAGAAAGGACTATCATGACTTGTCAATACACTGATTGTTTTCCTATTACCCATAAATTGACAACCCACTAAATCAATGAATATGCTGATAAAATGACAAAAATCTTGTTATTCTTGATCAACCGTGTATTGTAATGAATACACACATCTCCCAACTACTAAACATGTCAATACAAATAATGTGTTGAAGTGACAAGTAACTTCCCTCTAATAAGGCTGAAGAAGAAAAAGTGACTACTTAATGTCAAGAATTGAAGTGATTAAACCCTGAATGGGTTTCAGCTGACAATGTGTTGAAGTGACTAAACTCTGAATGGGTTTCAATAGACCATGTGGGGAAGGTACTAAACCCTGAATGCATTTTCAACATACCATGTGCTGAATTAAATAAACTCTAATTGGGTTTCTGTAGACCATGTGCTGAAGTGACAACACAGTTCTGATGCATGACTAAACCCCAAGTGGCCTCTCATGACTACACTGTCTTACTATTGACTATGTAACCTGTCAAGCACACTAGGGTTTGGACACTACTACTTAAACACCTTATTTGTGGTTGATACCACAAACTCAAAATTATATCTGCGTCAAATTTCTCTACGAGATTTAACAATCGCAAATGTGAATGGGTTTGGTTGTTACAAGAGCGAAACGATGATTACAAGAATGAGAGATTTCCTGATCTAAAAGAGTATTATACAAGAGTACGACAAGATTGGGATTTTCGTGCTAAAGAATCAACGAAATATTCACACAACTAAGAGAACTTGGCATACCAGTGCCTCGTAGACGATCACTAACAATGCAACGCCGAAATAGAGAAGACTACGAATCAATAGCAAAACATATTCGAAGAGAGAATAATAGAATGTTGATGTGTAGCTGATGTGTAGGTGTTGTTATTATATGCTCCAACAAGCAAAAGACATGGTGAAAATTACATATGGACGAGAGTTGATACCAATTAAACAAAATAATATATTATCTAATGCACAATACCTGTCAAATGATTATATGTCTAATTAAGCTTAATGTAGTAAGCGTGCAATTATTTTTTCCAATGTCATATATTGAATAGTGGTAATCATTATTCATTTCTTGGATAGAAAGACAGTGTAATCAGTGTTGTGTGAAGTCATGTCAGTCCTATGTAATTGAATTGTTATGCCATTACTTTATCACTATGAAGTCATATCATTACTTTATCAGTGTAGTCAGTCTAGTGTTAAGTTATTTCAGTCCTTTTATCATTCAATTTTTATGTCATTACTTTATCACTGTGAAGTCATATCACTATTTTATCAGTGTCAAGTCATGTTAGTCGTACACAGTAATTGTCCTATCAAATTTATATATAATTGCATTTTGTATCTATATAAACCATCTTTATTAATTGTGTACATCATAACCCAAAAAATGTTTAGGCGCACAGTTAATAGGTAATCCAATCAAACCACCCAAGGTTCTTCACCACGCAATGAAAAACAAAGTTCATCTTCAGCCAACGAACATCAATGCTCGACTAGCCGAGCAGCATCGTCAAACGTAGTTCATTCAATTGAATCCTACACAGATTCTACAGGTATAACTTGGTATGGACAAAAACATGGTTCTGTAATGATCCCATTGACCCTTATCACTCATTTGGTTAAGTTGGACATGTATTTGTTGGGCCTGCGACTGACTATCCGCCTCTAAGTGTTCGTATCGAACCCACACCAAGATGACTATATTTATATGACAAACGTTATAAGTTTGATGTATATTGTCGTTGGCAAGGATTAATGGTACCGAAGACAAGTTCAAATGATATATATGATCCACAAAACGCTACCAACCATAACGAGATCATAGCAAGGCTTGAATGTGAAAATGATCAGATGTAGTGTCCACTTGATCATTTGCATGCAATTGAGCATGCAAAAATTGAGTATTTCGATCCTTACTATGGTGAGATTCAAATTATATAGGATCCATTACTTGTTTCGGATCCTGAACTTTCTGATTATTCAAATTTAAGTGATAATGTGTCTGACACTTGTATTCCATCAAGTTTATGTGTACTTGGAAACCCTTTATGTTATTTTCTACATCAACCACAATATTGACACACAATATTTCTTACAATCTCATGTAATAAAATTGTTTTGTTTAGTGTATAAGTATTTTTCTCCATATTTTCATGTTTTGTACACTTTTGTATGTCAACTCTCATTGTTCGATGAACTTATTACATAAAATTGGAATAGACAATTTTTTAACATATACAAAACAAATTTCTCAAAATTAGTCACAAAATTCATGTACTTCACACACAAACAATATTTTAAGCATTTTTTGGTAATGTACTGCACTGAATTAATTAATTTTTTAAAATTTATAACTTGATTTTTTAGTAGCTTTCAAAGTTTATAAAATTCTGTGCGAAACATGTTTTAATAATATATTTTTTAGGTAAAACAAAACATTACTGAACAAAAAATTTAATATCATCAAAATAATTAACAAACTCATCAGTTGTGTTATTAAAAAAAATAGAGAATTTTTAGGGTTCTTAGAGTTTTTAGTTTTTTTGGGGGGTTTTAGTTTTTTTTATTTTTTATGATTTTTTAGGGTTCTTAGGGTTTTTTAGTTTTTTTTTTAGACATTTTTGAAAACATCACTTGGAATGACATTTTTAAAAACGTCATTTGGATTGACGTTTTTAAAAACATCATTCCAAGTGACGTTTTCTACCCACAATTTTGTTAACGCCTGTTATGTTGTAGTTTTCAATTCACTTTTTTTAACGTCATTCTCACTAATGTCTTTAAAGAAGTCATTGCAAATGAGGATTTAAATAAAAAAAAATCAATTTCAAATGACGTTTCTAAAAACATACTAGGTTTGAGAAATAAATTTAAAATAGACTGGGTTTGAAAATAAAGTTAGTGGGGAGGCTAGCTTTGGGAAAAAGCTCAAAAAAATTGGTATTCCATACTAATCACCTTTTTAGGTATTTTACTAGCTTAATGATTTTTGAGGTGTGCATTTGGTTTTTTGGATTTAGTTACCATTTTTTTGTATAAAAGTTAGCATCTTTTGGTTTTTTTTCCACTTTTTTATTGTCAAAAAATATTATTTTTGCCATAGCTCTAGGGATGATAATTGGGTCAAGTTACTCGTGCTCGGGCTCAGGTTACACTCGACTCGTTTTGAGTTCAATTTGGGCTCGTTTCGTTTTCTAAGGGAGTCAAGCCTAAAAAGCTTGTTTATACTTCAAATAGTCGAGTTACTCAGACTCGGCTTGTTTTAAGCTTGATTCGAGCTCGACTTGTTTAAAAAAAAAAACTCAACAAGCTCATAAAATTCAGCTTGATTATAAACCCTACATAGCTACATATTTCTTCCTAAAATTTTACAAAAGCCAAATAGTCCCACTACAATTTGGTTTCTTCAATTATTGCAGTAATTGCCTTGACATACTTCTTAATTTGGAGTATTCAATGGAGCTTTAACCTTGTCCTTGTTGATTGTGGCATTACAAATATAATAAAATCACTTATTAAAATTTCTAATTTGAAACATGTAATGTATGACAAAATAGTAACAATCAAGTGTGAGATAGTTACACAGAAAATTGAAACAGTTGTAGAAGAATTAACAAAACAGTTAAAATAGCCTTTACGAAACAAGTACACGTAACTGTTTGCCAAACCAATATAAATACTAATTCGATTGTAGAATAGGAACTGTTATTGAATTTTATGTGGATCAAGGCTAGTGTTTGACATAATGTCTTTAAGACAAATTTTGCCCCCACACACGATGCTTATGGAATATCAAGCGTCTACCTCCTAGGATAGAATGATCTTCACACGAGTAGAAGTAGCACTTCATTCTACCGATCCAGCGAACCAGAAATTGTGTTGTGTACTCTTCAAATGCAAACTGTCTTAATGATGTATGAGACTCCTTAAATGACTTCAAATGTATATGGATTTATTGGATGCAAAATGATTATGTGACTAGGTTATTTATAGAGAGAATGGTGACTGATCCGGATAGTCACCATCTGAACGGATGTAACCCAGCAGACACATGCAGCCAGAAGACACTACTTGTGTAACTATTCTCTATGAACAGACACAACTCAAAATTTCGAACTGGAGGGAAGCAAAAAATCCGAAAAGTGCGATCCAATGGATACTAAAAATTAATTTAGGTTCAGAAATTCTCGCCCAATTAATTAGACAAACTATCTCTAAAAATATAGGGTTTGGCCACACCCATACCCCCACTCGAGCCCGGTTGGGTCGTGGCGTGGCGAGCGACACGCGTGTGTGGTAGAACCAAAGGCATGTAGAGGCTCATTCTGCTCATAAAATTGTGATACCCCTTGGGGCCCAATCTCATAGAGCAAACTTGGCTTATATATGTTCAACTAGAACTTTTTTCTCAACCAATGTGGGACTGGTCTCAAATCTCACATTGCACAACCTCTATTTTCACATTTCAATAAGGTCATTTTGGAGCCTATTTTTTCATTCATTTCTTACTCGATTTGAACAAGAGAATATACTACATTATTCTCCTCACAAAATAAAGTATGAACCAATGAAAATTTACTCGAAACAAAGAACGGGTCCCACTTTAATTTAGGTTCAAAGTCGACTAAAAATTCAATTTTTACACTTAAGTAACTGTTTTGAGAAACTGTTTTTAATCCAATAGTCCTTTCCTTAATATTCTTCCATGAAAACTCTGTTGCCTGTTTAAAGAAATAAAACTCAACCCCACCCCTCCCCCCACAAAAAGGAAAGAAAAAATTAGTCTATTTCATTCTTTAAACATTACAACTTTCACTCTATTTGTAAGTGGCCCGTTCATAGACAAGACCTTGGAATACAAAAAAATAATTAATTAACGGTGTTATGAACAACACAGATTTGAATCATAGAAATAATCTCAGATAAAAACTGTACAGCCCTCCCAAACGTGATGGGAGGCTCGTGAATTGACCCTTTTTTTCAAGAAGTACATCCGGATCGTAGGGTCTTTACAAAGTGGGAAAAAAAAATCATTCAACTTTTTAAATCCAAAATCTCCATTCTGCAACAAGGGCAGTGAGCATTGTTCTCTAGCCATGGAACCAAACAACTTGAATGGAACCGATGAGAGCAAGGGAAACGCCCCAGGGTCTCGCCCACCTTGAACTGCTCCAAGCACACTGCGCACTCCTCTTGGTCCAAGGCCTTCTTTTTCTGCCCAAACTTTGCCCAACTGAACCTCTTCAATCCTCTCTTCTTCACTCCAAACACCTCTATTTTCAAATCCCCTAGCACCATAGACCTGCCCTCCCCACCCTTTAATCTCTCTTGTCTGTTAGTCCTGAACTCAATCACAAGTGAAAATAAGTGAATATTAGTTTATTTTTTTTGAACTGGTAGTAAATATAAGTTGAAAAGATGATCATTTCGAGTGTTTATTAATTATGTTCTCTCATAATTAAAAAAGAAATCAAAAAGGCACATGGTGCGAAGGATTTCTAAAATTGAAGGTTGTCAATTCTTAACACGATTTGATAATTATTTTTCTTTTGATTGTTATAATCATAAACAGGTTTGATTTGTTATACCCATTGAAAAATGGATTGAGATGAATCTAGTAAAACATAATTTATATATATAAATGACCATAAATGGTTTGGATGAGATATGCAAATTTTGATATGACAATTTACACAACTTGTACATTTAATATATATGACAGATTTATTACCAACTCTACTAAATTGCGGTTGGCATGCAACAGAAAGGGGAAAAAAAATTTTAAAAAAAATCACCCTTACCTTTTGGTATCTAATTTCCTTTGTGCTTTTAGCTTCTCATCTAACCTTTCTTTGGCTTCTCTAGCCACTTCTGCTAGCTTCTCATTCAGATATTCCTGGTTCAGCGTAATTCTCTGCTGTTTGTAATATTCTACCAAATTTTAGTAAAACACATTCACGTATATGTAGATCTATAGAGAGAGAGAGAAATGTGGTTTGATATATAGTACCATGGAAGAAAATGAGGTGAGATGGAATTCATGGTTGGTTGTGTACAAACAAAAAGATGACCGCCCAGTGGAAGCATGGGCTGCAGAAGTAGTAGGTGAATCTGAAAAAGCACCGCTCTGATGAAACCGTCTTCTTCTAGCACATTCAATCCCGCGAAGCATACCAGCCATTTTGACAAAGAAAAACTGTCTGTGTAGCTTCTATATATGACTCATCTGCTATAGTTCTTGCCTTCTTCATTCAAATCTTGCCTGAGATAAAGAAAAAAAAAATCAAAATAATAGAAAAATACCCATGTCAGCAGCAGAAAGAACATGGGCTCGTCACACAAGTTTCATGGAAAAGTCAGAGAAATTTCCTAGAAAATTTGATTGAATCCAATAGAACTTTTAGAGAAAATTGAAGGGTAGGTAGCTAGAGACATTGACGGACATTTCTGATTGGTTATGCAGCTCTTTGCCATCGGTTTCAGGCTTTCAACTTGAAAAATTTCTCTCTCCTTAATTATATAGTGGTTGAATGAGAGTAAGGGAAAGAGGATGAAAATGGTAAGGAGGAGATGGGAAATTTCTTTGACTAATAGCATCTCCAACAATTGTAGCTATTTTAGCTACTTAAAAAATATTTTTTTTTTATTTTAATTACTCACTTTTTTAATATACACTTCAACAGATTTTCTATATTTTTATCTACTCACTTTAAATATTATTTATCATCTTTTTTGTATTATATTTTTTGGGAATAGTAAAAGGGTGAAAGAGAGAGAATGAAAAAAATGAGAGGAAGAGAGAGAAAATAATATATATTATGTTTACATATTGCTACAGTAATACTCTATATTTAGAGCATCACTGTAACAAAAATCTATTTTACAGCATATGAACATAATCTATTGGCGTGCTATTTTTGGATTTAATTAGCTAAAATTTGCTTATTTTGAGTATTTGAAACATCTATTGGAGATGCTCTAAGGGACCGGTGGGTAAGAGTTGGGTTGGTAATAAATCTCATCCCGTCAGAGTTCTTTTATGTTAAAATTTGTCAAGTTTACATTTAATTTTTTTTTATGTATTGTCGTATATTTATTGAATTGGAATCCATATTTGTGTACAATCAGACTCATGTTATGTGTAATTGAGTTTTTATTCAACCATATCATTAAATAAGTCCGATTGGCTGATTCCAGTTTATACTGAACCATGCACATCTGATTGGCAGATTTGGTTATGATCTCAACACTTGAATAATTTAGTCTGGATAAACTTAAACGAGTAATGTTATAAAGACTTAATTTGGGATCCTAATTTAATATAAGAATTAGATTAGTTGTAAGTACTGTAATGTTATATGGAGTCCACTTCTTTTTTTTTGTCAGACTATCCGGTATCCGGAGACCACATTGGGTCCCGACTAATCCGAATTCGAGCCGGATAGGACCATTTCGGGTGGCAAAGCTCTCCCTCACAGGTTTTAAAGCTGCTGCGTTCCCAAAGACTCGAAACCGAGACCTTTGGTTAAGCTAGCAGAGCCCCTTACCAACTCTGCTAAGCCCCCGTGGATATATGGAGTCCACTTCAACCCAATAGTTCAATTAAATTACATCTCGGATTAAGTCTCCATGTTAAATTACAAAAGTATTTTTCAACTTTTATCACTCAACGTGACATAATCATAATTATTAGGTATATAATATATTTAGTGTGATTCATTAATTAAAAGATAAAATTATGTGTATCAAATCATCTGTAACTGTAGAATTAATAATGAAATACAGTAATTCGATGACCATAGGTAATTTAGTACACGCTTTCTATGTTAAACGGTCCACATTGAGATGGTGAGCATAAAGGTTATCCAGACAGGTGGTTAATGCGAGAACCCACATGCACGCCAAGTGGCTCACCAAATCCTCTTAGGATTTTTTTTGTTTGTTTTTCGGCTCAAAATCTCAATCATACATGCATGTGTATGTTTGTCAGATGCATACGAAGGGGCGTTTGGTATGATGGAAAAAGGGGATAAGATATGTAGAATCTAAGGGCCCGCAAAACCCAGTTTTGAATCTAAAAAATACAACGGTATAAACGTTGGGGAGTAATTACTCAGGCTGTAGGAATTCAGTGCACTTAACCCCTTTGAACTATAAACATGAAACCCACCACGCATGTGGGATTCATCTACCCGGATGAAGCCACAGACGGAATAACTTGTCATTTGACATTATTTCCCTCAACAGTAAGTCAATCTTCTCTCCTAAACTTAGCTATGGCCATTTATCTTCCCTCATCATTGACGATTCTATCATCGCTTACCCAAATATCTACCTAAACTCAGCCATGGAGGTCCATGGTATTGGCTCCATTCTTGATTACACTGTCTATGGTGGTGACTTCTTCGCACCATCGGTGGTTCTATCATTTTTTTCAACGGGGAAAATCATAGGTGGCCGCAGTTCTGCAGCAACATGCATGTGCACTGGTTTCTGATAGTTTTCTCAATTGTTTGTGTTGTTTTTGCATTCAAGATTCGTAAACACTCTTGCTCGTTGATGGGTTTGTTCACAAATCAATGATTGCGTCTGTTTTTGTTCTGCAAAGGTAGTCTAAACACCATCAGATGAAAGGAAAGACAAGTATGGGGGGTTGGGTCGTTGTTAACAGCTATTCTTCTTGAATATGAGACTATTTTGTTTTTTTTTTTTCTGCATTAGTCTGTAATTTTTTAGCAAATAATTTCTATGGTCTGTAAAATCCTCTATATCATCAATATATTTGAATTAGTTTCTTCTTTTATTCTTGTGTTTTAGTGAAGTTTATTTGTTTGTATGCAATGATAAAGAAAGAAAATGCTAAACGGATCAATTTTGATCTCAATAAAATGGGTATTTTTTGGGGATGGCAATTTTCTGGCAATTGGGTTTTTTGTTCCGACAATTATGTGATCAAAATAAATTTAAAAATTTCCCAATTTTTCAATCTTGTGTAATTAAACAAAACGGAAAAAAATATTTTATTAATAAATTGATTATACTTGTTATTATGTACTACATTATAATTTTTTTTCCAAATAAGTACTACTTTATTTATGACATTCATTATTTAATTACATAAATTTTTCTAAATAACTACTCATCCAAACCATTTTTACGTACCCGGTTCATCCAAATTTGGTATAAGATTGAATTTCATTTTCATATTAAGGGTGTAATTGTCATTTCATGGTCATATATTTTGACATGTACATGGGACCCACGATTCTTAGTATTTTTATGCAAAACAAGGATTGGATCGAATTTTGTGTGTTGGATCCAAACAAATCAGACTACTTTGCATTTGGTTGGATCAGGATGAGATTGGGTAAAAAATTCAATACAAACCAATCATGTGATGGTTACCCAAACGCCCCAGAAGAGTTGTGCCGTAAATACTCTGTTACACTCTTCTTGGTTTCATGTGTGTTAATTATATCCATTTGTACTTGTATTGTGTAAGGATTTGGTAAGTGATTTTTGGTTGTATCTACATGTGTTTGCTGGATTTACCTTACAAATAACCAAATTTTTTAGAAAGGATTACACTCAAATTTTTTTAAGTTTAT
The DNA here is from genome assembly GCA_023539305.1 of Ilex asprella. Lineage (NCBI taxonomy): Eukaryota > Viridiplantae > Streptophyta > Magnoliopsida > Aquifoliales > Aquifoliaceae > Ilex > Ilex asprella. The sequence goes on along the minus strand of CM042188.1, from coordinate 28,657,166 downwards.
CACTTAATCACTCAGACCTCTTAACATTTCAAATATTACACTCAAATCTCTTAAAATTTATACACGCGTAACACTTAGACCAAAAAAAACTCAAATAAAAATATAATATTAAATTTTTTAAATTTTACAACCAAAATTCATGTTCTATTATGACATTTATTGAAATAAAATCAAAAATAAAAATCTCATTTGTTTCTTAAAAAATCATAATTAGTATACAATTGTACTATTTATTATAATTTAATTTGGTCGCTTAAGCAATCAAATTAAACTACCAAATTACCCTAATAAAAGTTAGAAGATATTATTTCTATTACAATTTGA
>CM042188.1:28632302-28646842 GCA_023539305.1 Ilex asprella | reverse complement strand
CCCCCCCCCCCCCTCCTCTCTCTTCCTCTTTTCCTCTTTTTATATAGAATTATTGAATAATATAATATCATGAAAAAAAAATTAGCAACACCCCCCTTTTAATTTATCATATCTCCAGAATCTCCTCTATATTTATTGAATCTTCACCAACACCCTCTATCAAATTTATGGTCTTAACTAGAATACAATTTTATTAAATTACATGTGATATATTTTTAAAAAAATTTCATCCACACCTTCTCTAGATAGACATAATTTCAATGAGACCTTCTCTATTTTTTAAATTCTTTTACATATTAAAACTCAAGTCAATTAAAATTCGATTTAAACTAATTAAAATTTAAGTCGATTAAAAATTATATTTTTTACGTATTAAAATTTGAGCCGATTAAAATTCTATTTGAGTTGATTAAAAATCTCAACTCACATTAAATTTAATCAATCCGAATTTTGATACAAAAAAAAATAATTTTAATCGACTTAAATTTTAATACTTGAAAATTGAATTTTAATTAGCACGAATTTTAATAAGTAAAAAAATATAAATTTTAAGCGACTCAAAATAAATTTTAATCGACACTATCAACTTAGGTAAAGTTCAAAAAGCCTCAAATTTTAATACGTAAAAAAGGAATTTTAATAGAATCAAATTTTAATACATTAAAAATTAAATTTAATCAATTCGAATTGAATTTTAATCGACTCAAATTTTATATAGAAAAATTGTTTTGAATTTATGTAGGGGCAATTTTGATATTTTTAATGAATGTTTTTTTTTAGAAACTGTGATTTAACGGGAAAGAGTTAAATATAAATTATAAGGAATGTCAATGATATTTTTAATAATATAAAGGGTGATAAAAGTGAACGATTGGTTAATATCAGAAATATTATTTTTTGAATCCGTACTTTTTATTTTCTATCAATAAATACAAGACACATAAAATTGTCTTGTTTTGTTATTTCGTGTTAATTTTTATAATTTTCACACCACTAATGGACAAAATTGTATATATAATTAGAAATTTTTTTGGTATGACACAAAAAATTATGTTTCCTCTTTGCGCCAATCTGTGGAAGATAAAGCCCTAGAGGACGACTACGGTGGTATCAAAAGAGATAGAGTAAGTTATAATTTTTTAAATGTTACCAAGTTTTAAGGTTAAGTTATAATTTTTTAAATATAGAAATTAGAAGTCCAAAAAACATTATCGATCACTAAATAATTTGTGATAAATCATGAAAGTTGTAATTTTTAAAAATTAAATTACAATTGATCGCAAATAATAATCAATAATTTAATTATTGATCTAATAATACTCTTTACCTTATGAAAATTTTGTCTTCCTGAGATCAAGAGTTTAAGTCTCGCTTATCACCTCCCCAGGAAAAAAAAAATACCTATTTACTTTGATTCACTAGTACAAAATTCATTACAATTTTGTTTCTCCCTCAAAAATATCATCTATTCTCCACAACCCTCAATGTCACAAAACCCGATCAAGACACTTCTCAATGCCATGCAACCCATGAAACTAGGCACACCTCTCTTTTCTTTCTTTTTATTTTAATTTTAAATTATATAACTAAAAAAATCAAATGCTATTTAAAATATAAATATTATAAAAGTAATGTTCGAATTTTGATATTACATGGTATATTTAAGCGCAGGATCATCGATAGTACTTTAATGTTGAACCTCTATAATGAACTGGTGCTTACATATCTCATTGGTCATTACTAGTCAATATGCCTCCATTCATCTATTAGTCCACCACTTGCTGTGGGGGATTAAAAGAAGATCTCCATCAGCTTTTGCAACCTTTCGTTCAGCCAACCCGAAATTGAGAGGGGCTTATAGTATGCGATCTGGTGATGAACTACTGTCGTTTAAGGTACAAGATAGACGATAATGGGGTCTTGGGTTTGAAATTGCTGGATTACATGCAGCGATCACTGCTGGTTGCACCTGAATTACTTTATTCCAAAATCGAAGTAAGCAATGAGTTCACGAAAATATAACTGTTTCGAGAAACAAAAAAAAAGGATTGACCAGCCTACCTCTTGCGTTTGCTCCTCTGAACTGTAGAAGATGAAGGGTTACTGTGCCAATTCCTTTTCCTTTGGTTAATGAACCAGTTATTAATCTGCTTCAGTTGCAAACCTGTTTCTTGCACCAATCTTGCTTTGTCTTCCTCCTGAACAATATTATTGAAGCAATTGAGTTCGAGAATTGCACAACAAATATGGAAATTGATAGGAATATAAGAGGATAAAACCGCTTACAGTTGGATAAGGCCACTTGGAATGTGATTGCCACCAAGCTTTTAAAGAGGAGGTGGTGTCACCCGGCAGCTTTCCCGCTCTTCGCTTGCGTAGAATTTCCTCCCTGATGTCCACTAGCTTCTCTTTGTAACCCTGAAATGGAAGTATTAAACTAAAGAAACATGTAAGTAAAGTAAATCCCTTCTTACCTGTTTCAGCTCATGCTTTAACTCTTGCCGCACACGCTCCATCAGGGACCTCTCAGATTCAGTTGGAAGACCAAATCCCATGCTGTCTGGTCCATCCAGACTTCCATCAAACAAGTTGGTGTCACTATCTGCCTGGTCATCATCATCATCAGACATTGTTGCGCCTGTACCTTCACCAGGTGCTACACCTGTGGGCGCATCACATTAGTTTCAAAGTTGTCCAGATGAATTAGACATATCTACAGAAATATCAAAAAAAAAAAGAGTGGAGGATGCCAATATAAGATCATATCTTAAATGAGCTACATAGTCAATTAGACTAGAAGGGGAGTCCAAGACTTGAACCAACTTTAAGGACCAGTTCGATTACGTGCAAGTAGCAGGGCAATAGTTCCGTATTTTTAGAGCAAAAACGAGAAGAATAGTAATAGTAGTAACTACGAACCTGAACAAAGGACTTGTGAATATGAAAGCAATTAGTTCAATGGTCCAAAAGCAAGAGCCAAAGAACCAAAGCACTATTTCACCAAACTCACGTACAACACAACTTATAATGGTGTTAATACCAAGTAAATTACACAAATGCCAAGATACAATTGAAAGAAAGTACAGACACCTTCAAGAAAAAACATAGGTTTCCTTGTAAAATAAGAGCCCAAGAGCAACCTTCACATATAAATGCATCAAAAAACGTGATTAATGAATCTTTCATGAGCACAGGTGGGATAACCAATAAATTGGTGAAGGCAGAAAATTGATGATGCAAAGAGGAAAATACAAGTCTTGACTTAACAACTGCAGAAGCAGGTCATTCGTTTCGGAAATGTGAAAGAAAATTCCATCAGCTGAGTCTAATCCCCCACAAGGTAATCTACATTTTCAGATGACATGAACAAAACTAAATGGGGGTTTCCGTAGAAGCAAACACTGATTCGAAGGACCATTGAGGATTCAAACTCTGTCAATCCAGTAATGCAGTCGACAGAAAAAAAAATGATGAAATGGTCACACTGGGTGGATTCTGGTGATAGAAGTTTAGAACATTCTATCCAGTCTGCACCAGTGAAATGACAGAAACAATTTCCAATAAAACGGGGAATCAACCAAATGCTAGTTTGCCCATGATCATTGTGATTTCTTCAGAAAGGAAAACCATACATATTGCAGCACTACCTACTCCCACATGATTGCAGCACTATCTACTCCATCATGGTGTTTAGCTAAATATTAACAAAATGCTGTTAAGTTTGATGAGGTTGTTCGATCAACATATCAATTTTTTATTTCCCATTTTCTGCAGTCAAATCACATTCAGGCAGCTTTTTTATTTAATGAAAAAAGCCACACGCAAGCAGATTTTAGACACACAACAAACAAAAAACATAGTAGCAACAATATTCTCCAAGCCTATGGTCCCTCAGACAAACTGAATGTGTCCAAAAACAGAATGGAGCTCCATGTTAAGAAGAAAAAGATAGCACTAATACTTTAGAATATAAAAAGTTGCTATCTGTAGTATGTGCAAACAACAAGATTCCTATGTAGTCTCATTCAAATTTTTGGCCAAGTTAGTTTTTCGCATGAGACTAGTTTCATTCCAAATTCAGTAAAATTTTGGTTTTTGTTTAAAATGAAATTCATTTATTGTATGTTCCCTACTAAATAGGTTAGCCAATGCACCAACATATATTTAACTCGGATAATGCATGCTTATTTTCTAGACAGCATGTGTCTAGGTTTGCGAATGATCTGACTTCAAATTTTTGAACTGATCAGAATATGATTGGAAAAACCGTCTCTCATTTTGACAGTTACAATGCGAGGCCTACTACAAATCTAGTTATAGCTAGCAAACTTGAGTAAAGCCAAAGCAATAAAACTTAAACACCATCAAGAAGCCATTGCGAAGCACGTGAATTGATACACAACAGGCAAACAAGCAATTTTTAGCTGGATATCAAATTGGAGATTATATCCCACCAAACCCCGCTCAATACCAATTTCACATAGTCTCACTCCTTTCCCAACACACACTGTGAAGGTATTCCTGTCCATTTACCTTTCGTCATGTCAACCACACATAAAGAGACCTATCTTTCCACATGCAGAAGCCATCTGACTGATGCTATTTCAAAGATATTTCAGCTGTCAAGTCCTCCACATGGGAACAATCATTCTTACTTTCCTGAGCTTCCATTGGACAGAACGAAGATGAGTGCTTCCCGTTGTTGGTAAGGATTAGCCATCCGAAGACAAATGTAACTTTCCTGTTGTTCTACATTTCCTATTTGTAAAGACAATGCAAAAGGTAATTTCATAAAACCTGGTTACTAAGCCTCTTTATGCCACAGAAGTGAGGTCCAATTTTTGTTTTACAGAATATTATATTTTTCGATTACGTCCTCTCAAGATGTGCACAGAACTTTAACTGAAGAACCACATAACTAGTTGTGAACCTTTTATAGCTTGGTTAGGAAACTGGCAACCAACTCAGAAATAAAGCTAACTACAGTCAAAACTTCATTATTTGAACCTATTGCATGCATCATCATTTAAACAATAATTCAAAGATCACAAATTACGTAAAAAGTGAAACTCCAGGGCTCTTCCCCTGTAACAAGAATCAACTCGAAACTCATTATCCTAAACCAATTTTTCTCATGATCCTGCAAGAACTAGATTCATACAAAGCCGTCTCAACTCACTATTTGATCAGTGGAACTACAAACAAGTAACTCTGCTCCACTTATAAGTCAACACTGCTCTGCGACAAAAGCACAAGATCTTTTAACAGCTGCAATGGCAAGATACTTATATTATGCAACATCAGAAACAGCCTGCTTTACCAATTAATAAAGATCAGAAAAGCACCTAAACAGCAATGGCATGATAATAACACTGTTGTTAAGATGCCCAGGCACCAACAACCGGGAAAAGAAAATGCAAATGGAAAAAGGAAATCCACTTTCATTGAAGTTCTACAACATTAGAATGAAACCAATATGGCTGAGAGAGAGAGAGACCTACTGTTAAAAAAAAAATACTTCGTAGATGCCTTCTACAATGAGTCAGATGGCATGTGAATCATGTAAATTTTCTTACATGTTGAACCATTTGTATTCTAGAATTTCACCAGGTACAAAGACCACAAATAAGTGTTATGCAGAAGACAGGAAAAGAAGTCCTACATTACAAAAGCATATATTACGGATAGCAAACTTATCAGAAAATAACTATGAAAAGTTCATAATTGGATTACGAAAAAGATGGACAAGTTTTAGAAAGTTTAATATTAGTTTACGTTATTCTATTATCCTACCATGGGGCCTCAAGAAGCCAAAGTCTTAGGGAAGAGTTATAAAGTACACAAGATCACCTGTTAAACTAGGGAAGAGTTATAAAGTACACAAGATCACCTGTTAAACTTTGAAGAGATTGCTCAAGTTCCCAACAAGCCATGACTGCTTCCATTGCATGAACACGAACGTGTTGCTGCAATTGTTCTTTAAAGGAAGAAAGCAATAGAACATAGTGTGTCTACATCAGAATGAACAAAAAGAAAGTAAGAACGGACAAATAGGGAAGATTCAGATGAAAGATGACAAATTGTTCACATCAAGAACTCATATATTTACTACAACTGACCATCCCATACTTATGAGGACATCAAAGCAAATAGTAAACCCAATTCTGCGAAAGGACACTTGATATATCCCCAATTATACAGCATTATAGTGCAGGATCATCAGCGTGTTCATAATATTATGACAAAATACAACCCTCAGGAACTAGCTGACTCCACTTGTTTCAAGGAGTTATCTGCATGATGGAAGTCACCCTCACTGCTACTCACAACAGATATATGAGACTCCTAAAACAACTGCCTCTTACATTACCCATTTCCCCTAGCAGTCACAATAGATCATTTTCAAAACTAACTCGCCACATTGCAATATAATGCTTTGTGGCAATCGTAGTTATTTTTTAGCAATAGAAAACCAATTACTCACCAAGAAGAGGCATATGAAACTTTAATATGATCTTATTAATGAGTTTGTCCAAATAAATTCTAGGGGGAAAATATCATTGCTTCTTATGGAACTGCCCAGGGGGAAGCTGCGAAGTGGTCCACACCTGGGTCATAAAGTTCATCCGCTATCATTAGCTTTAACTAGAACTTACCAAAGCTGTCATGTCATGTAAATGAACTCGTTGGCGGCCAAGTCATCTTGATTCTTGAATAGGCACTCACATTTTATGGAACTCATTTCGGCAATATAATAATTCCAAGCATCCAAGGAAATTATTCAACTCTTTAAGACATCAAACTTTCACAAACTGTATTGCTTGTCGCTGTAAAGTTAATGACAAAGATAGGTTTTAGACCAATATCTTTTTTCTTACATATATAACTAGCTGTAACCATTTTGCTGCCACAAAATTTGATCCCTATTTGCGTAGTCCTATATAATGTGAATAGGAGGACCCTTCAATGTGGATAAAAAGTCGTCTTTTAGAAGCCAGAAAAACTTTCAGAACACAACAAAGGCTAACCCATTGAACAAGTGGGGAAATACCACATGAACAAAGAGATTCCCCAAACCACTGCCAAGGCTTCAATTATTAGTGTACAGAGAGATAAACATGATTCCTCTTTCGATGTGACAAACAACTGGACAGTCCCATTTACATCACAAAATCAAACCCCACTAACAAAAAAGTTTACACCCTGTAGTGCAAAATATCTCCCAAAGCATAAAACCAAAAAATCACTACAATTTTCTCAAGTTCGAACCTTCCCCAATATTGTCCACTTCTCACATTGCAGAATAGATGGCTCTCTCTCTCTCTCTCTCTCTCTCAAATACAAGGCTAAATGCAGGAAGAAAAATATGACAAATCAGCCATTTAATTACAACAGAGTTCAAGTCCCAACAACAGAAAAAGATGCACAAAAGATTTTCCTTGTAACAAGTGCCAATCAACTAAAATAATCAATCAGTTAAAACTTCCAACATACATATTTAAGAGAAAAATCAACTTCCCACTTAAGCCCACAAATCACTTGCACATATACGTGTCTGCATTCTTATGCATACAAGTTTGAAATTTACCAATAAAAATCAAATTCAACCTAAACTTCGAACCATAAAATCTCTACATAGCCATGAACATGAACACATACCCTCTCTCTCTCTCTTTCTCTCTCTCTCTCAACGCACACACGCATATCAACCAGTAGCAACAACAAGACCCTCGAAAATGGGGCCTTTAATAAAAGAGAAATCTATTTCAATGGCCAATCAATTAGAAAATTTAACTTTTCACATCAAAAATACAACCAATCAATTAGAAAATTTACCTTTTCACATCAAAAATACAACCAATCAATTAGAAAATTTACCTTTTCACATCAAACATACTTGCACATACACATGAAATTCCCAAACATCGACAACAATCAAACCAAACTAAACCAAGAAGCATTTATACATCCACAGTGACACATACATGATACATGTAAATGAAGTTATGTATGTACGCAGATATGAACAGAGTAATCAAAGAGACGGCTTTATATTACCATGAACTGATCGAGGTCTTTATCATCAAGAGCATGACTTCCATGTCCGCCGAGTACCGAATACTTGGCCACCACTTGCTGCGACTGAGCCAGCTGAGCGTCGATCCTCGGCAACTGGTCCACCGGCGTAGCGATTCTCAGGCACTGCACATGCGCCGATAACAACTGATCATACAGCGGATGATTCACAATCTCCGCTTTACACCTATCTCTCTCCCAATCACCACAGCTCTCTTCACCATTATTCTCACTTTCTCCATTACAAGCCATCGTCTTCTCTTGGTTCATAGTCGAGACGTCGTCGTTCTGTTTCAGAAGCCACTGGTTTGAATTGGACGAGTCCGAGTTCGTTGTCTGGAGGTGGAGGAAATTATTATCGCTGCCGGTGAAGTGTTGGTGCTGGGGGTTTTGTTGGCGGAACAGCCATGTTGGCGGTGGTTTTCCGGCGGCACTATCGGACGTTGACTCCGGTAAAAGTCCTCGTAAAACGGTAGCGTTTTCGGATAGGTGCTGGTCTGTGAAGTGTTGGTGGTGGAGGGCCATTTCTTGAGAGAGGAGGTCTTGAAACGCCATATACAAAACAACTTCAAAGCCGGAGCTTTGTTTTAGAGAGAGAGGGGGGGAGGAGAGAGAGAGTATTAGTATACAGTTGTAAATGTACATAGAGACAACATTACCGCAAAACGGTATAAGATATACAGTTTGAAACAGTTATACATTCGATGCGATTATAATGTCGAAATTGGTGGCACATGTAAAAAATATTGTATTTTTTTTATTTTTTTTCATAATTAATGACTATAAATGAATGAAATCAATTTTTTCAGCTATAAAATAATTTCGATATTGACTTATGGCGTAAATTGTATATATAGAAGCTCCTAGGTGAATTATTTCAAGCGCGAATTATTAATTTTTTGTCTATTAAAGTGTATTTAAATTTAAGGTTAATTACAAAATATTCCTTTTAACTTTGGATAGTTTACAATTCACTCCTTCAAGTTTTAATTTTAACAAATAGGACCTTTTAAATTTGAATATCTTCCAATTAATTCCCATAGTTATTTTTTAGTCCATAAAAATTGATGAAAGTTAAACATGTAAAATTCACGTGATCTCTATTTTGTTGAAAAACACATAATTACTCTTTCATTTATTTTTCTTCTGTACCAAATATACATACTACTCCAATTAGACTTGCAACTGCCCATACTCAAAACTCTTCTATTCTTTTCTACCTCGGATGGTTAATTTTTTTTTCCTTTTTCCTTTCGAAAGAAATCTTCTCTTCTCTCTAATGAGGCAGAAACGAAGGTGAAGGTGAATGTGATGTTGTATGGTGTGTTAGTATTAGGTTAAATAGATATAGTTTTTGTCTTAATTTTTTTGTTTCCTAACTTTTTAGGGATGAAATTTGTTTCTGAAGAAAAATATAGAAAAAAATGTACAAGATAGAAGGTGTAATGATTTTTTCAAGTGTTCAATTATTATTATTAGTCAATTTAATCCACTTAAAACTTTGAGCGAAAAATTACAATATTTAAAACCATAGGGAGTTGATTGTAACAAAGAACATAGTTGAAGGGAACAAATTAAAATTAACCCTTAAATGTATATTTAAGTTAAAACTCAAAATTAAATTCGTATCTAAAATTAAACGTATCTCATGTACAGACAAATGCGTTCACCAGTCGAACAACACACTGTTCTAACTATGAATATTAAAATTATGCTTAATTTTTATCAAAAAAAAATAAAAAAAATAATTTAAATCAATATCTATCCAAATTGTCATAGGGTTAGAGAGAGCGCTCTTTAGTAAAAGAAATACTATTTAAATTTAATTTAAAGATCTAATATGATAATTTAATTAATTGTAATAATTAAATTAAAAAAATATCAAACTTTAAAAACTCATCATTAATTTAATAATTAAAATAAATTAAATCCAAATTACCCAACAGCATTGCATGCTTGGTTGATAAAGGATACTTTTGGTGATCGGGGGTGGTTGGATGCCACGTGGATAAATGAATTGTTTCGATGTTTTTGGAGGTGAGAATGAGACAAAAACCGATCATTGATGGGTGGTGAGAGACTACGTGGACTTTGATTATTTAATAGTTAATGCTGGTTGGGTTAGTGGGTTATGGTTTCATCATCCTGTCCTGTGACCGGTTATAGCCGGTCGGCATGTAATCAGGATGGCTCCAATCTAAATTTTTGTCTTAAATATTTCACTTGAGAATTTAAATATAACTAAATTTTTTCTCCCAATTGAGCATTCAAATAATTCTATTTAAGTGATATATTACATTGAATATAAAAAACATATTTGGTATTTAAAGGATAAGCTTAATTTTGAACTTTAGAATATAATGGACTCATAAAATAAATGGTAATATAAAATTATAATTTTTTATTATGATGAAATCATATTTTTTATGGTTATATTTACATATATCAACAACAAGAGGTTATGCATTACACGTGCATAAACGTGAGGAGGTGTAAGAATAATATTCTAAATGTGATGAGGTCTAAATGATTAAGTAACAGCATGAAAAGATCTAAAACTTTCAGGTGCGTATTGATACAAATTTTTATTTGGATGGTATAAATTAAAATTTTTTATCATTGAGGGTACAAATTAAGATTCGAACAATTATTTGTGGTGTAATTTGCAATTTACAATTAATCCTTTTAGATATGATATTTTTTTTGGTTAATTGCATCGGAGGTCCCCAAAGTATGAAGTTTGTCTCATTTTGGTCTCCAATATTTCAATTGTATCATTTTGGTCGTTGAAGTATTGAATATGTTTCTATATGGTCCCTCAAACAGATAGTGTTTGTATTGCTAACAATTTTTTATCATAAACTTGTCACGTGATACTTAAATAAGGATAAAAAAATAATTTGGATAATTTTTGATCAAATTTTTGCTCAAATTTTGGTTAAATAACTGCCCAAATTACACAGTTTTAATAATGAAGTATCCAAATTTTGGTCAAAAATTACTCATATTACACATTTTTTGTTAAGAGCGATCCAAATTTTGTCTCAAAACTATTAAAATTATTTTTTTTATCCATATTTAGATATTACTTGATAAGTTTATGATAAAAAATCGTTAGCAATCTGAACATTGTCTGCTTGAATGACCATATAGAAATATATTCAATACTTCAGGACCAAAATGATGTAATTGAAATATTGAGAATCAAAATGTGACAAATTTCATACTTTGAGGACTTCTAATGCAATTAACATTTTTTTAAAAATTTAATCAATTTGTTTGAATTGAGATTGATGGTTGCACACAACGACGGTAATTAGGTGGTGGTGGTAGTGTTAGAATGGTTGACGTGGGCAACGGAGTGGAGGTGGTGGTTATTTTGTCCTCTAACTGAAGAGAAGAGAAAGATAGGGTTGAATATACTGAGGGATAGAAATGTCTTTTCCATATATCGGTTTACCGTGTAAGCTATTCAGTTTGGTCCAAAACCACAATGGAGTTATTTGCTTATTTTTAAAAGATAAGGGAGCAATATGCTTTAAAAACAAACCACATGAGGGTAAAATAAAATTTGACCTATTTTTTATTACATGAAATTTTTTTGAGAAGTTATTACATGTACGAGTAATTTCTATTGTAATTTAATTTATTGACCTAATTTACTGACTTAATTTACTATAACATTTAGATTGGTTGTATGGACATCAAAAATTAGAATTTGGTGTTAATCCAATAGTTCTACTGCAGCCGCATCATTATGTTAATAAATTTACGTCAGTGTTTTAGATCCAAATACTATTACTCTACATGTATTTATTAAAAAAGTATGCTGATCCACCGATGAATAGGAGTAATTTTTCTATCGATTGAAAATAAAAATAATAAACATAAATTGAAATCCACCTTAGGTGTGATGGTAACAAATAATATGACACTTGTGATTTAGTGATTCGCTATTCCATTTTTTGGTGAATCTAATATTACTCTACTGTTGAATGGTAAACTAAATGGGTAACAACTCAAAATTTCTTATTCAATATTTATGTTTTAAGTCTTCATAACTATTATAATTTTGTCGAGCTAAAGTTAATCTTAAATATTTAAAATATGCGACGAGATTTTAATTTTGACAAATGTTACAACAAGGTTGTAGTCGAGTTGGCTTCAACAACTGAGATAAGAATCTCGCTTTCTATCAATTGACGCGAGTTTATATTTTCTTGTAATAGTAGTTACGTGAACCAGATATTCTTGAGAAAGGACTAAATGTTTTGCATGTGCCTAGATGGATCTGTTGTGCCAGGCTCGACCATTTTTTGGAATAGTAATTATGGCTCAAGCTCTATATTTTACAACTGGTGACAACTCCTTTGGTCACGCCTAGGGAGGGCTTGTTACAGTGGTTGCCACTTCTCACCTTTTTGCACTATTTTTTGTGGATAAAATGAAATACAATAATGTTATATACACCATTTTTTTACATTATTTTTATATATAACCTTAACATAAACTATTAAATTAATAAGTTATACAAAATTTATCACATATTCAATAATTATAATTGTGCCAAGTCAAGTTTATAAGTGAAATGAATGACAAAAAAAAAAAAAAAAGTTTATAAGTGAAATGGTGTCCAAAGATAGTCTACACAGCTTGGGAATTTCTACGGTACTGTGGACAGTATTGGTACTAAAAATTATATTTTTTTAATAATAAGCTATAATTTTTTAAAGTGTAAGTTATAATTTTAAAAAATAGGATCGATTATAAAATATTAAAATTAATACCGTATTTTTTATGATTAATTATGGATTTTTGTAATGAATCTTGATTTCTCTTCAGTAAGTATAATTTTTTTTTAAAATAATAATTTTATCATTAATAATTGACAGTATTTGTACCAATTTTTTTTATTTTTTATTTTTGGTACTATAGAGTTTCCCCCACAACATTACTTGGTGAAGTAACCCCCAAAAAATTGTGTGGCGTTGAGGGCAATACTCCTCCCTCAGGCATATTCGAATTCATAATCAAATGACGCAACCTCTTCTCCACCAGTCACGGACAGTGACTTCAAATCCGTACAAATTAACACGCGTCCAATTGTTGTTTGATGGACCACAATGTGGTCCCCACGGAGAATCACGCATCTCTCAGCCTCTCCTTCTCTCTTTACATGCTCTTGTCTGGAAAACCCCACCACTTTTCTTCGCTATGTCTGTAACCGAGTGGCGCCGGCGGCTAGAGTCGACAGCATAGTTCACGCGCTTGTCCGTGGTCCCACCTCTCTGAGTTGTGGGGTCCACTGAGCGACTTTTGCAGCCCGTTTCGTCTTAACCACGTGTCGGGACTTTGAATGGTCCCCTACCTACTCTGCTATTCCACGCCTGCTGTCACTTCAGACGGCAATTTTAATCACCTGAGTTTTATTTTATTTTTAAGGGAGTACATGCTCTTGTATGACACATGATGCAACATACAAATGAGCAGTTTGATCAAAGCACCAAATTCATTAATCAGTATTCGCCATACCTTTGTAAGGGGGTTTTGGTTGTTTGAATCATTTGTCCCGTTTGTTAACGTTTTTATTTTTTATTTTTTAAAAATAATAAACGAAAATAAAAAACATCTTTTTTTATTTTTAAATAACTTTAATCGTTTATAAAACGGTGGTAAAAAAAAATTGATTACCGAACAAGTTTTTTTTCTTATTTATTTTAAAAAAATAAAATAAAAACGAAAAATAAAAACGTTACCAAACGAGACCTTGGTTTTTAGTTTGTAATTTTAATTATTAGGATTGACAAAAAAATGACACAATTTGTTAATACAATACAATATTAGAGGATATGATTTTTTTTGTAAGTCACTCGTTTCATAAACAAATAGGCCTGACTTAACACGATTAATATACGAATCGGGAATAAAAAAAGTCAATCAAAAGAAATGTGAAACGATTTGTTTATATACCAATTATACATGATTCATACATGACATGAAACTGATATGACACAATTTCGATATAACATGATTTGTTAAACACAAATTAATAAACAAATTGGGTATAGGTAAACTATTTTTTAACATGAACCCGCTTCACCAGACACAAACTCATTTTATTCGACATGGTTGACAGACCTATTAATTATGTACGTCAATTAAATGTGAATTTTATGCAAGCAATATAACTCAAACCTAAGATTTATAAATTTATAAAATGCTTCGTTTTGATACAACAAAAAATAAAAAAATAAAAAGTTGGAGGGATAGATAAAACATTATATTTGGTAAGAAACGAAAATAAGAAGAGTAGAAAAGTAAATAAAAGAGCTTTTCTTCAAACTCACTAAAATCAATCCCTTCAAAATTGAGAGAAAAAATGGATAAAAAATTAATTATGTGTGTTGAAATGTATATAATTTATTTATATATACATATATTATATTTATCAAGTACATATTCTG
>CM042188.1:28594280-28608589 GCA_023539305.1 Ilex asprella | reverse complement strand
GATGAAAAGGTGCTGCGAAGAGCAAGAAAATTCTTACTCAGATGAAGACAAAGCACATGCCCTCAACCCATTCCTCTCGAGAAAATCAGAGCTCGGGGCATGGGAGAAAAATGACGAGCCCAAATCTGATTGGGCCAAGTCCAATAATAATAATCCAAGAAAGGCCCGAATGTTCAGGACCCAAGAAAGAGTCTAAGTCGCCAAAACCCATGAAGTGGGTCGACCCATCTAAAAAGAGTCTACAATTAGGTCAAGTGGCTAACGCCCAAGGAGGACCAAGGGGCGCTGCCCAAGGGGGTCACACAAGCCCTTAGGCGTCGCCTAATGGGTGCCACCCAAGGGTTAGGCTCCCTTCCTAGCTTGCCTCCTCTTCCTTTCATACCAATCCAAATTCAAGACAAGTCCGAGCTTAAGATAAGGAGTCCTCCTCCGAAGGAATAGGAGCACGAGGGAGAGAATGACGAAAAATGGAGATCACATTCTACCATAACTACATTTACCAAAATGGTGGAAGACCTCTCCCTCACGTCACCGCCTCACAGCCTTATCCTAACTATATAATGTAAGCCATATCAACATTGAGGACACGCCTCCGAATCCCATACACACATTGTTTCTCTCTCTCTCTCTCAGAAGCACTGTAATACTCCTGGAGTAACTCTTTGGTAATCATTGTTCATCAATAAAATACCAGGCCACCGCTGTCCTTCCTAAGAGTGGACGTAGGTCATCCGAGACCGAACTACTATAAATATCTGTGTTGGCTCTTTATTTACTATTCTTTCATTAATTGCTTGTTCATCGCTCATTGATTGCAACCGTTTGAAAACTTGATTGTTGATCTTGAACAAGACAATTTTGTACATCATCAATATTGTTAATCAAAAGGAATATGTTAGAATGACTGGTAGTTTGTATCATGCGTCTGATTGTATTAGATCTGACATTGTGTATGGAGTAGGAGTACTTAGTGGATTAACTAGCAAGCCAGGCAGAGATCTGTCGCATGCCATGTAAAGAATAATAAAATATTTAGTTGGTACAAAAAATTATAGCTTATTTTTCAAAAAAATACCCTGCTGTTTTTGAAGGTTATTGTGATGTCAATTAGAATACTTTGTCAGATGACTCTCTCTCTCTACCACTAGTTATAATTTTAGATTGGGTGGTGATGTTGTATGTGTTGGAAATCTAAAAAATGAACCATTTTTGTTAATTCTACCATGGAAGCTGAGCTTATTGTTTTAGTTTCGACTAGTGAAGAAGTAAATTGGTTGCGAGACTTATTATTTGAGATCCTTTATTAGGAAAGTTAGTCGCACTTATCTTGATTTATTGTGATAGCACTGTCGCAATTGGTAGAGTACGAAACTGTTATTATAATAGTAAATCCAGACCTATAAAGAGAAAACACAGTACCGTGAGATCATATTTGAGTAGTGATATCATTAATGTGGAGTATGTTAAATATTTTGCTAATCTTGTAGATCCATTAACCAAGGCCTTGGGAAGAGAAAGGGTCTGGAGCATATCAAAGGTGATAAGGTTGAAGCCTATACAATCAAGAGTCACGTATGAGCATACCCAACCTAAGGACCAGAGATCCTGAGAACGGGGTTCAATGAGAAAAAGGAATCATATGGTGATCTTAAGAATGCACTATTTTTTATTAGATCATTTATTGATTTGAGAACCTATCCTTATGGTGTGAGTGCATTTATCCTATAATGTAAAGAGATTGAGTTGTTAAAAACTCTTTATGAAGATATGTAACTTTTATGAGTGGGGTATCAAAATTATAGGAGTACCCTTAACAGATTTCACCTATATAAATGTAGGACTGGGACTGCTTCCTATGAAAATTGGATTGATTCTAAAAAATGCTCACGAAACCGAGATGGACACAGGTCCATAATGCGCCGGCTATTAAAGTTCATGTCAACATCTAAATAGTAGATCTCAAAAAAAAAAAACATCTAAATAGTAATTCTTTATTTCCCCTTACACTCAAAGTTTAAGTTTGAAACTACTTTGACTCTAGAGTAGACTTTACTATTTCACTAAATGAAGGTTCAATGCAGAGCACACCTTCATATGCATAATGATCCCTCTTTGGCTGATAAACTCTCTTGCATCAATGCATTTTTAATATTAAAATAAGTAGGGGAATGTTGATACATTTTAATATTATATACAATTCATTGTACTAGTGTGTAATATTATATATTATTCATTGTACTAATGTATAATATATATACATGAATCATTTAATTCTGTACATGTATATTATGTACATATGAATGAGTTGGATACATGAATCCTATTTATTAGATACATGTATAAGTTAGATTCATGTATATTATATATGCATGAGTTGTATACATGAACTCTAAAAGGTTATAAGAGCCTATAAATAGGACTTCTAAGTTGAACATTTGAATACTTATGTGTATACAACACATTATAACAATTCATAACATACTACACACACTTGAGAGTTTAGGCCAAAGAATAGTGTTTTTATGGTGGATCTTTGAACTTAACCATTTATGCAGAGTTGGTTAGAATCATATGATAAAACTGTTGGATTGTTGTATAATGGAGGGGATAAGTCATACAAAAAGTTGAATCTCTTTAAAGAGAACAAAATACCCGCATCTTAGCCTGAGTTGTTTTGTATTAAATTTTTATTATATTATACTTTACTTCTCAATTTATGCAATATCACCAACAACTTCAAAAGCCAAAACAAAAAAAAAGCAATACTATTGCACCTAATTCAATGTCGTCCAGTTGTTGAACCTGATCTCTGGTGATTCAGTGGTTTATCAGAGGTTTAAGGTTCAATTCTTTCTCACACCCCTTAACGGTTAACCACCCTTATCTCTTTAGGGACATACTTTAGTTTAGCTCAAGCCATGGTGGTTAGCCATTGAACTAGAGGGAATAATCGGCGCAAGCCTAAATACTTTGTAGCAAAATAAAAAATAAAAAATCTACTGACTGCATTAAATTAAATCTTTAGATTAAGTCCCCAAATTAGTTTCAAATAATATTTTTCAAAAATATAAAGTTCAAAAATTAAGTAAAAGAAAAAGTACTTAAAAAGTATTTACCCAAATATATCAAAAGTCCCATCTATCACACAATCATAACCATTTCTAATGAACAGGTTACTTTATTTTTCAACATAGAAGACAATTTGAAGTAGTTTTTATTATCCCTAAAGGCAAAAAAAACACAAAATCAAACCTTACTTCATACAATCTATTTTACTTCATTACAAAAAACCAACGTATGTGTCCTCCCCAACTCTGCCGAAGCTCCGGCCGGTGAAGAACAAGGTGAGAAATGCCCGGAAGCCATCAAAGATAGGCAATTCTCACTCCATGCACGCCTCATAGGGTAAGACACATTTGCGCATGGCGATGTGTGGGAGCAATGGTCGCTCAATTTATGCAACGCACAGCTGCAGTACTTATGATACGGCCGCCTACCGATCCCCATGTCGTGGCCGGAGATGCATCCTTCGAATACTCGCCGGAATAGTCCATCTCCAGCTGCTCCTGCAGCCATAGTCTCACCACAGCACCACCTTTCTTTCTCCTCAATGTCACTATGTATTTAGGAGAGAGAAAGGGGTGGGAAGCCGTCTATACAACACACGTATTGGCAGCTAAATATCATAAAGGAGTCAAGACAAGGGTGGTTGGTAACGTGTTGCTTAGCGACTTTTGCCGTGTCTTGTGAGGGGTCCTATGCGCTGCATGGCATGGCATTTGTCTGTGTATATATACGCACAGCTGTTACTATATAGCAACTCGAACTTAGCTTTGCAGGCCGCTCAACAATATTTGAGGCCTAAAGTAATGACGACCAGTGATTTTTTTATATTTTTTAATAATAATTTATTTTTCAATATAAAATTTATTATTTTTATTTTGTGATGAAATTTAAAATTGTAAATTTTTTTACTTAAAATTTTCTAATATATTTTTTAAATTAATAATATGACTTTTGATCATAAATATTTATAGAAAAAAAATTAATTTCTTCATTAATATTTTTATGTTCTTTTTATTTGTTTTGTATGTTTTTTATTAAAAATGTGGAATTAAATGATTGAATTTATTATAAATAAATTCATTGTTATTTTTCTTTTAGATTATTTTATTATCTTTGAATTTTATTTATTTATCAAAGCAACTTTCACTTAAATTTTTGTAATATTTTATTTGTTACGAATAAGAACTTTATCAAAACATTTTTTTAATGAGAATGAATGGTTTAATTGGTATTTTGCGTTCAAATGAGAAAAAAACACAAATTTAAGAGAAGTAAATAATGTGTTTGGTCTGATTTTTTTTTGACTAAAAAGAGATGATTATTACACTTCTTTCGATCAGAGAAAGAAATAGATTTTGTCAGTATTTTTTTATTAATCTTTTTTGTCCTTTAATAAATGTGATTACATGAGGAGGTTTGAACTTTAGGGTCCAAATTTTTAATTTTTTTTTGTTGGTTTACTCATTCAAAAATTAATTTTTTAGGCAATATTGTAGTAAATTTTATTTTTTAAATTATATTATTGATCTTTAAATTTGTGATCTTTTTCATTTGTGGGCCTAAAATTCCCGCTTTTATTTTTATACTATAGGCCGGCCTTGTAGCTTTGTTTTGGGTTGTTTAGTTTTGTTCGAACTATATATATATATATATATGTGAAATTGCCTACAGTAGATTTTACTTGGTTTGAGGTAAAATATTAAATTTTTTCAAAAACCTTCTCAAACTTTAGACGTAAACTTATATTAAATCAAAAGAAAATTTATTCTGGATCAAAATTGTGAAAGACTTGAATTCTATATCAAATTTTCAATTGTAACTTTTTATCCTATCTAAATCCAAAAGACTCCTTCGACGTTGCCTCTCCTGTTTCTATCTTTAACGTCGTTGCCATCGCTGTCGACAACACCACTTGTCCCAGTCTCTATTCTTCGAGGGTAAAATTTTACTCTATTTCTCTCTCTACTATATCTCTTTCTTTTAGCCTTTTTTTTCTCTCAAATTCTCATTCTCGAAAAATCTCGCTCGCTCTCATCTCTCATACGAAAATGCTTTATAAGGAAGTTGCTTTAGGCAGAGTTAAAAACATAGATGATATAGTGTTGATATTTAGTAGATATTTTAAAAAATTCCCTTGCTTTAGATCAAATTATTTTAGACGGTAAAAAACTCCCTAATCTACCAAGCAAAGTGATTGATATTCCTGATTTTTCTTTTGGTTAATATTGGTGAAATTGTAAGAAACATGTTTTAATATTGGAGAATCTTTTCTTTTCTGCTTTAGTATTGAGAAGGGAATGAAGGTAGGAGAATGACAGAGGATAAAATGTTTTGATGAGAAAAAAAAAAAGAGATATGGAATATTAAGTGAATTTTTTAAAAGATTAAATAGATATATAAGTTTGTTCATTGGAATGTTAAAAATAATCTAAAAATGAGAAACTTCCAGATTGAGTCGTAATTTTAACCAAAGTCTACATCTACCACACCTAAGACTTCTTGGCTTGATGATTGGGATAAATGGCCAAGTTAATTTTAGCCCATTGGATTTCGGCGGATGCCAATCTATTAACTTGTATATCTTCTTAAAGCTGCCCGACCCAAAAATATTTAGTCCAGCCCAAGCTAACCTTAGTGTACCGCTCGTCCCATGAAATGGTGGGTCGGTTCTTACTAAGACGCAACACAATTAATCGACATAAATCAATACAAATTAAGTGGGTTTAAGTGAGATCTTAAAGGGTTTAGGTGATAAACGAGTTGACACGTCAAACACGTTTAATAAACATGTCGTGTTTGGGTGAGACCTGTCAAACCGTTTATCACACGTTTACTTGTTTGAATAAAATTAATATAATAATAAATTAATAATTATTTTTAAAAATTAGCAAAAAAAAAAGAAATAAATAAATCAATACAAAAAAAAAGAAAGTAAAATAGTAGTTTAAATACAAAGGAGGGGAGATGAGAAGCACTTCAAAGACAAAGACAAAGCAATGCCTTTTATTTTTGTCCCACATTGACAAATGAGGGGAGATGGGGAGGGTATAAAAGACAATGACCTCTTGCTTTATTTTTAAGACTTGAAGTCTGATTTTTATGAGATTTGACTAAAAATTCCTTTTTTTTTTGAGTTAAGTACAATTGATAGTAAAAAAAATGGAGTATTAAAATTTGTTCATATAATTTTTTGAAAATTAAACGTGTTGAATGAATCATATCATGTTACCTGTTTATTAAACGGATCATGTTCGTGCTAAGATTTTTCACCTGTTTATTAAATGTGTCGTATACGAGTTTACATATTTTTCACCCGTCACTCGTTTAACCCGACACGTTTGACACCCCTAGTTCTTACATTGAATCCATGAGTACTAAAACCCGTGGGCCGTGAGACAAGCCAGAGCTTGCAATTAAATACGTGTGTGGGTCGAGAGAGAGAGAGAGAGAGAGAGAGAGAGTAATGGACTGTAGAATGGTTTGGAAGAAGATAAACCAAAATGCAAAGGTTACTTTATGCGGGCTGAATTAGGGCTGTCAAAACACCAGAAAGAAAAAATATATTGTATTTATTCAATTACAAATTTATTTACTTCAAATCATTATTGTTAGAGCATCTCTGATAAACTTTATATTTTCACTCAAGTTTCTATTTCAGAGAATTAACTTTTAAAAATCTATCTGTTGGTGTAAATTAACGTGGATGAGCATAAGGTGCGGATGGTGTAAGACAATATGAATCAAAGCTACAAGGCCCCTGTTGGGCGTTTAAGAAATACCCAGGGAACTTAGGAAAAAGCGGTGCACACGATGGAAATATAGTAATTCACCGGCTGGGGAGCTCGGCTAATCCACTCTTTAATGGGGGCTCTTACTCCCAGCTTCTTTACTGATTATTGGGATGTTTTACAGTGTAATGTGGAGAAAATTAGAGTTCTCTCTCGTATCCCTCCTGTATCTAGGGTTCCCCCCTTGGCTTGGAGGCACTGTTTTGTATTTATAGAGTTATTGCTCATTCTGTGGGATCCCAGCTGAGATCCTTACCTTTTTCTCGCAGAATCTTCCTTGATTTTAGGAGAAAATCTTAGTTGGTTGAGAGTTTTATGCCTTGATTTCAGCTTTCTACCGCTCCGGAGGTGTCTGCTGTCATCCAACTGTTCCCTTATCATTCCCGCTATTATCTCGCCTGGGGGTGGAACTGTTAACTCTGGACGTCTGAACACTGCGAGTCTCATCCAACCTCCTGACCTGATCTTTAAGTACGAGCTCATATTTAGGATTTATTCTAGATATCATCACTATCTTTAATAGACTCTCTAATTAGGCTAGTTATAATAGAAGGTCTAATTTGACTCTCTACATTTGGAGTGTCAAACTCACTCTCTATTTGATCATTAATAAATGATAAGATGACACCTATACTTTTTTTCATTAAATGAAAGACTATTCTCCGGTTAGAGCATCTCCAATAAGCTCGCTATTCTCACCCAATTATCTAGTTTAGAGAACTAACTCTTAAAAATCTATTTCCAATAAGCTCTCTATTTAGACTAGCTATAATAGAGAGTATAATTTGATTTGTTACATTTGGAGAGTTAAATGCACTCTCTATTTTATCATTAATAAACAAAAAGATGACACCTATACCTTTTTCATTGAATGAAAGACTATTCTTTGGTTAGAATTGATAGCCTATTGAAGTTGTCTAAAATATTTCATTTTCTATTTCAAAATTTTATTAAAGATACTCTCTATTTCAAAGAAGATGCTCTCCAAAATAAAGAATACTATTAGAGATGCTCTTAGATTAGACAACTTATTGGAATTGTCTACAATAATTTCATCTCTATTTTAAAAAAGATTCACTCTAAAATAAAGAGTACTATTGGAGATGCTCTAAGATTACATTAACGTAACTTTAGGTGATTAATAAAACTAAGTTCATACAATTATAGGGTAAAAATGAAAATTTGAAGTTTTTTTTTGTGAGATCAAATACGAGAGAATTTTTAAATGCATCTAAAAGGATGTTAGAGTCATTTAAATATTTAATAGGGATATTTTGGCTAATCAAAAGTTTTTCTGTCAAGCAAGCACTTGCAAGTCTTAAAATACATGACCTTCTACTTTCATACCAAATTACAACATTTAGTTCAAAAACTAATTTAGAATGTGAGAATGAGGCCTACAAAACTCATATACAAACTGCATTGCATTTTTAAATTTCACAATTCATCCACAATTCTTTGTTTTTATTTTTGGCAAGGCCAATACTATGAGAAGTTTAATACCTATCGACTAAAGCACTTATTGAGACCGAAGATCATTATCAAAAGAGCAAAAAATCCAGATTAGATCGATTCACTAACAAATTAAGGACCATTGACCAAAGACTGATGCCACTATGTGTATGCACCTATCAACCGAAGCCCACGACTTGTCACTTGAAGGGACATGGGAAAATTCGGATGGATTTACAAAGACTAAATATAGAAGTAGTTTTGATGATTCAATATTATTATTATTATTTTATTACAATTCAAAGTTATTAGTTACTTCGACTTCCTTGAGCTTCTAACTAAAAAACATAAAAAATATCCCAACTCTCAAAGAATTTCCAAAATACTAGAACAACCTAGTTCACAAAGTTTCTGTAATTGTGAAGTTTGATAAGGGTTAAATGTTAGCACATTTACCCTATATGCAAACTATTTTCACTACTTTTCAAAATACAAAGCGGTGATAAAAAATTCAAGGGCAAGGACAGGTACAAATGATGGGACAACATATAGAACTTGGTAAATAGCCATTTGTATACTGAACAAACACAAAGATTCAAGAGTATTTTATTTCAAACTTTTAAGTTTAAACCTTGGATTAATTTCACTATTGGTCCATAAAGTATGTGAATTTGGTCCCTTATGTTTCAATTTTTTCAATTTAATCCCCAATATTTTCAATTTGTGTTTCAATGGTCCTTTTTAGTAGAGGTGGTGTAAGATTTAATACGGAAAGGGGCATGAATGAGGAGAATCAAAATGAAGTGTAGAGCAGGTTAGGATAAGGGCATGCAAAGCAACACCAATGAGCATTGATAAAGACAGTTTAAGGGCTCTCCTTTTGTTATCTGAACACAAAACTAAGTATAATTTTTGTATGGTTGATATTGATAGAAAATGGAGAGAAGGAAAAAAAAAACAGAACAAGAGAACTAAGGAAGAAGAAGATAAAAGAATCAAAATAGTCTCACTTCATTTATGCAGATGCTTTACAATATATATATACATAAGTGAGGGTATAACTGACACAACTGATGACCCACACGTTCTATAACCAAAATGTAACAAATTTAATCTTACTGTTAAAAGTAATATAGTTGTACAACTAATAGTGTTAGTGTTGTTAACTAAGCTAGATTAGTTTAGATTGGTTGGGTTAATATGCCCCCTCAAATTGATGGAGGGAACCGAGAATCAGTTTGTCCCTGAGCTTGATAAAGCAAGCAGTGGTCAGTCCCTCGGTAAAAGCATCTGCAATTTGATCTTCGCAATAGATGTAGTGAACATCAATATCTTTGCATATAACCTGTTCTTTGATGAAGTGATAGTCAATCTCCACATATTTAGTGTGAGCATGAAACAGAGGGTTGGATGCAAGAGCCAAAGCAGAGATGTTGTCACACCAAATACGAGGTGGCTGAGAAATGAAGATATGCAAGTCACAAAGAAGCATGCGTAACCATGCCAGTTCAGCAGCAGTGTTTGCCAAAGTCCTGTACTCAGCTTTAGTAGAGGATCGTGCAATAGTGGACTATTTCTTGGCACTTCACAAAATGGGATTAGAACCCCAAAAAATGATAAGACCAGTAGTGGAACATCGATCTATAGGGTCACTAGCCCAATTCGCATCCGCATAAGCTGTGAGATTTAGAGAGCTATGATGATAATGAAGCCCAAAGGAAGTGGTGCCGTGAATATGCCGAAGTATAAATTTAACAACAGACATATGAATATCAGTTGGATGATAGAGAAATTGACAAACATGGTTCACAACAAATGCTAGGTCTGGTCTAGTGAAGGTGAGGTATTGAAGACCTCCAACAATACTTCGATTATTTGTGGGATCAGAGAGAGGGGAGTCATCAACCTTAATTAGTTTGGAAGAACCACTTGGTGATTTACAAGGTTTACAACCTAGCATTTGAGCTCAAATCAACAAATCAGAAGCATATTTCTCTTGAGAGAGAAAAAGATCCTTAGAGGTATACTTGATCTCAATTCCCAGAAAAAAATGTAAAGGACCTAAGTCCTTCATATCAAAGTCTTGCCCCAAGGTAGTGATGAGGGTGGTGATGTAAGAAGAATCACTTCCTGTTATTATTATATCATCAACATACAACAAGAGCATAGTAATGGATAAAGTTGTATTTCTGATGAACATAGAGGTATTAGCTGTAGAGGTAGTAAGACCATAGGTGGAAATTTGGGTGCTAAATATTTCAAACCAGGCTCTAGGAGCCTGTTTAAGTCCATAGAGAGCCTTATGAAGATGACAGACAACCATCGGGTTTGATGGATCAACAAACACTTGAGGTTGCACCATATAAACCTCTTCTTTTAATGGTCATGTAAGAAAATATTTTTGACATCTAATTGATATAATGGCCAGTCAAAATGAGCTGCAAGTGAAAGAACCACTTTGATAGTAGCATGTTTAACAACTGGACTAAAAGTGTCCTCATAATCAATATCTGCCTTTTAATGAAAACCTTTCACCACAAGTCATGCTTTGTATCGAGAAATACTACCGTCAGCATTATACTTGATTTTATAAACCCATTTACGTCCTATTATATTTTTTTTGGTAGGAGGAGAGACAAGACTCCAAGTGCCTTGTTTTTTCAGAGCTGAGAATTCATCAGCCATAGTTGTGCGCCATTCAGAAATTTTAGAGGCTGCAGAATATAATGAAGGTTCCAACAGAGAGATAGAAGCTAGATAGATTTTCTTTTTAAAGATACCAGATTTAGATCTGGTTTGCATGTGATGTTGATTGGAATCTATAAGAGATCGAGAAGGAATAATAGGTGTAGAATATGGGTCCTGATGAGAAGCTTCTTTAAATGAAAAGGGAGAATCAGAAGAAGGATTTGTACGAGAGGAAGATGTATTATCAGAAGGAATGGCACTAGCAGAAGGAACAAGAACAGAAGAGGAATTATTGAGATAGGGTCTAGCTGAAGTAAAAGGTGCAGAAGAGGAGTTAAGAACTGGACAAGAAGATGAAGAAACAGATGGAGAAGGTAATAGATGTGTGACTGAAAAAGGGGCTAGGCCAAGAATAGAAGGCAAAGAAGAAGAATCAGTATGAGAAGAATTGGAGATAGGGTTTGACTTGGATGAATAAGGGAAACAATTTTCATACAAAAAAAAATGTGTTTGGTAACATAGAGACGATTATCAAAGGGATTATAAAAAATGAAACCTTTATAATTGAGTGTGTAGCCTAGAGAAAAACACTGTGAAGTTTTAGGCTGTAATTTGTGTTGATTATAAAGGCCCGAGAAGAGGATAACACGCACACCCAAAAACTTTAAGAAATTGACAATCTGGGATGGAACCAAAAAGATGTTGATAAGGAGATTGATGAGAAGTCACAAAGCTAGGCATTTGGTTAATTAAAAAGATTGCAACTGAGAAAGCATGAAACCAAAACTTAAGAGGAAGAGATGTCTTGGACATTAGAGCCATAGCAATTTCAACTAAGTGTCTATGTTTCATCTCGGCCACTCCATTCTGCTGTGGAGTGTGAGGACATGATTTTTGATGTTGTATTCCATGAGCAGATAAGAAATTTTGGAGTGTAGAAGCAATATACTCACCCCTTTCATCAGATCTTTGCATCTTGAGGGGTTAAGATAATAGCTTTTCAACATAAGGTTTGAATTTTGAGAAAACAGAGGAAACCTCAGACTTGTGTGTGAGTGGGAAGATCCATGTGTACCTGCTGCAACCATCAACGAAAGATACATAGTATCGGTAGCCATTTAACGAAATTTCTGGAGCAGGACCCCAAACATCGTTGTGTATTAGTTCTAAGGGCAACAAAGAAATAGAATGAGATAGAGGAAAAGAAAACTTGTGCATTTTTCCAGAAAGACAATGGGCACAAACACAATTATTTATCTGAGTTTCAGCAACATAAATACTCGAATAAATAAGAATCTGATTTAGTGTAGAATTTGAAAGATGACCCAAATGATCGTGGCAAAATGTAGAAAGAGACTTTACTACCCACATAAGCTGATGTTGGTGAAGAATGATGAACCAATCTGGTTGGAGTAGATGAAGGAGGATGAATGTTGTCATGAATAGGATAAAGACCACAATTACTCTTGCCTTGCTAAAGGATTCTCCCCGTGGCTTTGTCCTGGATAAAGACAGAATGAGCATCAAAAGTGAAGCTATAATTATTGTCCAAAAAAAATTGATGAATAGAAACAAGATTTGAGGTAATTGAAGGAACTCTAAGAATGTGATTCAGTGTGAATTGATGAGCAGTAGTGTGTAAGTTGGAAGATCCAGTGTGAGAAATTAGTAGACCTTTACCATTACCTATGGAACCATTATCATCGCTTGAGTAAGGATGAGAAAAAGAGAGATTAGCCAAGTCTGAAGTGATGTGATTTATGGCACCAGAATCAGTAAGCTAGAAATTTGCATTAATAGAGGTGTTATCAAAAGTTGTTGTAGCCGTGATTGGCAATTGAGTAGGAGGATGCCTCCCTTGGTAGGCATAATTCATGCGATGGAAGCAATATAGGGCACTATGTCCTAGTTTGTTGCGGATTTGACATGAGATTTTGATGAATTTTCTTGATAGTTATTGTGTCCGTGTAGTGTGTTTGATTCTCTATGAATGAATTTTTGTTATATTTATTTGTACCTCTGCCAAAACCTTGATTCATTCCACCTCCTCGATTGTAAGAATGACCTCCTCCTCTGTTTCTTCTTGGTTGAGATGATCCACGTCCTCTATTATACTGATTTTTCGAGTGCTTGGATGTGTTCATGGCAGCAGGTGAATTTTTAGCTTGTTTATGAGTGATATTAAGAGCGGTAGAAAAGGAATCGGATTGCTTGTTTGATGTTTCGAGAGCAATATCTTTAGTTCTAAGTAGAACATATAGTTCTTCCTATCACAATGGTTGAGATCGAGTGCGAAAAGCACTAAACTCTGCAGGTAGTCCATTTAGAGTGTAAATAAGCATATCTTTATCATCAATTGGGACTGCAATTGCGGCTAATTTGTCTCGAATTTCCTTCATATGCTGGACATAGGTATAGATTAAATCAGAACCTTCTATCATTGATTGCAGATTGGGTTTAAGCTATCAGATAATTGATTTGGTGGATGAAGAGAATCTTCTCTCCAGAGAAAGCCACACTTTACAAGAAGTAGAGTAGCAAATTATGTGAAACAAAGCTGTTGGAGACAAAATTGCATTTATTAACGTCATCATCGCTTGATCTTGTGTGATCTACAACTGATATTGTGGATTTATTTCATATGTAAACCCTCCAGATTAATCAGCAAGAAACTTTTCCGGACAAGTGAGTGTTCCATCTACGTAACCGAGAAGAGAATGTGTTTTCAAAATTGTTGTGATAAAAAATCTCCATGGAACATAATTCATTGAATCCAATCTGAGAGGGATCAAATTACAGATATTTGATAAAAGGTAAATCAGAGATTGCATCTGAGAAAAGAGAGAATTTGTTGAAGAAAGGGATGATGTCGATGAAGAAGATGTTGAAGTTGGGGAAGCCATTAACAAGACGTTTGTCTTTTACAAAGCTTTGATACCATGATAGAAAATGGAGAGGAGTAAACAAAACAGAACAAGAAAACTAAACAAAACAAGAAAACTAAGGAAGAAGAAGATAAAAGAATTAGAATAGTCTCACTTCATTATGCAGATGCTTTACAGTTTATATATATACAGAAGTGAGGGCACAACTAGCACAACTGATGACGCACGTGTTCTATAACCAAAATGGAACAAATTTATTCTTATTGTTGAGAGTAATATAGATGTACAACTAATTCTGTTAGTATTGTTAACTAAGCTAGATTAATTGAGATCAGTTGTGTTAATAGATATGAAGGTGGTAATATTTAGTATTTAACATGCAGTGTAGTAAAGCAATATTTTTTCGATATGCATATTGTCACTATGCTCA
>CM042188.1:28558940-28582466 GCA_023539305.1 Ilex asprella | reverse complement strand
TTTCATGCAATTTTATAATTTTATTGGGAAATTATGTAGATTCAACAATATTTTGGTTATTATTATTTTATGAGAAATGTTTATTTTGGATGTAATGGATTCGAGTAGGAAATCTTACTCGCTATGAATGGATTATTTTCATGTGACTCGAATTGATTATAACTACTAGTTTAATTTGTTTGAGTAATTTATATTACTCGATGCAGATGAAATATTGAATGTGACACGATTTAATTAAGAAATTTGCTTTTTGTAAACCAATTCGAGTAAAGCGGTATTATTTATTAATACTCGAATGCGATTTTGAATAATGGGTGTTAGGTCCAGGGACAAGCGCCGTAAAGAACGCTGCTCAAAAAGCTTTGGCAGAGAAGTCATCAACACGATCAATTTTCAACAAGGTACGTATATACGCTAATATTTGGTTTTATCTACATATAAATAATTTTTTTTATGTGACTATCTAGCTTATGAGTTCTATTGTGGATACATGACTTAAGTGTTCTAATGTTACGATGGAAATACGATGTCTTCATGACAGATTATAACATTATGATTAGTTATCTGTGTGACAAGCAGAAAGAAAAATCAAATGGTTGAGACAATAAAGCGTCAGGTGTCTAAGTGACGTATTTTATTTGCGTAGTGAAGACGTCAAAGAGACGAAAGAAAATTGTTAGACTGGGATGTCTACGTGACTAAAAGTAACCCAAGTGTTCAAGTTTATCTTTGTGACTATGATAAGTGAAAGCTGATTTCGTCTAAGTGACGGAAGCTAAAGTTTTGATGTGATGTGAGTTGTTCAAACAAAAATAAAATAGAATATCGAGAAAAAGATACATGTTGTTAAGTTGTCTGAGTGACGATCATATACTGACACGGTGATAGACTTGTGTGGTGTTTTATCGCCTGAGTGGCAAGACGGTTATTTCTTTGTGAAACCGTAGCACAATGACATAGAATTTCATGAAAACTTATAGAGTCGCGAATATTATTGGGTGGTGTTTTGTTGCTTGGGTGGCAAGATGATTATTTCTGTGTAAAACCGTAGCGTAATAAAATAGAATTTCGAGAAAAGATATAGAAACACGAACATTAAAATTCCATAAATAAGCAAGAACATCACATTATTTTATTTGCTCTATTTCTGAAATCATTATTGAGAACTCATCAAAAAATTTGCTTGAAAATCTTTTCAGCTAAACAAGCTTGCAGTCCACTGCCGCAGTTAGAAGTTCAGTCAGAGCGTCAGGAAGGGCTTGTGTCAGTTTCTTAAAAAAAAAAAAAACTTTTTGGGTTGTATAAGATGTCAATATTTTAGTTTTGGGATGTAAGTAACACTTTTAAATATTTTTAGGATGGGTTTTTCTTTAAATGTCATGTTATAATATTTTTATACTAATAGTGTAGTGAGATTGAGGTGTTACATAAATAATTAAAGATAAACGGTGGGAGTGGAGGAAAAGAGATTGAAAAGAATGCGAAAGAGATTATTACTTTTAAGGTTAGAATTTATTACTTTTAAGATTTTTTAGAAAATTTTGTTATATTTTATGGATTTCTATAAAGTTTTTCATTGATTTGTAAAAATATTATTATATTTTAGAGTTTTTTATATGGTTTTACATAGACTTGTGAATTTATTGTGCCTTTAACTTGGTCCTTTTAAAAGAGTCTCAGAACATGAAGCTGGACTAAGGGTTGAAAATTAAATTCATGTCTTAAATCATTGGGGCTCTAAATGACTATTTAATGGCCAGACCCTATGGCTGGTCCTGTTGTACCTCATCTCATTCAAAGGATCGAAATTTCTACGCATCTTGCAATAATCATAGCTTTGCGCGTCCCTCACGTCGAGTCTTCGTCTATAAAACCAATTAGGTGAGAAAAATTGATCATTTGATGACACGTAAAGATTAAAGGTAATATATGTGTTAATCCACATTTTATGCATTTTGGTTTAATTTGTCAAAAATCCTGTGTGGACCGCTATAGGGTGGTATCATAGTAAAGATGTTCAAATTTGTCTTTTTTGGTAATTTAGGCATATAATAATATATATTAAACATTACATATATTTTATTTTCATATCCATACTATTTGCATACAACTGTTCAATAGTACAATTCATAGGAATTGTAAATATTCATAGATCATTATAGCTAAGTACACATTTTTTAGTAAATAGATTCACGTATCTGTTTTTCTCCATCATCTCTTACTTGACCTATGTTGAAATATAAATATTTAAATTACACCATATCTAATAACTTTAACTTTTAGAATAGATGGTTGTTTAACATAGTTTAGAATAGAGGCGTGTTGAAGTATCTAAATCTATACTACTAATAAAAGTATCTTAAGATGCAAATTTTTTGAATCTCTATTTTACACATATAAAAGATTGCAAAAACCCCTCTATCATTTCACAATTCAATATCTAAATTATCTGTAACATTTCTTTTAATTATCTATTCTCTATGTATAACCACTCTATCATTTCACAATTAAATATCTAAATTATCTATACCATTTCTTTTAATTATCTATTCTCTATGTATAAATATTAGTTTTTAAATAAAAAAATTAATTAACTATATTACCCTTAAAAAATATGCATCATTATATTTTCCATAAAATATTCAAAAACTCCATTAATCTAATACTTATCATCTTTTACGCAAATATAACATTATGCCTAATGCCTACATATATGTATTTTCTTTTTCATCGAAAAGTTTAACCCTTTCATTTCTAAGATAAAAAAAAATAGTTTATATAGTTTTTTAAAATCAGTTTATGTTACATTGGTATAATTATTCAGTCATAATAATCTTTTTAAGTTACTCTAAGATTTTATATAAAAATAGATATTGTAGTGTACTTTTAAGAAAAACTTTTTTTTTTTAGAATTTTAATATGTTTGATAATATATATTATAAAATAGTATATTAAATCTTATTTTGATTGACCTAAATAATTTTTAATTAGAATAAGGTTATAATGTGATTAGTATATTAACAATTACTTTTATTTTATTCAAGGAATTATAAGTGGAATCCTAATCAAATAAATTTCAAAAAAAAATTAAATTTTCAAATATCACTAGAATATCAATCTCAATCAAAAAAAAAAAAATAGAACTTCAACATTTATTTTTATCTTTGTTTATATAGTTAGAATAAATAATTTTAGAAACACACAAAGTTTTCATAATCGTATAATAGAATGAGCAATAAAAAATTAAGTTTAATAAATTGGAGATGATATTTAATTCAGATACACATATACATAATATGTTTTATTAATTTTAATGTACGAAAACACTATTCACGTGCAACATACATGATGCATTACTAATAAATTCTAAATTACACTTTCTCAAATATTTTAAACACTTGGAGTAGATGGTTGTTAAACAACCCGCACTTTTGGATCTCTCAAGTAGCCCATCATGGGTGGATTAATAAACTTTGAGAATCATAGCAGCGACTCTAAATGATTTTTTTTTAATTTTTTAATATTGATTTGAAAACTAGTAAAATCTGGGTAAATTTAAACTTTTTCTGAAAAAAAACAAAATGGTAATTTGTCATCCTAATGCGTATTTAAAATACTCTTACTTTAGACCTTGGATGAGGAAACGGAGTTCACCATTGAATTCATATCGCGAAATCTAGTTACTCAGACAAATTTCGTCGGATTCCGAGATAGTCGGATTTTTCATATTTTTTGAGGCGACAGGTGTCCAGTGACCCCCCCAAAACGATTTTTTTTATAAAATTATTAATTTTTCTTAGAATTTGATAAAATTTCAAATAAAATTAATTTGAACTTAAACCGGGATAAAATAAATTGTTTCGGGGCAAAAAGACTGTTTTTAGGCCACTTTGCAGACTATTTTTAGGCCACTTTACGGACTAATTTTGTGGGTTGTTTTGTGTTGATTTTTGTGGGCTGTTATGTGTTATCATGCGCCTTGTGATTTAAGTGTGTTATTGGCATAGATTATGTAATAACATGCTTATCAATTGCGTTGAATATAAATGTTGATACATGCTATTTGATGTTTTGACATTATGATGAAATTATGGAGATTATATGTATATGATATAATTGTCCATGATACATGTTGATATGTTATTTAAGTTATCCATTTGACATTCATTGCATGTTGGACATAACTTTAGCATCACATTCATGGGCATAAGTCATGACTGTGGGTGTGTGGTATGCATGGTTAATCAAACACCTTATTGATGGTTGGTATATTGGCTCAGAAAAAAGTGGATCGAAGATGGTTCAGGCACTTATGTCGGGTATAGCAAGCAGAGTTAGACTCTCCCTCGGGTGCAAAACTCGGTCACATGGTTCAGGCACTTCCCGACGGTGAAATTCCAGAAAAGTGTTGGTGTTTACGGAACCGATGGTTGAGATACCAAAATTCTTTGCCCCACAAGACACAAGATTTTGATTTATAAAGTACTCATTCAATGAGTAACACCCATCAATGATTTAGTTTTATAATAAAACAATTTTTATTTCAAACGATCATTGGGTGGATTTTTCGTCAATTGACGGATTCATTACACATTGGCATTGCATTGTGTTGTGGGAGTCGGTGAAGACTCGGGTCAAAGTATCATGAGTGAGTTCCATCTCATTTCATACCATGACATGGTAAATTTCAATATAGGGTTGCATATTCTTACTTGGAACGTTAATGTGAATATGAAATGTTGAATGTGAACATTGCATGTGCACTTAGGTGGGGAGTAGCCTTTGTAGGAACTACTCTACTAGGCGTTGGCTCACCCTATACGGGAAAATATTTCAGGTAAGGGTTATACGCCGATGGACGGCACTCACTCGGGCACTTAAGGAGGAAGAAAAGTCGACTTGTGGCTTTCAATCTATTTTTTTTTGTAAAATTAGACTTTTATTTAAATTTTGGCATGTAATGTGTAAATGAATTGTAACATAGTTTATATGGACTGTTTTAATATAATTGTGCATGTTTTTATTTAAGTATGGATAAATGGACCCAGTGTGGTCTATATTTACTCATAAATGGACACGGTGTGATCATTGTTGAATATTGGACCTCAGATGAGTCTTTTTATGTTATGATGCACAAGTTGGGTTTTGGGTAGAGTTTTCCGTACAAAGGAGACTCTGCCCAAATTTTTATTAAATCATGGACTCCGGTAAATGGAGCATAACGTTGTGTTATCGAGTTACTCGGTATCCACGGGCATTCCGCGGTTTGATGGGTAATCAACGAACCCCCAGATTTTGGGGCGTCACAAAACTTCTCGATTTTTTATATCAAGTTTTATACTCAAGTTTTATACACGTATATTTTCAATTGATCACGTGACTAATCCACCTAATCTTTTAAATTTTATGAGATCTATATTTTGATATGTTGTGTTTGTTACTAGTGACACATATATTTAAGAATATTTTATTTAAACTTCAAATAGATTTAAAATTTTCTCTTCTTCAAAAAATTTTACTATACAAATGTTTATTTTCTAATTGTTATATTTACAAATCAACCAAACACTTCTATAATAATAAAATATTACTATCTTGGAATTAAAAAAATAAAATTATAACACAATAAGGGTTGATTTATTGTCGTGACCCACAAAATTAAGATATGATATAAGGATTCTCTCCTAACATCACCTATTAGGAAAAAAAATAGAATCAGTAGATTAATGTTTTAAATCTTTAGTTATTTAGAAAAATAATAGACAGAGAGGATGAAAATAAATAGTTTTATTTGTGTGTTAATTTTAGATAAGGACAAAAATATAACTAGAAAGAGAACGCGTGACAGAGAAAGAGAGAGAGAGAGAGAGAGAAGCGATATTTACTGCATAGTATTTTTACACCTTTTCAATCTTATTATTTTTTTGGCGAATTTAACTGTGAGAATTGGGGGTCAATCCTATTTAGGAGACTTATAATGCTTAAAGTCCTGGCCTTAAACAAAATTTTCAGTAAGTCCTAAATTAGTAATATTATTTGGTAGTTAAGTACATTTTGAGTCTCTTCTTCTTTCTATAATTACAAAAATACCCTTATTGGTGGGTTTTAATGATATAAATAGTTTTCCAATTCATTTGGAGAGTAATTTCCATAAAATTCATCATTCTTTACGCTAAAATAGATTCCTGTAATTGATTTTCATATCTTCTCCATTTTAAACTCAGATCTAAAATTTAATATCAAAAAGAAGGTTGGCAGTGAGCATTGTGATGAATGGTGGGTTGGCTAGGCTAGTTTGCCAGAGTTGAAGGTGAAACAAAGTACACTACAGTTGAAGAGAAGGTGAGATATTAAAAGCCAACTCATCGTAGTCGACCTCAATTGTTTTAGGGGGCCTATACCATACATTTTGCTGCCTTGGGATGAATGCGTGTTACATCATAACAGCACGACCAAATAGAGGCGAAAATCCTTTACTAGGTTTGACGCTAGTGCTTTATACTAATGTCGAGGGAGATACAATTGAATGTCTTGGATTAATAGGATAGGAATGGAATTCCCGATTCTACATGATGCACAACTTCTACCTTTCTTAAGCCCACTTTTTCATCATCAGCCAAGATAGTGACTAGCAAGTCATCGATAACGAACTTTACCCTTTGGTGCGACATAGATGGGCCCAATAAGGAAGGACCCTACTGAATGGAGCCAAAGTATTTCCAATAGAAAAGTGAATGATGCCTCAA
Source organism: Ilex asprella (assembly GCA_023539305.1). Lineage (NCBI taxonomy): Eukaryota > Viridiplantae > Streptophyta > Magnoliopsida > Aquifoliales > Aquifoliaceae > Ilex > Ilex asprella. The sequence goes on along the minus strand of CM042188.1, from coordinate 28,575,720 downwards.
TATCATCCACATTTAAACTAATCTTGAACTAGTACGGCCCAATCACAGCGTCAAGTTCAGTTACTCCAATAGTCTGGCGGATGGAATTTTTGAATGCTCGGACTGTCACTGTCTTTCTCTTCATATTCCTATGCCCCAATCCCAGGGCCTTTACACTGCTCAACGTGCAAGCATTCAAACCACTCCCATTACCAATCAATACTGCTTCGGATTCTCTTCTATCAATTTCTTACCTTTTATGCTACGTTTGGAACTAAATACGATAGGTACTCAATGAAAGGTTTTGCCCTCGTTTAACCAAGGCATTGGGCCTAAAAGTGCATTTGGTTAAGTCTTTTCCAAACAAAGGATCATTTAGGAGACCCGTCGTTACTTAGGCAAAGTATAAGATCGCTGCTTCAGCTGATCAACTCTCTCCTTTATCTCATTAGTGAGTGGATCAAGGCATTGAAATACATTATTTTCTCAATCCAATGACAACAATGATTACCTATGCATGATCTAAGGTCTTCCTTTTCCCTTAATAAGTTGAACAAAAGAAAATAAAATCTTTCATTCAAAAACCCTATCAGTTGTCATTCTTTTGGCAAATGTAGAAGATTGATGTCACCAATTGATAAAAATACTCAATCCTGAACATTCTTTGTTGACACCGGTGCCGTCATCGTGGTTAATGAAAAATCAATAATTGCTTAAGAGACAATTCCACCCACTTTAGTTATATCAACAAGGGATCCCCTTAGTCCAGGTTGGGCACTCAATATTGGGCACAATCAAACTCAGGCCATTGTTCTATGGACTGCGCTTTTGGTTTATTAAACCTCCAATGTATGATCCAATTTCCATAAAGATAGTTTCTCTCTTCCTTTAAGCTTAATCAAAAAAATATCACAATGTAAACATATACACACATAAATTTATTAAATCTATATCTATTCTACTCATAAAAGTACCTTAGCATGAAAAAATTTTGATTCAGTATTTTACTCTTATAAAGAATTTTAAATACCACATTATCTTTCCATAGTTAAATATCTAAATTACCATTATATCATTATGTGTTCAAATATCTAGATTACCTCTTACATCTCAAAGCTAGCTAAGTTTCATGAATTCAAATATATAATTCATAACCAAACCACCGATCAACTCACACTTATCTTTTAAGTACATAGTTCCAAGAAAATCATTACAAGAATAAAATCATCCATCATCTAATTGATAACTAAATAAATCCCAAATGAAACATAATAACTCCTTAAAGTTACATCCAAAAGTCAAAATAATAATCCCTCAACTTGCTAATAAAAGAATATCTCAAAATATCTATAATTCAGAATTATAAACAAAATAAACATCTCTAAGACTTGAAATCTAGATCCACATCTGCATCCCATTTACGTGCTCACCTAGCACAAGATCCTCCTCAATACCGCAATCTAAAAAATATTATGATAGAGTGAGCGATAAAACCTAGTAAAAAAGTCTTTTTAAACCCAAACAAGGTTCAAAAATCATGGAAACACTTAAGGCATAATTTGTAAAATAATATATATAATTTTTAAACTAAAATAGTGGTAGTTATTAAGATTTCAAGTTTACGTACCAACAATAAAGTTCATAAATGAGTAGAATCAATTCTAAAAACAATAGATAATCAACACATTTATATGTCATGTACGCAAGTAGAACAGCAAGAAACTACACACCGAACATATTTGGTCCGCACGACTACCTTCATTCCTTAGATCTTGATCCTAATATGTTTTATTACAATTACCGCGCATTAATCCTTCAAGATTTAGCACTTTCTTCTTCATTTTATTCTACACAAACTTTCCTAGTTTTCTTGGGGTTGAAAAAATAGGTAAAGACACTTTAGATCATGGCTCTACGATATTTATAGGCTGAAAAATGAAGAATTCTTGTCCAAACACGGGTGACAATCTACCCCGATGTCCACTCAATTTTTACCTTGTTATAGGCCAATTCAAAAAAAAATCATGAAATCAGCTCAATTGGACATTAAGTAAAAAGTTATGACTAAAGCACTAAGGTAGTGTCAAGTTTGTTTCTACCCAAATTCTCTCAAAATGGATTTTAACTCCTGAATACTTCCAAACTTCTAATACACCCCGTGTAACCTCTCTCAAAGTTTTTCGATCTTCCGGATTTAATGGAAACCTTATTTTGACCTAAAATACTTTATAAAATTACTTAGCTACCCTTCTCACGCTTAAACATATCTAAAACTCAATTTAACCCAAAAGACAATACACTTGAAACTCAAATTTCATAATTGACTGTGCTCGAAAATGCTTTACCTAATTGCAGAATAGTGACTGTGTGAGGCTAAGTGGGGGATTTGCGAATGTTGGGTTAGCAAGAAAGTAAGTGCCGATGTTGGATCAAAGAACAAAATGTAAGTGGTTCACCCTAGCCAAAAGACTAAGGTTACATCCACCATAATGGAGGCTCTTGTATTGCTTGAAATAGAAGACAATGGTTAAAGTGGGTATCTTGGCTTAGAGCCTTTTACACTGGGCATTCTAAGTAAAATTTTGGAACTCCCTTTTTCAGTGATTTCGTCTTCTTTTTATACATGTGGCTATCTAGGATTTTCTACGATTCTTCCTTCTCTTGACTGATTCTATGGTCCCTTCTTCATTTGTCCTGTACCGGGGTCAGTCACTCTGACGCATGTGTAACGACAAATTTCATGAATGAATTAACACAAGATAAGGTCAAGTTACAATAGTCAATTTGATTGACTTTAAGTAAAAGATTATAGTGTTGACTCTCTTCGGTGTGCTTTTCATGTGCACTATCATCTGATTCTCGATGAATTTGATGAAGATGAGGGTCTGATTAGCGTATTTCTCACTCTTCAATTGGTGGTGGCTTTGATGAATACAAGAGTTGGATCAATGTATCTCCCACTCTTCAATTTAAGGATGCTTTAGATGAATCTTCTCACCGTTCTTCGTTTTGAATGGCTTGAAGATGATTTTGGTTTAATGAAGAAGGACCTTGGCGGTGTGTTCTTCTTTCCAGAGATGAACTTGCAAGATTTTAAGACTTTAGTGAACTTCGAGCAGAGCTTCGTCGATCTTCCTTTCTCCTTGACTTCTTCTCCTTTTTTTTCCTTTTGCCTACCCCAAGACCTCTATTTATAGTGGTAGGAGTAGCTATGCATATAAGAGTCCTTATTACTCTTATATGGGCTTTAGGTAGTGGACTACCCATAAATTTGTAAGCTTTATAGAATTTAACTCCAACCCATTTTATTTTTTGAAATTTTATTTAATTTGGGTCTATGAAATTTAAGTCCATTTTAATTTAATAATCCTGATTAATTGCATTTGGGCTTGTATTATTTAGGCTATGAAATTTGGGTCCAGTTTAATTTAATTTAACAAGCCTTATTGATTAAATTTGGGCTTGTATTATTTAGGCTATGGAATTTGGGTCCAGTTTAATTTAATTTGACAAGCCTTATTAATTAAATTTGGGCTTGCATTATTTAGGTTATGGAATTTAGGTCCAATCCAATTTTATTTATCTAATTGATTTGAGTTCAATTATAGACTTTTATTTGCTAATTTTTTAATGTCTACAGCATGTTGTGGCCACGATCCTCAAAACAGAATGTATACAAATATTTCTTTTAGCAAGGAATATTTGTTCATTAGGATCACCAGAAGTTGTCCCCCTGTCCCTTGGACACATGGCGCGACTGGAGTTGCTTGGGATTTATCTCATACCGAGCTCCTAGTTTTCGAGTTGGTCCACTCCGCCATGCTCGAGATGACCGAGCAAGTATACACTGAGCTAAACATCACTGGGTTTCCTGTCTTGGGTTGTTGTCCACTTTCATGATGAAGTGAACGCGCTATGGGTGGGTTTCTTAGGCTGTCATGTAACAAAAGAGGGCCTATCGAGTGTTTTTGGGCTTTGAATTGGAGGCCTAAGTTGAAATCCATCATTATTAGTTAGAACCTGAAAATCAGACTCTTCGCCTTCACCCTCTTGGCAAAATAGAAAAAATCCATCGAATGAGAAGATTTGAGCTTGAAAAGGTAAGCAAATTCACGGATGGTAGGCAGAGAAGTGTTCCCACTCTCAAACCAGTGGACGAGAAAACTAACTAGCAAGCCCCCAACAGTTAGCCTAGCTGGGTAGACATTGTAGAAAACAAGGATGTCTCGGATAAAAGGATGAACGGGAAAATGATGGCCAACACGAAATGCCGAAGTGAAAAAGTAGGTCATCTTGAGCAAGATGGATTCTGATAAGGAGTACTCTTCCATTAGAGCCTCCAAATCCTCCTCGTTAAGAAGGCTCGAGGTCGACTCGACACAACACGTTAGGTCGAAAAGGTTTCGACGAGACTTTTTCTTATTAGGGGCAGAAGTTGAAGCACCCCTGGATCTTTTCTTCTTAGAAAAACTTAAGGGAATGAGGGGCAATGCCAAAGGAGCCTCCATCGCCCTTCCTTAGAATGGCCATTGGAAGAAGCAGTAGAGGTTTCATCGACACCCTCATCACCTAACCTCCCCAAACTCAGAATTAGAAGAAGACTAAAAAACAATGTTCCCCATTATAGGCCCAAACTGCAGATCTGAATGCAAGGGGATAGATGCTCAGTACAATCAGTCAAGAATAGGGGAGACTGACACCAAGCCTTGAGTAAGGACAACCACTGTTGGAAGGGGTAACCTACAAATTGTGAAAAGGAAGAGAAACTACATGAGTGATTCTGGAGATAGCTGAATCTCCAAATAATGAAGCGAAACCCATAAACCTACTAGAGATGATTAAAGGGATCCAAATTGAAGGTAAGAGAGGAAAGAGCGTACCTAATTAGGAACTAGAATGAAACAGTAGAAGAGTAAGAAAGGCATAACTCTTGAACCACCAAAGAATCGAAATGGCCACCTCAGAACCTAGAAAAAGAAAGAAGAAGCACGAGGAGACAAGAATTCAAAATGCTAGTGAAAAGGACAAGAATTTTCCCCCATTTTTATATAAAACATTTATTACCATGATGTAACGTGGAAGAGAACGTGCAAAAGAAGCTGTACAGGGTGATCTCCCTCAAGACACGTGTCCCCCTCAAGCATGTCTGTCCCGTCAAAGTCGATGTGGGTTAACCAAACACGTCACGAGGGCAGCGCCAGTAATCATGAAATATCATCATCTATAGAGGCAATTGTGACCATGGAAAAGACATATTTAACCCCAGGTCAGAGCTGGAAGACCACCCTCGTGACCTAGGGCTGAGAGGCAACTGATAATAATGGATTTCAATTTGGGCCACTTATTCAAAGCCCAAAAAACTGGATGGGCCCCCTTTTGTAACATGGTAGCCTAAGTGGGCCATCCGCAGCGTGTTCGCTTCGTCATGAAAGTGGGCCACAGCCCAAGGCAGGAAGCCCAATGACGTTCAGCCCGGTATATACTTGTTCGGTCATCTCAAGCACGGCGGGATGGACCAGCTCGGGAGCTAGGAGCTCGGTACGAGATAAATCCCAAGCAACTCCCGTCGCACCACGTGTCCAGGGGACAGGGGGATAACTTCTGGTGATCGTAACGAATAAATATTCCTTGGTAAAAGAAATATTTGTATACATTCTGTTGTGAGGATCGTGACCACAACATACCTTAGAGTAACAGACCCCACTACAGGACAAATGAAGAAAGGACCACAGAATCAACCACGAGACCCTAGATAAACACATATATAAAAAGAAGATGAAATCACTAAAAAGGGGAGTTCCAGAATTTTACTTAGAATGCCCAGTGTAAAAGGCTCTAAGCCAAAAAACTCACTGTAACCATTGTCTTCTACTTCAAGCAATACAAATCCCAAGGAGCATGAGCCTCCATTACGGTGGATGTAACCTTAGTCTTTTGGCTAGGGTAAACCACTTACATTTTGTTCTTTGATCCAACATTGACATTTACTTTCTTACTAACTCAACATTCGCAAAGCCCCCACTGGGCCTCACACTGTCACTGTTCTGCAATTGGGTAAAGCAATTTCAAGCACCATCAATAATCAATCTTTCAACATTGATTCCAAATTTCTACCATTTTTTTATTTATCTTAGGAGAACTCTGAAGAAAATATTATCCTTATTTAATTGTAATACAGGGTCTTATAGCACGCTAATTCAAACACTTAAAAAATAGTCTTGAGATTGTTCTTCATATTAATTATTTTCCTTTCCATTCAATTTAGATCCAAAACCCCTTGTATTTCTTTTCTTCATCTTCAACCTCTTAATCTTCAAAGTTTCAGTGATCATAACAACAAATCCACATAGTTATGAATACCCAAATCTTCATATCTTTGTTTTTTTATCTTCCTTCTTAGCACCCAAATATCTACCCATCTCTTCCTTAACATATCCTCAATACCCCCTCTCTTATCACAAATGACTGGACAAGTTTTAACAAGCTTTTTTGACTTCCACACTAGCCAGAAAGTTAACAGTGTAGCTAAACTCAAGAGATACTTTTAGTACTTCGGCTACTTGAACAACTCCACCAACAACATCGAAGATTTCAACAATGTTCTCGAGTCAGCTTTCAGAACTTACCAACTTAATTTGTGTGTGTGTGCTAAATCAAATGGTCAGAAGACATTCCTACCCTTCCAAAAACCCTAAAACTAAATATTTGATCCTATTGTTCATTTTAGGTATTATTGTTTTGGTTTTAAATGTAACTGTTTTTGGTTTATCTCTCTCTCTCTCTATATATATATATATCCTTTAGTGTGTTTTGATTCAACAATTTGTAGCCTTTTTATAGGCACATTTCAGCACTGTCAATAGAAAGGTGGGGGACTACCTTATTAAATACGGTAACTATTCATGCATTGTAATGTCATGTCCAACACTATTCGGTACTATGTGTCACTATTTGTGTATAGTTGTTATGTAAACCCCTACATGTTTATCTTAATATAGTGACGTAATTATTTTGTAATGCTCGTATATGTAATAGCGTAAGAGTAAACCATATAGATTGTAAGAGTAGAAATAAATACTTAGAAGACAAATTGATCATGAAGTTTAAGTTTCAAAGGCGTTTAAGCTTGAGAAGGGTAGTTAGGTAAGTTTCTAAATGTTTTTAGGTCACAATAAGGCCTTTATTGAATCTGGAGGTCGAGAAACTTTGAAAGATGTAACATGAGGCGTATTAGAAGTTAGAAAGTTTTCCCGAGTTCAAGCGCATTTTAGAAAGAATTCGGATAGGAAATAATTTTACACTACCTTTGTATTTGGACCATACCTTTCTATTCCGATGTGCGATTGATCTACAATTTTTATAGTATACACTAGACTTTCAGAGCTACAAAAAAATATTTCATGAAAATTCCTAAATCGACATCTAACTAGGCCAAAACCTTCTTGGAAGTTCAAGTAAAAAGAAGTCCGTTCGAATGTGAATGAATTAGTTTGAATGCAAGTTAGTCCTAGTACTTTGGTGTCTGATAGAAAGTCTGATTGAAAATTAATATATTGGGATCAAACCCCGTTCGAACACCCAATACTCCATTTGAACGCCCTATAAATCGTTCGAAGTCTTGTTCGAACGTACTATCACGATTTTGAATATCAAGTCAGTGCCGACTAGACTGTTTTCTCATCCTATAATTACTTAAGAATGCCTCTCCTAACTCTATTTCATCAATTCTTGACCTTAGAGAACCTTAGAGAGCAAGAGAGAAGAATAGAAACAAAAGATTGTAGGAGAATTCTCACGTTAGAACGGATCAAACACACTACGTTTACACAGAAACTACGGAATCAAGGTAGGAGATTTTTCTCAAGTTCTTTCATTGAGACTTAGGGTATAATTATGTATGTTTTAAACCTTCTAGATTATTATATGTTAAATAATCTTTCATTATTGGTTTCTTTTGATTAACCTATTTTTTTTCTTGATTTCTTTTCGAGTAACATGTGGTTTTCTACCAGTTACATGTCTTACATTCAAGAAACATTATTCTTGAATTTCTAAAACCTTAATTTTTCTTAAACACATGTTTTAAGTGAAAGGCCTATTGATTCTTGAATTCTAAAATTTCTATTATTTATTAAATTAGGTTTTTAATCAACTACTTGTTCTTGTTCCAAGAAATTTAGAATTTTGGCAAAACCCTAAAATTTGGATATCGAAATTGCAAAGGTTTTTTTGATATGATCTCTTGCATATTTTAATTTCTTTATTACTGTAGTATATTGAAAATTGTGAAATTCTGAGACTTGAATTGTTACTGAAAATTGTGATTGGTTAAGATTGTGTTTGTCGAGAAAGTTTTGGTTTCATCACTTGTATGGTTTGGGTGTGATGGATTTGAATTGCCTTCGAGAACTGTTGTAGAGTGTTAGAGATTAGTCTATCTCAGTGGGGGTGAAATAATTGTCAAACACTTGTAGTAGATTGTTGTTTGTGAGAGCAACCAATATTGTTCACATAAGTTCAAGGTTGAGCGATGATATATCTTTCCTTAGAAGGATTTGTTAATGTTGTGTGAGACGGAATACGCCATTCCTAAAGTTGTTTGTGATATGACCTGTGGAGAATGATTGAGATTGTGTGATTGTAGTGTGTGAACAAGATAGAATCGTTATGTAGATTCTGGAGAAGTAACCAACATATATGCGAATATGGGATGATCCTACTTAGTTATTTATTGATTGCTTTAATTTCTTGTGAGTTAATTCCTATCATTGATTTATTGTATTTCGTACACTTGATCATTACAACTGTCAAAGTTTTACTCTCAAAATTTTATGTATGCTATTTTTCAAAAAAGACTTGCCTTCTTGATGTTGTTTTAAACTCTTGTTGGGATTTGAGAGAGATTTTCTATGGACTTTTGCTCACCCCCCATAACCACACACTAATAGAGTTTAGAATAGAAGAGGATGTTGATGTGGATGAACAAGTTGATTACGAGTCGTTACATAATCAAGATGTGGACTTTGTCTTAGAGGAATAGAGTTGTTTTATTTTTTGTTTAGAGTTTGAGAGATTTCTATGAAACAATGTTCTAGCTAGTTTTAGTCATTCAGCTGCCAGATACTATTTGGTTTTGAATTGTTAGTTGGAGAAGTTTGTTTTATTGACTTTAATATTTATTCTTTGTCAGACGGATAAATGGTTTATTATTTAATGGTTATTGTTAGTTTCTCTCATAATTGGATGGTTTCTAGATAATAATGTCTTCCAGAGTGAATTTTAGGGCATTGCAGGCTATCTACTTCTTACATAGTATTTGTAACACTTCCCCTTGGATGACAATTTAAATAACACTGGGGTCATTAATCCGATTTTGATAAAACCATTATGATCCTAAGCCATGCCTCGTCAAAATCTTTGCTAAGTAAAACTCTGTGGGAAATAACCTTAGCGAAGGGGAAAAAGAGTACAAGTCTCCCCTAATAGAAAACATCTAGTCAAAATGATGATTGTTCAACTTGAAAGATCTTTGATTGTTGCATTCTAATTTGGTTCACCAATTTTTGGAATATAGTCAGTGGGATGCTTTAGTGAACGAATTTGCCACAGTTTCAGTTGAATAAATCTACTGAACATTAATATCACCATTCTTTTCATGGGTGTAAAAGAACTTTGGTGATATTTGTTTCATTTTTTCGCCTTTGATATATCCTTCCTTGAACTATGTGAAGCAAGCTATATTGTTCTAGTATAATATTGTTGGAATATATTTGATTGAAGATAGTTCACTTTGCTCTTGAATATATTGGATTATTGATCTTAGCCAAATACACTCTTGACTTGCTTCATGGATGGCTAATATTTCAGAGTGATTGGATGATGTAACAACCATTGTTAGATTAACCGATTTTCATGATATAGTCTTAACACCATAAGTAAATGCATTTGTAGTTTGTGATGGAATCTTGTGTGGATTAGAAAGAAATAGACATCTGCATATACAACTAATTGCAGACTTTAGTAATTCACTTAGAATAACCAACCACATGTCCATCATTCCACAAAGAAACCACAATACATGATTGATCTCATTCCAAAGTCTTCAAGTTGGTGCTGAGTTGTATCTTGCTAGTAGGTTAACTACATATGATATGTTTGTGCTCTTTCAATTTGCTAGATACATTAGTGCACCAATTGCACTAAGATATGGTGCTTCTAGACTAAGAAGTTTTTCACCTTCCTCTTGAGAACGAAATAGATCTTTCTTTGTAACTAATGATCTCACAACCATTGGTGAGCTCAATGGATGAGATTTATTCATGTATAATTGTTTTAGTACTTTTTTTGTGCATGTTGATTGATGCACAAAAACTCCATTGGATAAATGTTCAATCTATAAACTAAGACAAAATTTTATTTTCCCAAAATCTTTTATCTCAAACTCACTTTTTAAAGATCCAACGGCTTTTGCGTGCTCTTTTTGCTGTACCTACTAAATTTAAATCATCAACATATCTAGCAATAATTATAAATCCACAGTTAGATTTTTTAATATAAATATATATCAAATCATTGACATATCCCTATTTCAAGAGATATCACTAAGGTGATTATACCACATCTTCCTCATACAATGATCGTTGAAGTTTAATGGAATCCAACCTTCGAGGTTGTGAATTATATGCTTTGGGCATTTTGAATCCTTCAGGGATTTTCATGTATATATCATTGTCCAATGAACCATATAAATATGCAGTAACGATGTCCACCAACCGCATATCCAGCCCTTCAGAGACTGTAAGACCTATCAAAAATCTAAAAGTTATAACGTCAATTATAGGAGAAAACGACTTCTTATAATTAATACCAAGTCTTTGTGAGAAACCTTGTGTCATAAGTCGTGTCATATACTGTAAAATTTTATTTTTCTCATTGTACTTTCTCATGAACACCCATTTATATTCAACGGGTTGAACACCTTGCAGCGTTTGGACTACAAGTCTAAATACATTGTGTGTTTTTAATGAGTTTAACTCTATCTAAATTGCTTCTTTCCATTTTGGCCAATCATTTCTCTATCGACATTCATCGACAATTTTTTGTTCAAGCTCCTCACTATCTCTTGAAATACCAAGAGCAACAACAAACGAAAATATATCATCTACAATAACTTTATTTTGATTCCATCTTTTTCCATGATATACATAATTTATAGAGATCTCATCATTCTCAGGTACCTGAGCCTCTTTCAGAGGTATTTGAGACTTTTAGGAGTTAACTGAGTCTCAACAAGAGGTAATTATTTTGTGGGATGACTCTCTGGATGGACACAAACTTTTGGTTTGTTATTCTCTTTGGAAGCATTAACATATTTATTTACTCTCTGTTGTCCTCTTCTTTTTTATAGGGAAATTACTTTTTACACTAACAGGTCTACCATGCTTCAAGCATACCTTAAACTCATTTGCAGTTGTGCTACTAGATTGTCTAATAGGAACATCATTTCTTGTTGGTGCACTTGCAACTAGCACATGTGACTTTGTAACTTTATTTGTGTCAGTGAATGCATCAGGCAAGTTATTCGTAAGTATAGGTCAAACCATAAAGTATCATATTCAGATCAAAATTCGATCCATTAACAAGCTACATCCCCTTATGTTATTTAGCAATCATCCCAAGTAAAAAGAGTCTATTTTATCTACTTTATTGTTTTTTTATTGGGTGATGAGATCACTGAAATGAGATGGCATTGCAGTTGGATAATTGCATTGAATATTGGATTTTTTTGGGTGTGGGTATATTTTTTAGACTTATTTGAAAGGAAGTATATGGATAACTATTTTACTCTATTAAGTTTAATTTTAATAAAATATCTTGTGATTAGGTACAAAATTTAAATGACATTTGAATTTTTTTTCTTACTTACATTTCCTTAAATTATGCATAATTTTTATTCCCTCCATCTCTCTCTCCTATTTTCTCTCCATCTCTCTCTCCCTCCCTCTACCTCTCACTCCATTACTCTCTCACTATCTCTCCCTATTTATTGTCCATCTCTCTCTATCTCTTCCCTATGTTCTCTTTATTTCCCATTGATAATTTATTTTAATTGAATACGTTTAATAAAAGACCCAATTAGACCATTATGTGTGTGAATGAATGTAGCTGGACGTTCAATATCCATTCCTACTGACATACATTAGTTATTGAATGTCTGTGACATAAATTCACCAACACTATCCAAACGAATTGTCTTGGTCACAAGTCACTATTTTCTCGCCTATGCATTATCAGTTGCTTGTGTTGTTAATCCTTTTCTGTTTAATATTCAATGTTACTATTTTTCAAAATTTTAATATTGAATGTTACTATTTTTATTTTTTTAAAAGTTACTATTTTTTGTTTTGAATGTTACTATAATCTATATATGTATATAGATAAATGTGAGATAGAGAGAGAGAGAGAGAATTTTAATATTAGTAAACTATTAAAATTTAGGATTTTTTAGTTTTCAATTCTTTTTAATTAAATATAACTATTTGGGATATTTTGGACAATTGAGATTGAAATTGACTTATTCCCAAACAAAATTTTTGAATGGACTTAAGTCCAAATAAATCTTAAAAAGTAGACCGATCTCCAAATTTCCCCAAAAACTTCAACCCAAGCTCTGATTTTTTTGGGTTGGGTTAGGGTTTGGCTCATAAAGGGTTGGAGATGACTTTTTAGGTCTTTTTACTCCAATTTAAATTTGATTTCAAGTTTGAGTAAGGGTTAGAGATGCCTTGAGGTTTTTTTTTTCTTTTCTTTTGTGTTTATGTTGATGGCATAAAGACCACCATTTTTTTTTTGTTGTTATGGGGTAATAAAGGAAAAAAGAAAGGGCTATCATGTTTTTTTCAAACAAAAAACACTTAGGTATTGGATTGGACATTGTATGAAAAAACTATTGAATGAACGATTTAATTCAGCCGAAATTATGATTCAATAAGATTCAAAAATGTTGTTATTGGTTCAAATATATTGGGAATAATCACATATTATTGGTATCTATCTCAAATTTTTAGGGTTGGTCTTGATCGAGGTCGCATACATAAGGCCACTAAAACACGAGAGCTTTAGGCACCAATTAAAAAAGAGTTTTTTGGGTGTAGGTACATTTTTTAGACTTATTTGAAAGGAAGTGTATGGATAAGTATTTTACTATATTAAGTTCAATTTTAATAAAACATCTTATAATTAGGTACAAAATTCAAATGGCATTAGAATTTTTTTACTTACTTGCCCCTTCCTTAAATTATGCATAAGTTTATTCTTTGACTCTTTCCTTCTCCCCTATTTTCTCTCCATCTCTCTCTTCTCCCGCTCGTTACTCTCCCTATCTCTCCCCTATTTTCTCTCTCTCTCTATCAATCAATCTATCTCTCACGGATAATTTATTTTTTAAAAAAATATGTAAAAATTTGATTTGATTTTTTATCTCTCTACCCTATTCTCTGTTTCTCACTCCCTCTCTTATTTTCTCTCATTGTTACTCTCTCACTCCCTATTTCGTCTCTCTCTTTATATCGACGTTACAACAACACAATTACACTAATTAATTACACCAATTAGTTACAATTGCCCTAGAATACACCAAATAATTACTCATGTATTCTAATCAACTAAATAGTTTCACCAAATAATTACACAAAATTATGATACTAACTCAATAGTTGTTTACATAAATCAAAGAGTTGCATAATTTAGTATCACGACATGGTTACTAAATATGGTTTCTAAACCATGTCGTGATACTAAATTATGTAACCATGTTTAGTTTCACCAAATAATATACACCAAAATTTGGTATATTGGTAAACCCAATTTGGTGTAAATAATTGGTGTAACCATGTCGTGATACTAAATGATGTAATTCTTTGGTTTATGTAAATAACTAAATGACAAATTGGGTTGGTATTGTAATTCCATATAATTGTTTAGTTTAACTGTTTAGTTTATTAGAACACGTGAGTAATTATTTGATGTATTGTTGGGAAATTGTAACAACTGGTATAACTGATTAGTGTAATTGTATTATTGTAATATTGAAACAAGAAGGGAGAGAGAGAGAATAAGGAGAGAAATAGTAATGGTGAGAGAAAATAGGGGGAAAGGAGAGTGAGAGAGAGAAAAAATAGGAAAGAAAGAGATAAAAAAATTAAATCAAATCTTTACATATTTGAAAAAAAAATTATCAATGAGAGAGATAGATAGAGAGAAGATAAGGAAGAAAGAGTAATGGAGAGAGAGAGAGAGAGTAATGGAGTAATAAATGGTCTTTTAGTCTTTTTTCAAAAGAAATCACTAAAAACCAAATAAGTTTCATTAATGTAGTTTAGCTCGATTAAGTCCAAATTTTTGTATTAGCTTCCAAATTACCCATTAAAAAGGGTTTGTTAAGGTCAGTCCACAGGGTTGGACTTTTGGGGCAAGAAGGATAGGAGCCGTTTTTTTTTTTTTTTGCTTAAAGGATGATAAAAAGGTATAAAGACTAATTTACCCTTAATGACATAAATATCTATATTACAAAATGGACAGTAATAGCAACATAGTAATAATACCAATTACTGTCATAATAATACGATCACAGTAACAGCAATGCCTGTGTGGGTGGAGTGTATGGGACAATGGTTGGGAATGGAGATACTATAACAAGTGGCAAGGCTAGAGCATTGAGTGATGGTGGACTAGACAACAATACGAGCACAGTAACAACAACACGATCGCAGTACCATCCACAGTCACTATCAAAATTCTATGGAACTAGACAGTAACGTGAACTAGATAGCTACACTATAACAAGAACATAGATTGTCATTGTCAAAATTCTATGGAAGTTGACAGTAACATGAAATAGATAGCTACACGATCATAATAACAGTCACAGAAATAGTGATAAAGATGGTGGATTTAAAGTTACGGTTTCACAAGCTACAAACTTAGTTTGTTAGATAAAGAACCATCTAAGATTTTATAACCGCATATGATACCCTCTATCAAACTGATGCAAGACAGAACTTAATAGAGAGAATCAACTGAAATAAAAGTAGAAATATATATTCCAATCATCAAATAATTTATGTTGGAAAGGTTCAGAGAGCATGTGGAAACCAGTGGTATTAATAACACCTTAATGAAATTCACATGCACAAAATAAGTGAAATTCTTACAATCCACTGGCGCTATTACAATCCTGAATGCTAGCTACTCTTCTCCCTCCAGTGAAACCCCTACCCTCTGGCCAAAATAATTTTCTCATCCAACTCCTAATAATGTCTAGGGTTTTCCCTCTCTCTCCCTCTTATATATATACATCTGTCCCCCCCACGCTACAACTATGGTCATATCCAACCTATTTCTTCATACCCATTCCTTGTTATTGATGATGGTAGATTTTTCACAAGAGCACAAACTCATGAAGATCCACATTAAAAAGCTTCTTGATATCCAAACCCTAATTGAGACCAAAACCCAAAGGAAGAAAGGGGTAGATGTGATTTTTTTATTATGTTTGATATCATCAAATGGAGTCCCAAGAAAGTTTTGGGTTTTACCTTCAATATCTTCGCTCAAGTTATGGAGCCCTAAGAAAATGTCATTATAAATCATAGCCTCAACCACTTGTCTCTGGAGTAATTAATTGTCGCCACCACCACCACCTGTGACCTAGCTTTTTCCACGCTATTGCAGTCTATCGCCTTGATTGTGGGCCTCGAACTCTTGCTCGGTTGAAGATGTATGGCTATGATGACACTAAAGGACATAATAGGAAATAAAAAAAGAAAAAGAAAATAAACTATTTGACCTACTTTAAAAAAAAGGTACATAACATGTGTCCTTAGTAACCTAAAAAGATTACCCCTAGATTTATTGATAAAAGAGATCCCTTTATTATAGTTGGTTCTAATTTTCACTTAAAAAAGAGGCCTCCAAATATATAGGTTTATTTCATAGAACATATCAAAAATTTAAACCCATAAAAATTGGAGAAATTTGGAAGTCGGTACAAAATTTGGACTTAATTGAGCTAAACTACATTAAGAGACTTATTTGGCACTAAGTGCATTTATTTGAAAAAAGACTAAAAGGTCGTTCATGACTTCATTATTCTCTCACTCTCCCTTCTCTACTTTCTCTCTATCTCTCTCTTCGTTACTCTCTCTATCTATCCCCTATTTTATCTCTCTATCTCTTTCTTTCTCTATACCCCATTGATAGTTTATTTTCTTTTCAAATATGTGAATATTTGATTTGATTTTTTCATTTCTTCCTCCCCTATTTCTTTTATCTCTCTTTCTCTCACTCTCTCTTTCCTTCTTTTATCTCATCGTTGATCTTACTCTCCTTATTTTCTTTCTCTCTCTCCTTATATCAACAATACAATTACACCAATCAGTTAAAATTGTCCGATAATATATCAAACAGTTACTCATGTGTTCTAATAAACCAAATACTTATACCAAATAATTACACGAAATTACAACATTAACTCAATTGTCATTCAGTTGTTTACATAAATCAAAAAGTTACATCATTTAGTATCATGACATGGTTGCACCAATTATATACACCAAATTTGGTGTAATGGTAAACTCTTTTGTGTAATGATAAACCCAATTTGGTCTATATAATTAGTATGATTATGTCGTGATACTAAATTGTGTAAATCTTTGATTTATGTAAACAACTGAATAACGAATTGAGTTAGTGTTGTAATTTTGTGTAATTTTTTGGTGTAACTGTTTGATTTATCAGAACA
>CM042188.1:28436262-28488940 GCA_023539305.1 Ilex asprella | reverse complement strand
GGGGGAGGGGGACTTGAACTCTTGACCTCAAGAACACAAAGTCTTTACAAGGTAAGGAGTATCATTGGACCAAAGACCTAATTTACTGAAATTAAAGGCATTGTGCAAATTATATCTATGCTAGTTTACGCGGTAGTTTGAGTAGTCAATTTACAACGGCCAACTGAAAAAGACTGCCACAGGTGACTCAGAAGAACAAACCGGTATGAGTAGGTGATCTTTGCAAGTGATAATGCATACAGAAGTGTGTGTGTATATGTAGGGAAGTCCTTTAATTTTCCAGAACAAGATGCCTACTTAATATTGAGACTAAGTTTTTCTGCTTCTCACTTCCCTGCGGTTTTTGTAAAACATATTAAGTGGATTTGATTGCTTGGGATAACACTAAATGTATTGAATGATTCCCTTTTTTGGCCTTTCCTATGTTTTCATTTTTTTATGTGCAATCAGTTGGGTTGAATATTGTTTTTTCTTCCCGAGAAAAGATACAGCTTTTGTGAATCTGGCATTCTCACTGATTATCGTATTGCTGCAAGATTGCTTGTGCTAAAGCTGGAGAAGCGCGAAAATGGATGGAAGCATTTGATCATGCGAAGCAACAGGTAGTAGAAAACTGACAGAAGTGTTGTTGAGTATAGTGATTTTTTTTGCCAGAATGTTGGAGAGTTTCCATGATCAATGTTGCCTGCAACCGATGTTGAATTAAGTCGTTTTACTTTGAAAACTATATAATGTTTAAACAAATATAAGTTCACTTTCTTTGTTATATGTTTTTTTTTTTTTATCCTTGTGGTGCAAGAATGCAGTCTGTTTTTCAATTGCCAAGATATCATGTACTGGGTATCAATGGATGACACAAGTTAATCTGGAAATTTATTTGGTATTGTACATCTCAAAGTCTCACTGTCTACTGTTCTATCAACAGGCTGAGTTTGAGCTTTTAAGGGGTGGTAGCACAAGAAATAAGCTGAACATGGAAACAGAGTAAGATTAAACTCTCTTTATAGAAGCCATGCATGCATAATTTGTTAATTTTTTGGAATTTTTTTACAGATGTTTGTGGATAAAGGAAAAGGGTGTAAGCGTGAAAGAAAACACCAAGTCAAAAATGAAGTTTTGATTTGAACTGGTTTTCAGTAGTGATAGTTTTTTCAATTGGTTTCATATGATGTTTGACCCAGTCATTCAAGCGCCTTAATGCACATTACCTCTGGATGTATTTTCTAGCCTACTTGTATGGGTTTTCTATGATTAAGGATCAAGACAGATGCATTAGTTCTTGTTTATTTGATCAATTTAATGTCCTGCATAATTTCTTCATATATCATATATATATCAATGATTCTCTAGTCTAAAACGTCTTTACTGTATGGAAGGATTGATCTTGAAGGACATCGACCTAGGGTACGACGATATGCACATGGTCTGAAGAAGCTAATAAGAATAGGACAAGGTGAGTTGTATGGACATGGTTTGATGCTTTTGCCATTGGCTTATTATTGGATTCCATATTGCATTCTTTTGCATGTTAAAGTCGATATTGATGATTGGTATGTTCGGTGGAATCATCCCTGACATTATAGAAACTAAATTAAAAAGTAGCATGAGTAAGAAGGTACAATCAATATTAAGATTTGATCCAAGTATAATTCAAGCCTCACAACGAAATCATGATAATTGTCTCAATGTAAGTGCCGGAGGTTGCCCAAATTTGAAGTTCACCGAGCTTGCAAATCATCGGCCTGAAAACTCTCAATGACCTTTTGGCACTAGGATGCGGTCTCATGTAGTCAAGACTGGAGCAAAAATCTACTGAAACACCAAATAGATCTCGCCCACAACTTGCGCCCAAGGCAACACCATCGGTCAGGATGGATCCAGGAATTAGGTGTGGGGCCAAATCCTTGGGACAACTGGAGGGACAGTTGTGAAAGTGAGGAAATATTGGGGGTGGGGGGACCTCTATGTAATCATACCAGTCACAAAACACATACTATATTATTCGAAGAATCTCTTAAAAACTTGTGAAAGGGGTGCCCCCCCACCATTTATTGGCGTTAGTCTTCTTTGTGCTCATAGGGAAGCCGAAACTTCGGTATAGGGTGAAGGATCGCAAATTGGTTACTTCTTCTACATTCAAATTCCTTTTCTCTATTGATCATATAGAGATGGCGGCTCAATCACTCACCCCTTACAGATGTATGTACAGGATGCTTAGACAGTTGAGAAGATTTAGGAGATAGAAATACTGACTTGCCCAACATAAAGGTAGTTTTTGCTTGGCTATTATCATTATAAATAGAGCACCTATCTCACAATCTGTTGACCTGATCAATATACCACTGAGGACAGAGACAAAATTGATCATCATCCTGAAAGAAACATGCTCGGAAATTATGAATATTTTATTTTTAGTATGCTCCTGCAATTCTTCTAGTGAGGGGAAAGGCATGTCTGATCAAGCTTTTCAATTTCCAGTCTCCTTGTTTCTTTTATTAGTTGCTTCAATTCGGCTTCTTTAGCTGAACATCTATGTGTTGCTGGGTGGCTTACCCATTCCTAAAGGAACCGACGGTAAATGCACCTTTTGTCTTTACCTCCTGCACATCTAAGATCTCATCTATCTCTTCTTTCGAGGACTGTGGAGCTTCTTAATTTCTTTCAGATTCGTTAGGAACTTCTACATCTGAATTGTGTTGCTAGTATTCCATACACATCAGATACATAAAAGCTGGTGAGGTCTGAAGACTATCAGTCATCTCAATCACAAAAGCATTATCCCTGATCGTCTTCAAGACAGTGCAAGTCTCGATCTTCTTCTGTTCTAGCTTGTGGTAAGTACTCATAGGGAAGTTATCCCCCTTCAAAGTGCACTGTCACATTAAAAGTTTCTCATCTTACCAGCATAGGTTTACCAGCATTGAGAAGTTATCCCCCTTTATACTTGGCATTGACTAGTACCATCACTTGGTATCTTTTATTGTAAATCTTATTTTCATGTTTTGATTGATGATTTTTATTCTTCAACTTTTCGACCCTTGTGATGATTTGGAAGCCTAAAGTGTTGGTTAAGGTGTAGGCTTTCACTTGGACTGTTGCTCACGGTGAGATTAATACTATTAATTTGTTGCAAAGGAGATGAGACTACTTATCTTTCCCCCCATTGAAGTGTAATGTGTAGAATACTGTTTTTTTTTTTTTGGGGGGGGGGGGAATCCGCCTTTGTTATTTTTTTGGGATTCGGTGGTGGAAAAAGTTGAAAAAATGTTAGATGGATAGAATAAAGCTTACATATCCAAGGGGGAAAGGTGAACTGTTGTTCAGTTAGTTTTAACTAGTATTCTCACATATTTTTTATCTTTATTTAATTTATAGTTTCTGTGAGAATTGAAAAAATAATGAGATTGTTTTTGGGAAGGGAGAAATAATCATTTGATTAGTTGAAGGGTGGTGTTTAGACCTAAAGATAAACGTGGTCTTTCAATTGGAAATTTGAAGGCAAGAAATATTTGCTTTGGTCTGAAAGTGATTTTGGAGGTTTTCCTTGGAAACAAATTCTTTATAGCATTTAGTTATTAGAAGCAAATATATTTTCATGGATGGGACACTAATAGAGTTGAAAGGGTTAATTTTTGATACCCTTGAAAGTTTATTTCTCAGGGTTTGACAAGGTTTTCCCAAGAAGTAAGACTAGTAGAGGATAATGTGGAGAGAATTCGTTTTTGGGAGGTTGTTTGGGTAGGTGAAAATAGTCTTTCAGATTTGTTTCCTCGTCTCTATCATTTATCTCGATCTCTTAATACTTTCATTGTGTCTATGATTCGTTCACATCATTTTCTATATTTGTGGGATTTTGGTTTTCGTAGGAATTTAGATGATGGAGATATCTTCTAAATAACATTGGTTTGAACATTGAGTCGGGTGATAAAAGAGGGTGGATGTCAGAATCATCGAGAGTCTTTTCGTGTAAATGATTCTTGGATTCTTTGATGGGGGAAAACTCTTATCCTTCTTTTGTTTCTGCTTTGATGATATGGAAAGCCAAAGTACCTTTCAAGGTGCAAGTTTTCATTTGGACAGTTGCACATGGTAAGATTAATACTAATGGCATGCTTTAGAAAAAGAGACGTTACTCTAGTTTGTCCTCAGAGGTGCGTGATGTGTAATGGTGATGGTGAGTGTTGATAATTTATTTTTACGTTGTGTTGTTGCTTTGAATTTGTGGTATTAGTTGTACCAAGAGGCATTCTCGCTTTTCTGACTTAGCGACCCCTGTCTGTTCGTCCGAAACCTGGTATTCAATTGCTTAAAGAAGGTGTGGGAAAGTCGAGGCCAAGCAAGACTCCTTCAAAAGCCTTCGGGCAACTGAAAGATTTGAGTAAGATAGGTTTCTTGAGCAAATCCTTTCATCGTGGGACGAAAGGGCAGAAAAGTTAGTCCAACCAGTCGATGAAAAAATGGGATTTGAGAGGAAGAAATATCTTTTTTTGACTGCACTCAGGAAAAACTCTTATGTGCTCTTTTAAGTTTGTGAAGTGCTTCATTGTATTGGAGCACGAACACATAAGAGTAGGCTCAAGTTGGGTGATCCCTCCAACATCTATTTCTTCGTTTAATGGAGATGTTAAAGGGTTTGAGGGACAAATGGATTACTGTTTGGAATTGTGCTATCATTGCTACTATGTGGGTTATTTGGAAGGAACGAAATATGAGAATTTTTGAAGATTGGAATGAGAGTATGGAAGAACTATGGAAGCATATTCATTTTTTTGGCATCATTTTGGGCTTCAATTACAAAAACTTTTAAAGAAACTCTGCTGTTTTGCTATAGTAGCGAGACGAAGAGCATCATTTATAGTTTGTTGCTTTTCAATATGTTCCCTTGATTATGATTGGATTTCTTATCCAATTATGCTTGATGTACTTTTTCTATTTTAATGCAAGAATTTTTGTTTTCTATCAAAATAAAATAAAATAAAGTGTAATGTGTAGAATAAGTTGTGAAAAGGTGGATCACTTTTTTATATATTGTTTGGTGGTGTTGACTGTTGAGTTTGTGGTATAAAAGCATATGGAGTGATTAGTTTGAGTTGGGCTATTCCAAGATATTGTTTATCCTTATCGAGACTTTTCATGATGTTTTAGGGAAGAATGTAGATTCTATCTTGTGGGAATATATGGTTTTGGCAATTCTTTGAGTGGTATGGATGGAAAGGAATAGAAAAATCTTGGATGGTAAGGAAGAATGCGTTGTGTTTCTATGGGGACAAAGCAGAGTTCTTGGCTTCCCTTTGGGCGGCGGAGGCCTCTAAAGAATTTGATGATTTGCAATATTGATTGGGCTGCGGCATGTGGTTAGATGATAACTTTGTTATTTTGGGTGGACTTCTTGCCCCTAATATCATTTTTTTTTCATTATGTTCCTTATCCCAAAAAAAAAAATTCTCATCACTTGGCACTGTGGCTACGTCAACAGTGTGAAGAGGAGATGGGCATACACAATTGCCTGTATTTCTTTGGACAACGTGGTTGAAAGCAAACTTGGCTTGAGCTTGTTGGTCTGTGTGTCTTCAGTACTATGGTTGGCACATTGATTTCAATTTGATTGTTCCATCTATCATTGTTCTACTCTATGATCTTTCATATAGGTTTCTTCTTTTATAAGTAATTCTGAAGGAAATTGAGGATTTTCCTCATGCTAAGGCTTATGAGGGGTTCTTGTTTGGTGTGGTAAATGGGGCACAGAGAAATCTCAATAATAATAATCTACGTTCGTAATCATGCAAATATGCAAGCATCTTTGTCCTATGTACTTGGAGATTTTGGGTAATATTTCATCATACGAACTGCTTTCGCTGAGTTGAATTTGCAGTATGGCTAGTTTTCACAGCTTAATTCAGACATCAATATTTTTCATTTCACATGACTATAACTTTTTCCCAATTTCAATAATTTTATTATTATATGTTGCACGTTGATTCTTATCTGTATGTTTCCTTTTATGACTTTTGTTATTCTACGATCTCTCACATATGATTCTATATGAAATTTTTTATGTTTGTCACTTTGTTATGACCATATATAGGTCCTGAGACGCTGTTGCGCCAATCCTCAAGCTTGGGCGCTACTGTTAAATCAGATACGTACTTCGACGGAGGTGATGGAGATGTAATCGAAGCACATGAGTGGAAATGCTTCCGTACAATCAATGGTATCTCTAGGCAATCCAGTCTTCAATCTATTTTTTGCTTTCTTGTGCGTGTGCATGTTGTTGCTGCAGTGAATGAATGACTGGGATGTCGACATACATCTTGTTGATATATATAGTACAAAAAGGAATCTTTGGCCATGATTTTATATCTGACACATTGTTTTAGGTTTTGTTAAGATGGTATGAACCCATGCAGGATGGTTTCTATGCTTGTGCATGCTTATGGGATACTATTCTGACCACACTGCCTTGTTCTAGCAGACTAGAGTAGCAAATTTGGTCTTAACTTTAGGATTAGATCTTTGAAGGGTTAGTGTGGATGGCGAAATAGGTTTGCAGTGATCTGAAAAAGGATCTTGTTCTCAGTCATGTAAAAGTGATGAAAAAAATGCCATTTCGAAGCTTTTGATGAGATGGTGTTGCCCTAGATCACATGGAGCGGGAGCAAAACCGAGAGCGTTAATTGTCAAAAAAAGCTGAGAGCAGGAGCGTCAGCATCAAATTTATATATCCGTCACTTTGCTACACATTGGAAAAGAGAATGTCAAAGTGTCAAGAATGAGAAATAGAATTAGTGATTATTGGTAAAGAAATAAAGAAAAAATAAGGAATTAGAAGAGCAGTATCAATCCCACATCAGTAACTCATCAAGAAGTTGAATGGGAAGACCACCTATAAATAGTGAAGGTGTAAGCCAACAGTATCAATCCCACATTGGTAACTCATCAGGAAGTTGAATGGGAAGACCACCTATAAATAGTGAAGGTGTAAGCAGTTGTTGGCTATTAATTATGCATCAGACTTAGGACCCAAGTACGTTAAATAATCAGCAGACTTTGCCTGGGTCAAGGTCAAATTAGTTTAAAATTTAATTTGCTTGGGCCACAGTCCATTTAGTTTAAAGTTTTTTGTGTATGTGGAGTTGGCTCTATAAATGCCAATACACGGATTCAAATATGTTAATTTGCTGATTTAATATCTGCAAATAATTGAATCCGCGAATTTATGTCGAATGCACTCTGAATTTGTGAATTTGCGTTCTGAGTGTGAGTTTGTTGAGGGGTACCAGCAAATCATGTGATCTAGGTGTTGCCTTTGATTTAAAGGTGGCTAGTGGGAAACACTTGTTGATGGGGTTGTGAAAGGAGTTAGACTTACGAAATAGGATTCATTCGTTTTTTTTTGAGTGTTGAAAACAATTAAATACATTTGAATTTGGAATTAATTTATTGGAGCTTATTATGGGCTCAAACAAAGATTCAGGGAGCTCATTACTATTATTTGGCTCGAAGCAAGCCTCGCATTCAATATAGGTGATCTAGGATCAGATTTGTGGGATATTTTTTAAATCATGCTAAATGATACAAATATCATCAACTTAGAACTGAAAACTCTTCTTGAACTGTAAACTCATTATTCTACTGTGAAATTTGATATTAAAAATCGAGGATTGTATTTGAAATAGGATACTCTAGGCTACACCCATTTTGGTGGTATTATAGAGATTGTGGTCAGTATTTTATCTAATCTACACCTGATTTTGATCTCTCGCATTTCCTCGAATGGTAGGTAGAAATGTAATTTATTGGGTAACTCATGTTCAGGAATCTTTTGCCTTTGTTTTCTCCGATATTTGCCAAGTCATCTTATTATTCTAATTGAACAAGTGATGAATAAATGCCAAGTATTAGAATGGATCTATGACTTTTTGTCCAGAGCTGTAAAATTCAATAATCAAGAGGAGAATAGTACCAAGCGGGCGCCGGTTCGATACTATAGGATTGAGAGCTTATAACACTGGATGTTGCATTTGCCAAGTTTAGTTTGTGGCCAAAATAAAGTTTTAATTAGCATGTGCTTGTCTCTGACCCTTGTTAAAAAGTGATGGAGCCATGCTGAGCTGGTATTTTTTTACACTTTGTCCTTATTAAAAAAATTCTGTTATGTAGGCTTGTAAGAAAATTGCACTTCGCATCACCCATACAATTGGTGTCTTAAATCATTATTCAAATCAAAGGGGAAGTCGGTGTAATTATGAAAATCTAGGGCTGATTCCTCATTCCTGTAATTACGGGAAACATTTGACTTGATTTTCTTTCATGGTAGGAAGATTAGTAGAGTGCATGCTTTCTTATTCCCATTAAAAATAACATGGCAATTTTTTGTTTTGACGGTCATAACTAATTTTTACTGACTTTTGGATTTCAGGTGTTAGATTCTTTGAGGATGTGGCTGAGTCTAAGGTATTTACCATTGCACCAATTTTAGTCGCTTATGTCTTCAATCTTTTTTGAACAATTATGAAAGAGCAACTTTATTGCAAAGACTAGAGAAGTGAGTGAGTTGGGTGTAAAATGACAAAGTACAGGTTGGTTAAAGAATTTCCATACACTCAACAATGCAATTTGTCTAATGACAAACTTTATGCTACATGTGCATCATTTGATTCCCAAAACTTAGCATCATAGAAATTACACATTCACCATAGTTATCTCAGTCTCCTTCATGTGGAAAACTCACACCCGAAAGCAGTGGTGGATCCACAGTGGGGGCAGCTGCCCCTCCACTGGAATTTTATAAATTTTTGAAGAGTAAGTATAATTTTAAAATTTTAAAATTTATTAGAGATTTGCCCTCACTGAATTTTTTTTAAAAGATTTATAGGTAGTTATGATATTTTGACAAATATATGAGTCACTTATGAATGTCAAAAAAATTCCTTTAAAAGGCTAAATGTCTCAATTATGTGTTAGATTAAATTATTTTGATTTGGTGTTTTGAATAGTTTTATTATGATTGGTTAAGTAATTCCTATACCCTAGGTTAATTTAATAGAATAATCTTAGTTTACATTTGTTTTAATTGGTTGTTAAAATTCAACTATATATGATTGAACCAATATTTTTTTGTTTTAAATTTTTTGTTAGGTGATTAGGTCTTATAGACAACTTTATCGTGAACTTTTTTGGTTTGACTCTTTTTTGTATAGCGCTCATGTAGATGAGTTGTTACTTTAATCGGCGTTCTATTAATGAAATTATACTTTTGTGAACATTAATAATTTTAATATTCATATGATTTAGGTTGTCCCTACTGGGCAAAATTTTTGGCTTTGTGCCTGCCCGAGAGCTACTGATCTGATTATAGCTAGACATACTAAGGGTTCTAAAAGGTAGAAAAGTGCGCTTTAATTGTCAAAACAAAAGTTTTTTTTTGGTATATGACAAGAAGAGAGAAAATTTTCCATTTAAGATATCCCTATTCTGGGGAACTTTATATTCTCTTGACAGATGTTGGTGACTCTAATATCTTTTAGTCCTAGCCAACAAATAACTTATCTCAAATAGATTTTCATGTCTCTTGTGGTCTTCAGTTGGAAGGCATTTGCGTAGTATTTAAGAATGACAGGGCTTGAAGATTTTTTAATTTTTATTTTGATAAAGTATCAGTCAAATTAGCTATCAGCTCTGGCATTGAGTGCCATTTGTGGAGACCGATGTTATTTTTAATTTTTTTAGATGTTTTTTGGGTGGGGGTGGACTAGAATTATTTGAGAATAAATGGGTGTACCAACTGAGTGCAGGGGCCCAGTATATATAGCCAAATAAAAGATACAAGTGACCAAAATACACCTGTAGTCTTGGTAAGACATAAAAGTCATAATAAGGACAAAAAAGGAAAAACAAGAAAAGTAATAAACAAGACTATAACTCCAACGCTTATCCCTAAGCTAGGCGCAAAAATGTCAATTAAGTCAAGCTTGATAATGGAGTCCCGAAGAATGGATAGAGTGACTGATTTGGTGAAAACATCTACAACCTGATCAATGGTCCCCACAAACAATAGGGTGACAATACTACAACTAATCTTCTCCCGAATAAAGTGAATATCGATTACTATATGCTTCGTCTGCTCGTGTAGTACAGAGTTAGAAACGAGTTGAATAGCAGATTAGTTATCACAATACAATGTGGATGGAAAAGTCATTGAAAACCCCAACTCACCAAGAATCGATCGTAGCCAAATAACCTCACACATGCCAAGTGCCAATGCACGATACTCTGCTTTTGCTTCTACTGACAAGCGGGAGACAACTGTTTACTTTTTGATTTTTCAAGAGATAAGATGATTCCCTCGAAAAGCACAAACGCCAGTAGTAGATCGACCGTCACAAGCTTCCCCATAATTTGAATCTGAATAATAGTTTAGATAATCATTTTGAGACCCTGATGCATAGAAACAACCCAAGTCCAGGACAAGACTTGAGGTATTGAAGAATGTGATATACTGCATCCATATGAGACTAACACGACTTGTGCATGAACTGACTAACTCAGCTAACAACAAATGAGATGTCTGGCCTAGTGTTGGCTAGGTAGATAAGTCTACCTACCAACTTTTGATAGACAGTAGGATCTCTCAACTCCTCACCTTTAGTAGAAAGCTTCAGGTTTAGAATCATGGGTGATGATGCCAGTTTACACCCCAACATCCCAGTATCTGAGAGAAGATCCAGAACGTACTTTCTCTGAGAGAGAACAATACCTCTGCCAGTGTTATTTAAGGCGTAAAGCGAGCCAAAGTAAAGAAGACTCCTAAAGCGAGAAGCGAGAAGCGAAGCGAAACGCTTTACCAAAGGGAAGCGAACAATTAAAAATAAATAAATAAATATTTTAGTTTAATTACTTCTAAACATCTAAATTCTAATTTTATATATACTAAATATTTAAATGCAAGTAAAACCATAAACATTTAAATTAAAACAAACACTAACAATATCTCAAATCTTAATAACCGTCATAGCTTAAACATTTAAATTCAAACAAACACTAATAATATCCCAAATCCTAATATTTAAAAACATAAGACACAATTCAAGAAAAAATTAACACTATAAGCAAAAAATCAGCAATCATCATTACAGAAAATCAGTATTACTATCAGCAAAATAACATTATAGAAAATTAGAATTCTCACTATCAGTAAAATCAGCACTATCAGCATTCAGCATTACAAAAAATTAGCAATCATTATTACAAAAAATCAGTACTACTATTAGCAAAATAGCATTTTAGAAAATCAGAATTATCAGCTATACAAACATTAAAGAAGCAGCAATATTAAAGAATCAAAATCATCAACATTCATCATTAAAGAAGCAGAAGTAGAAAAAAAAAAGTATTAGAAAAAAAACAGAAGTAGAAGTAGAAAAAAATATAAGCAAAAAAAAAAATCTTAGCATCAGACAACTAGCAGAAGTAGGAAAAAAAATAGCAGAAGAAGCAGAAAAAAAAAACAAAATCAGAAGCGAGAACCAGAACTAGAACTAGAAAAGAGAAGAAGAATCAGAGAAGAAGTAGTGAAACAAAAGAGAGAAAAAAAGAAGCAGAAAAGAAGAGCCAGAGAAGAAGAGAAATAGAAGAGAGAAGAAAAACAGGCAAACCTGTGTGTGGACTAGCGAGGAAGGGAATAGCAGTAGCCAGCAGTCGATCATCTCTGACCAGAGAGGAAGGAGCAGCAACCAACAGTCGATCGTCTGATCTTAAGCAAAATTAGGGTTTGAGTTTTATATTTATGAGATAAGGGGATAATTGAGTGTATGGACATTTTATAATTTCTTTTTCAATTGTCCCAATTCAACGGTCCACAATAAAAATAAAATAATCCAACGGTCCACAATAAAAATAAAACAATCCAAGACATTGCCTCGCATAACTAAGGTGCTCGCTTTTACTCCTTTTGTTAATCTCGAGGCTCTCGCTTTTCTCGCTTTTTCCTCACTTCAGTCACATTCGCTTCGCCTGGGGTGTTCAAGGCGAAACGACCTCGCTTCTCGTCTAGGCGAGCTTTTCCAATCACTGACTATTGGTGCTATGGGCAACCTCATTCCTAAGAAAGTGCTGCAGAAATTCAAGGTTCTTCACTTCAGTCCCAGAAACGTCATCCACAGTAATAATAATATCATCCACATATACTAGGAGAATGACACACTGTCTAAAAGTATTTTGTCAAATCAAGTATGTTTGATCAGAATGACATCTGGTGAATCCTAAATGTATAACTACACTAAACTGGGAGAACCAGACTCGTGATGACTGTTTCAGTCCATAAAGAGACTTAGCAGTTGACACACCTTCCCAATATACTCTCCCTCACCATGAAAGCTTGGTGGTGCATCCATATAAATAGTCTCGTCCAGATCACCGTGAAAAAATGCATTCTTCACATCCAACTGATGAAGGGGCCAAAAATGTGAGGCAACCAGAGAAATAATCAATCTAACAGTAGTCAACTTTGCCACATGGGCAAAGTTAGCTCTAAAATCATGACCTGGAGCTTGAGTAAACCACTTCATCACAAACCTTTCCTTGTGATGATCAATCGTACCATCTGCAAGAAACTTCAGAGTGTAAACCCAACGACAGCTAACATGTTTCATTGTTGAAGGTAAAGAAACAATATCTCATGTATGATTACGCTGACGAACATCCATCTTTGTCTGTGTAGTAAGAACTCACTGAGCTTCCCGCATAGCCTCTAAAACAGAGTCAGGAACCGGTGTATGTACTAAGGCCACACTATATGCTTGAAATGAAGGAGACAGATCACCATAACAAACATAACCATAGATCGGATATAAAATCCTGACGGCCTAACCATTACGAATGACTAGGTGACGTTTACACTGCGGATAACGACGCGCTAAATCATTATATTCTACTAACAAAGTCTTATTAGGTAAATCGACTGGCTCACCACTTGCAGTCTCACCAATGCTAACAACAGGCCCAACAATATGCTCAACCAATTGAGAAATATTACTTATATCTCCTAGGGTAGTGGGGACATCAGCCGGGAGATGAGAGCGAGAGCGACGAACATAAACCTGTAAAGGAGAAAAGATTGGTGATTTTGTAGTGATAGTGACGAGTAGTGATAGTGACGAGTGGTTCTAGCTCTTGTGATAAGGAAAAAACAAAGGGAGTATCATCAACTGGAGAGGCAGACACAGAACTGGAAAAAAAATAAGGAATATGCTCGAGAAAGGTAACATTTAGACTGTGATACATATGACGCCAAATAGGATCATTGCGCCGATACCCTTCAGACTGATGAGAATAGCCCATAAAGTCACAACGAATAATTTTATCATTAAACTTATGACGAGTAGGAGACTGATCTGAACAAAACATGTTCAGCCAAAAATGCGAGGATGGATGAAAAAAATGTCTGCTCAGGAAAAAAAACCCGTAAAGGAGCTTTGTGCTGAAGAACATGACTCGGTGTGCAATTGTATAGAAATGTAGAAGTTAGAACAACAAAATACTAATAAGATTTGGGTACTCCTATAGTTCTAAGCATACAGCGTATTATCCTTATCAGACTCCTGTTTTTTCTATCAGTAACTCTATTTTGCTCTGGAGTATATGCGCAGGTGAATTGGTGAAGGATATCATGTAAGAAGAAAGGTGAGACATTAAGGCATTAGACACATTTTTTGGCATTATCCGAACGAAAAGTACGAATAATGACATCGAATTGTGTGTTAATCATTTGTAGAATTTGAGTAATGGCGGGGAGTACATCAAACTTTTTATGCAAAAGGTAGATCCAAGTATAATGGGTATGGTCATCTATAAATATCATATAGTATTGGACACTTAATAGAGTAGTAACAAGTAACTGGGAAAAGTTTCCAAATATTAGTGTATCAGGTCAAATGGTTTAGGTGATGGTGGATGTGAGGAATATAACTGGTCATAACATGTTTAGATAGTAAACATATAAAATAGTCAAGTTTATTAGCAATACAAGCTAAGGATCAAAATATCGTTTCGAAGTACCGTTTCGGTCAGTTTAAAAACGGAAACGTTTCGGAAACGCAATGGAAACGCAGGAAAAATATAAAAACACGTGGAAACATGTAAAAATACAAATACAATCCATTTATTATAAAGATAAGCTAAATAATTGATTAATTTAACATATTTATTCTTTTAATATTCATTTATATAAGAATAAATTTAAATTGGAGGGAAAAAATGTTTAACATGAGGCGAAAATCATTTAAATTAGAATACTATCCAATTAATAATATAATTTTATTATAATACTAATTTACTAATTAATAATACTAAGTCCAACATATTATTATAATACTAATTTATTAATTTAAATTGTGTCTTCAAATTAATAAATGATATTATGTCATTAATATTAAAATCATTGTGTATACAATGATTAAAACACATAAATACTTAATTCTAGATATTTAACAAATAAGTTATAATTAATAAAATGACTTGCAATTATTTAATATGTAAATTTAACAAATAATAATAACATAAAAGAATAATTATAAAAAAGAAAAAAAATAATAAAAGTATCACATTAAATTAGTGGTAGTTATGTATAGTTAAAAGTAAAAAATTATAATGCAGTGGGATATTAAATATGATTGTTCATTACTTATAAAAAAAAAAACAAAAGGTAACACAGGTGTTTCGACGTGTTTCGACCTGTTTCGACTTGTTTCGACATGTTTCGACCGAAACGGTCCGACATAGTGACGTTTCGACCGAAACATGAGAATTTTGGGATTCAACCCATGTTTCGTGTCGGTGTGTTGAAATTCTGAAACGTTTCGAACGTTTCGGACGTGTCGACACGACATTTTGATCCTTGATACAAGCATTACTCAAAGCAGGAAACATCATACATAAATATTTAAAAATTGTATGTTCGAAACGGTCATGTCACAACTGAACAGTTTGTGTCGAAAAATCATAACGACAAGTACTAGGTAAAATACTAGTATGCAAGTTAGGAACAAAAAGAGATAAAACAGGTGCAGGTGATGTAAGAACTAAAGGTATAAAAATTGGAGGTTAATCGCTTAGATAATACAGTCCATCTCTCTTATATCCCTTGATAATAATCTTCATTTGAATTTAGGTCTTGTAAATAACACGAATTAAATTAGAACACAACCGCATAATAAAAATCTTCAGCTAACTAATGTACGAAAAATAAATTTATAGCCAACTTTGGAGCATGAAAAATCAAATGTAATGTAAAGCTATATAGAAGGTGGACTGTATCCCTACTAACAATAGGGACATATGTCTCATCTACTAATTGAAGCTGTGTGCATAACTGCTCATCGAAAGTAGTGAAGTGATAGGCTTCACCTGTCATATGACCGTTTGCACCTTAGTCCAACATCCAAAAGAGAGAAGGACTGGCGCATGCATGCAAGACACGAGGTATACTTGTAGTAGTCGCAACAGCAACAGTCGAACCCTGAGAAGTCTGGGTAGACATAAGTATATCTAATTTGGAAGTGATATCATCCATATCACTCTGTCAAGGAGGAGCAGTAATAGGAGTAACAAAACCAGCAATAGTAAGTGGTGGTCCCTTAGCAATAGTAGTAGTACAACCTCGAGGAGGCGGTTTAAGCTCCAGATGGAGCTTCCAACAGGTAGTCTTGAGACGTCCTGGTCGGCCACAATAATCACACTGACAATAATCAATTCGGTTAAATATGATGTTTGAGAAACTTAAATCAATTGGGTGATTGCACTATTCAGGATTTATGGTGTATGCTATGTTAGAGTATTTAGGTGGCATACTTGTAATTGTAACGCTCCAAAGTCTACCCAGGAAGGCATTACTATCTATAATAATTCATATCATGAGAATCACTAATAACATCCATAAATTAAAGAAATTTCATTCATCATCTATAACAACTAAAACATCATCTAAAACAAATGTCAAACTATGACACTTACATCCCAAAATTAAATATTATCTTACAGCGAATAAATGAAATATTATCCTTAATATTATCTCATAATTAATCTCTTGATCTAGAATATAAAAGAAATATCTCTAAACGTCCATCTCGAGATTCACGTTTCCATCAATCTGAGTTTCTCGATTTACATACTCATCCAATCCAAGCTCTTCTTCTAAATCGTAGTCTGAAAAAGATGTTTGCAGGGGTGAGTACTAAGCTCTGTAAGAAAATCCTCCAAAGCTCAAACAAGGTTTTGAAAATATATAATAGGTTGGTCTTATTTTATAAAATATCATATATAAATTTTAAAATAAAGCAGTGACAGTTCATCAGATCTGAAGTTTACGTAATAGCAATAAATAAAACGAAGAAGTAAAACTAACTTTTAAATAATAAACCATTACCAATCCTGTATCTCAGGTATGTGGTAAGACTTAAACATGAATACACACATTGAAAAAATTCTAGTCCACACACACTCCCAATCCTCGTAAGGATACACAACTTTACCCGAAACACACAACCATCATCAAAGACCAGATTTGAACCAATCATCGAAGAGCTTGCAATAGATCTAGTCGTCGGAGAGCTCCAAAGTCTGTGTGTGTGTTTTGCCGGAGAAGATGCAATCGCCGGAGAAGGCGCAGTCATCGAAGAAGACTTCCGCCTGAGAATCAATGGAGAGTGAGAGAGAAAAACGGAGAGAGTGATGAGAGTCTGGGAGGACAAAGGCAAAAAAAAAAGCTTTTATAATATGACTTGTTTTGCTTCTAAGGGAATTCGAAGGGGAGATCTCTTTAAAGAGAAAATTTTCTCCGTGTTTTCAAATTTTTGGTAGAAAAGCTTGAAAATAAGCCCAACTTATTTTCTAATTTTATGCTCCAATTCTCTATTTTTTTCAAAAATTGGAGAACAAACCCACAAACCAAACAACTTTTAAAATTTTTATGAGATTTGAGGACAAAAAACAGCTTTCAAGATTCAAACCAAGCAGACCCTAATATTTCTTAAAAACTAAGGTTTTGATGATAACAAGAACAAGAGTTTTTATGACTATCAAACGATAACCTCATTCAAGACATAATACAATTTGTAAGAAAATAAAGAAACAATGATTTCATAATATATATATATATACGATTTAGAATCAAAACAGGCATATTTATTAATCCTAGCTTCAATGAACATATTTAAGAAGAAACTCCAACGTTGATTCTTGAGATCTTGATCGTAACGTGTTTCGCCAGTGTTAATCCTTAAAGATTTAACCCGTTCTTCCTCCTTTTCTTCTCAAACTTTTCTAGGGTATTGGGGTTGGAAAGATAGGTAAAGACACTCTAGACTACAACCTTAGGGTATGTAAAGGCTAAACAATAGAGAATTCCCTTGTGGGCACGGGTAACAATCTGTCCCTGACTTTCAGCTCGATTTTAACCTAGTTAGAAGCCGATTCACAAAATTTTTATGAAATACACTTTTGTAACACATAAAGTGTAGTTTTTCCTGTAAAAATTTCAATTCAATCGGATATTAGCATAAAAAGTTATAGCGAAAATACTAAGGTTATGTCAAATTCTTTTCTACCCAAATCCGCACTAAAATATGTTTTAACTTTAGAATACTTTTAAACTTCTAATTCAACTCATATGACATCTTCCAATATTTTTTGACCTTCCAGATTCAATAAAAATCTTATTTTGATCTAAAAATATTTATAAAATTACTATACCACCCTTCTCAAAATTAAACATCTCTAAAACTCAATTTACTCTGAAAGTCAAATAGCTTGAAACTTAAACTTCATAATCAATATTTTAACAATTATTCTAAGTTTCGACCATTATTTTATTCGTCTTAAGAGAATTTTTAAGATAATATTATACTTATTTAATTTTAATACGGGGTCTTACATTAATAAGTATATCCCCTAGGTAATATATTAGTCTTTGACTCATGTTTGCATACATACACACATATGGACTGAAGAGGCGGCATGACTCGCTTATGCTTTTCTCCCATAATTCTCTATTCTTTGTTTTTTCTCTCTTTCTTCTAACCCACATCCTTAACATGTACCTATAAAACTAAAAGGAAAGATTTATAAAACATCTCATAACCAGTTAAGCCATCTACGAAAACTCAATAAATTATGGGTGGTTGAAATGTAGATGTTGAGATGGATATAAAAACTAACAATGACTTATACTAGGAACGGATAAATATGTGAGATAGTTGGAGGAGCACCGGTGTGGGTATAAGTTGGGTAAAATACGTTAGGTTCTGCTATGTGCACAAAGACCAAGAATTGGAATAGTGAGGAAGAGTGATATAATCCACATTGAGGATAGGGCTAGGGTTGCTAGGGGGGAGGGTTTGATCATAGACAAATTGACTGGGATAGATCTCAATATGAACAAAGACTCTAGATGCGCTCCAACCATAAGTAGTTAAGTCGTCATTGAGTGAAAATATGTGATACTGATGTCAAGGATTAAAATATCGTTTTGAAACGTTAAAAATGTTTCCGTTTCTAAGGAGAGCGAAACGAATCAGTGATGAAATCGAAATTCTAATACTTCGAGGTGTTCTATAATATTTCGAAATTTATATTTCAATATATTTGCACAATTATTTTGGAATGTTTTAAAGTATTTCAAGAAATTTTAGTACATTTCGACCAATGTTTTGAAAAAATAATTCTAAATTTTTTCATTTTGTTTCCGAAACGGGTCGAAACGTTTCCGAAACACATTGAAATATTTCCGTTTCCTAGGTGACCGAAACATTATACCGAAACAAAATTTTGATCCTTGACTGATGCAAGATATACCCACCACTTATAGAAGCTAAAAGCTGTGCATTTTAAGATACAAGCGTTGCAGTTTGTTGTCAATATGTTTTGAGTTCCTTTGCATGTTGTTTCGTGCATGCATATCTTTGGTGTTTGGCTGGCATATGGCTTTTTGTGTGCTTGATGTTAGTATACTACCTTTCCTAGTGGAAACAAAACTGGTGGGTGAATTTCTGAGGACTTTACAGTTAATAAAAAAATTTATGATATATATTTGTTTTTGCAGATTGGTAAAGGTGTTCTTGTCAAGGCTGTTGGTGTTATTGATGCGAGTGCAGATACTGTTTTTGAGGTGGTTTTGAATCTTGATCGGCATCAGAGATATGAGTATGTTGCTTAGATTATTTGCTAGTTACATAGTTGTACCACTTGATTCTGTCCAATGCTAATTATCTGTGCAGGTGGGATACATTAACAGGCGACTTGGAGTTGGTTGATTCTTTAAATGGACACTATGATGTTGTCTATGGGACCTATGATCCCAGATATTTAACTAGGTAAGTTATTATCTTGAGTCCTTGACCAATATGTCTTTTGCTACTTAATGAGTTTGGTAGAGTTGCTAATTATGGACTACTTGTCATTCCTTTCCTTGCTTCATATGTGAAGAAAAGGTAAATTTTGTGTTTCTTCTCGATGTTCTGAGATAGTGGCTTGCCAATTTATGTTGTTGGTTTGACTAGTTTGAGTTTCATTGCCATTTTGAGCCTTGCCTCTGTTAGATGGTTTACATGATATGACATGTTTTATTGCTTCACTGAAAATTGAAAAGTTACTGTAATTCTCGTGTCGTGGTAATATTCTTATTTCTATACATCTTCTAGTCCGTTTGTTGATCTGCCGCTCTTTGAAGGCATCTTTTGTTTTTTCCCCTTCCGCTGAAAATGTCAAGAGTTCATAGAGGAGGAAGGAGGGTTCGAAGCATGAATATGAGGAATCCTTATGAAGAATGATGTATAACTTGATGCCAGCTAGGAACAAACCACAACCTCCCCGTTTTGCATGAGTGTGTTGCTTGAGGGGGTTGTAAGAGAGACACAGAATGTGTGTTGGTTCTTGGTAACGTATCATTTGCGTCATTTGTTTTGCAAGCACTATGACATATATTGCCCTTGATAGCAGCCTTTTGCAAGGCACACGGTTTGTTTCAAATGACAGTTAGAGCCAAAGATCACATTGGTTCTCTCTGTTAATTTTGAGAACGCAATTGAGGAATTGAAGCTTTAGGCCCTAAGTAAAACTCTTGGCTAATTTTAGTGACCAATGATGTAATCAACCCAAAGTAAGTCATCTTAAGTAACTGGAAATAAGGACTATATGGTATTTATCAGCATATTGTTACTCCTTTCGAAGGGGAAAGTTACCGAATAAGGTATGTGAGTATGTAGTTGAAGGAGGGGGCATGAAAGGAATTAAAGAAATCATCAGAAGTACGTTTTTTTTTTTTGCAATATCTTGTCTGTATAACATGGGAGATTATTTACTACTATGATTCATAACTACTAACTTTTTAGTATTGCATAAGCAATATAAGATTTAGTTTATATATTCTATAACGTTACACAGCTATGGACAAACTAATTAGCATTGTGTATAACAATATATCTAGGTACTGTGCCCCACATTTTTAAGGTTTTCCATGTTGGCATGTCTGTGTCGGTGCTTCTTAGCTCTATGTTAGAGAGTTTTCTTGAACTTATTTGATTTTTTCATGGTCCATGTGTTGTTTTTTGTGCAGGTGGCAGTCTAAGAGAGATTTTGTCTTCTCAAGGCAATGGTTCCGTGGACAAGATGGAACATATAGTGAGTGACCCAAGTTTCCGCTAGTTATTTTCTCTTTTTCTTTTTGTTTCTTTTTTGAACAGGGGTTCCTTTTGTTATCAACCAGTAGTTTTAGAATTCTTGTCAATTGAGTGCTATGCATGGTGGCACATGCATGATGCAGAGGATAGTATGGACTGAGTCATCCTTTTTTTAGCTTGCCATGAACTACGCTTTTTGGTGAATGGGTGTTGGATTGGGCGGTAGCAAGTCACAAATACTCCGGAAAAAATGGGGCAATTCTGGTGTGTAGAGAATCGTAAAAAAAAGGAGTGATGAATACGTATATTGAGGTGATAAAAGACATGTATAATGGGCTATGACTATAATTAGGTCTTCCGTGGGAGAAAATAAAGAATATTCAATCACGGTGGGATTACGCCAAGGATCGGCCCTAAGTTCATGTCTATTTGTCCTAATTATGGATGAACTCACTAGACACATTCAACATGATGTCCTATGTGTATGCTATTTGTAGATGATATTGTATTAGTAGATGAAACTCGAAAGGGGATTAATAATAAGCTAAAAATTTGGAGAGAGACATTCGAGTTGAAAGGGTTTAAAATAAGTAGGAGTAAGACTAAATATATACAATACAATTTTAGTAATAGAAGATGTAGATATAGTGAAAAAATTAAGATTGAAAATCAAGAAATAACAATGAGTAAACAATTTAGATATCTAGAATTGATTATTAAAAATGTTGGAGAGATTGAAGATCATGTAACTCATAGAATCAACGCCGGTTAACTTAAGTGGAGGAAAGTCTCTGACACATTATGTGATAGAAAGATACCAATAAAATTGAAAAGTAAGTTCTATCGAACAACTATAAGGACAACAATGTTGTATGAGATAGAATGTTGGGAAATTAGGAAATAATATAGTGATAAAATGAGTATAGTGGAAATGAGAATGCTTAGGTGGATGTGTAAAAAAATTAGAAAAGATAGAATAAAAAATGACTATATTAGAGAAATAGTAGGAGTAGCTCCAATTGAGGATAAGTTAAAAGAAAATAGATTAAGATAGTTTTGTCATGTTCAATAGAGGCCGATAAAGACATTGGTTCGAAAAAGTGAGAATTTCTCTTAATGGTACTAGAAGTTGGGGTAGACCTAAATTAACATTGAACGAAATAATAAGAAAAGATATGAAAATATTTAACTTAAATTAGTGCATAACGTATGATTAAAATGAATGGAGAAGACGGATTCATATAGTCAACCATAAATGATTGGAACATAAGGCTTGGTTTGGTTTGGATAAATGGTTGTGTAAGGAAGGAGAAATAGAAAAAGAACTATTGAATCTTATACGGAGTCTATTATACTTCTCCCTTTCAAGGGCCAAGGTGAGCTACATTATCCAGTCACATTTGTGAAATTTTAAATGCACACTGTGGAATTGAAAGGTTGTGTATATGGTCTGCATTTTTGTACTCCTTTTATTAGGGATAAATTTCCAAATCCTGTATAGTTTTAAACAAAAGTTATTGATGAAACAAAGGTCCATGGCTTTTTCCTTGTAAATCTGATTGTAACCAAGTGATCTGTTATTTTTCGTGTATAAGTGTTATAACATTTAACCCAAAAACCGACAATGGGTGGTCCTAACCTTTTGATGTGGGATAAAAGCTTTGTTCACAACCCCCCACATGGGACCAGGGTTCGCATGGGTAGCTAATAAACAAACAACCATACAATTAGATTATAAAGTTTTAGGGTTTAAAAAGGGAGAAGAGAACTTGGGGAAGAGAAAAATAGCCAAGAATACCCGCAAGCTAAATATAAAGCTTAACATAATACTCTCCTCAAGTTGGTACATATATATCCCACTTGCCCAACTTGCAAACAATGGGGTAAAAAGTTTTGCCAATAAATCCTTTAGTGAAAATGTTTCCCAGATAGTCTTCTGATTTCACAAACGACATGCAAATCAAACCCTTATTCAACTTTTCTTTAATGAAGTGTCAATCAATCTCAACATGCTTAGTTCTATCATGTTGAACTGAATTATGTGCAATGTTGATAGCAACTTTATTATCACATTACAGTCTCATCAGTCCATCTTTAGAAATTCCTAGCTCTCCAAGTAAAATTTGCAGTCACATAAGCTCACAAATTTCATTCGTCATTGCCTTGTACTTGGCCTCTGCACTTGACTTAGTAGCTACTACTGCTTGTTTTGTAGTTCTCCAAGTAACAAGGTTCCCTCCTATCAAGCTTCAGTAACCAAAAGTAGACTGTATGTCATCTACCGAACCTACCCTATCTGCATCAATAAATGCTTCTAGCTTTAAGTTACCATGATTTGAGAATAAGATCCCTTTTCTTGAAGCAGACTTGAGATATCTCAAGGTACGATAAACTGTTTTAAAAGATGAGGACCTCGAGGATCATGCATGAATTGATTGACAACACCCGTTGTACATATAATTTCAGGTCAGGTGTGCGAAAGATATATCAATCTCCCCACTAATCCTTGGTACCTTTCTTTATCCACTACATCACCAGCATCATTACTCAATCGATGATTTATTTCATTAGGCAAACCAGAACGTTTACAACCCAACGTGCCTGTTTTTCCATGAAGACCAGGAACATACTTCCTTTGGGAGATAAAAATGCTCTTATAAGATCTGGTAACTTCAATCCCAAGAAAGTATCTTAATGGACCTAAGTCTTTGATTTCAAACTCCTTAGTCAACTAAGCTTTCGATTTGGTGACTTCGTACACATTATCCGCTGTTATCACTATGCCATCCATATATACAATGAGAATGGTTGTCTTACCATCAACCCGTTTGATGAAACATAGTGTTGTCTGCATGACTCTGTTTGTACCCAAACTTCAACATAGTTTTAAGAAACCTGTCAAACCAAGCTCTAAGAGACTGTTTTAACCTAAGATTTCAACTTACACACCTTCCCTTTCGTTAAACTAAGACAAAAAACCTGGAGGTATCTCCATATACACCTCCAAATCTCCATGAAGAAAAACATTCTTTACGTCCAACTATTGTAGGCTCCGACCCAAGTTACCTACACAAGAGAGAAGAACACTTATGGAATTCATCTTTACCATTGAAGCAAAAGTCTCTTGATAAGCAATGTCATAAGCATGAGTAAACCCTTTAACAACCAGTTAAGATTTGAATCTCTCAACTATTCCCTCAGTTTATTACTTAACCGTGAACACCCATTTACATCCAGCTACCTTGCCCATGTAGGAAGAGAGTCCAACTTCCATTTGTTATTCTTTCTCAAGGCATTTATTTCCTTTACCATAGTTTCTTTCCATTTAGGGTTGTGACAACTTCTTTCCAACCATGAGGAATACATAAAGATGACAAAGAGGAGACAAAAACACAGTAGAATAGTGAGAAAGAATTATAGGAAACAAAGTTACAAATGCGTGCAAGTTCTAACACCCTTCTTTACTGCAATAGGAAGTTCAGAATCATTAACAACTGGATTATCGATGGCAAAAGTTATGGTCTGAAATTGATTACCTGATAAATTAGTAGGAGATGCTGGAACTGGAATTGGAAAATCAGAGATGTAACTGATTCGGTGGCACATGGATAATATGTACTTTTTGATGCTGATGGTAAGATGCTGAAACTGGAGTTGAGAAATGTAACTAACTCAGTGGCACATGGGTAGCCTATACATTTTGATGCCTAGAGTAAATCTTCAAATTATCCTTCTCAAAACAAGCATTGGAGGAATTACTGGTATCACCAATAAGTTGTGGTTGTTTCTTCTCTTGACTAATATTCTACGAAATAGGTAATTGAAAAAGGAGCTGCATATTCTCTCTTCCTCGGTTGTGGTACCCCAAAGAGATAGTTGGGAAGTAGGGAAAAAAGATTCAAATTCTTGAAAGTTGACATCCATGCTAGCATATCCTCTCTATGATGGTAGATGGTAGCACTTATACCCTTTTTGGGTAGCAGAGTAACCGATAAAAATACACAGCAAGACCTTATGGTCAAGTTTTTCTGTGGATGATCTAGAGTTATTACAAAACAAACACACCAAAGGTTTTTGGAGGAAGAGAAAATAAGGAAGAAATGGAAACAATACAAGAGAGAATGTTACCAGGTGATTAAAACTGAAGAACACTCGAAGATAGAAGATTAACAAGATAACAATGGTGGGAACAATATGCCCCCAAGAAGATGGAAGAAAATTCATAGGGAACATTAATGACTGAGCAACATCAAGAAGGTGGTGATTCTTTTACTCACCTCAGGAGTACCCACACAAGTGGTTTGATAAAGACTACCATTATCACTCAGAAGAATTTTAATTTTAGTATCAAATTGAGTGCTCACTATTTTATGAAAAGATTTGAAGCAAGAGAATAATACTTTACTCTTAGTGCAAAGTAAGTACACCCAAGTAATACGAGAATGACAATCAATAATTGTGACAAACCAACAATAACTTGAGGTAGATACCACATGGGATGGTCCACACACACCGAAAGGAACAATCATAAAAAGAGCGGTGCTTGTAGTATTATTAATAGGATAAGATACGTTTGTGTTTGGCAAATTCAAAAGCATCATAAACAAAAATTTGGCTACTACACTGTTTTACTAGATTAGGAAAAAAAATTTCTGACACACCGAAAGAAGAATGTCCCAAATGCCTATGTCACTGGTGCAAAAAGCTGAAGGGATGAACTACAATCTGCTTGAAGACCTTGGATACCAAGGAGCTCCAACATTCAAAAATTATACCCCCAAATGCCAATTGTTTTTTTCGACTCCAGTTCCTGAAAGATACAATGAGTGGGAAGAAATATCACAGAACAATTCAAAGAGTTTGTAATATAGCTCACAGACAATAAGGTAGTAGAGAAATTTGGGACATGCAAAACAGATGAGAGGAATATGGTGGGAGAACAATTGATTAAACCTTTCCTAGAAATAAAGGAAAAAGATTCAATTGTCACTCTTACTTTGTCATTACCCGAACGTGTGGAGTATGTAGAAAAAAAGATGGAAGAACTATCATGTGGTCAGTGACCCCAAAATCTATTATCTAAGGGGGATACGAGGATGAAACACTAAATGCACTAACAAGTATACCTGAATGAACAAATTTAGAATTAGAAGTTTGGTTAGAAACAGTAATAAAGGAAACATCAAGTCCAACCATCAGTCGTCTAAGAGTTTGCATTTCATCCTAGGAAAAATTAGTTGAGGTAATGCTACTAGACTGAATGTTTGAAGACTCAGCCATGAGTGCATATGATCGAACATTACCACCTCGATCACCACCACACCCACGTGTGGGGCGTCCAGGTAGTTTCTAACTATACTCTCTGATGTGTATGATCTTCCCACAATAGTCCCACTTTAAAGCATCTCTGTCCATCGAATCATACTTGTTAGTAGACTTAGACTGGAATAATTTAAAGTCGTGCTGAGAGATAATAGCTAAAGCAAGCTGTTGCTGAGTGGGAGCATGAACTACATTCTTCTGCTCTCTTCCTCCTGAACATAGGCATAAACCTCTTGTAAGGAACAGGCTAGGACTAAAAAACTGAATTCGAATTTGGCCATACTCAAATTTACGGCTATCAAGAAAGTCATTGACCCATTTTTTTTTCCACCATCTGATGAAATTTCGCTATTAATGTTCTCAACACCTTTTAATTGCATGCCCTGTAGTGTTCTTCAATTTTAGGTTCCTTTCTCGATTTCTCCCATTATATTTGGGTGTACTTGTTTTGTTCATGGCTCGCCTTATTCTCGAAGCAAACTCGACCCCAAGGTTGTGTGTTGTGTCTTTGTCGGATACTCTACAACTCAAATAGGTTACAAATGTTATGATCCTTAGTCTCACAAGAAATATGTTAGTATGGATGTCACATTTTGTGAGATCAAACCCTAATTTACTTTATCTTAGTCTTCTCCTCAATGGAAGACTGGTAACGAGGAAGAGAGACAACGAGATGAGCTTTCATTTTTTCTCCCATCATTAAGAAAGATTGTTTATGGTGAAGGCATAGTTTTAAAACTCATCCAAGACATCGATTCGAGAAAAAAG
The DNA here is from genome assembly GCA_023539305.1 of Ilex asprella. Classification (NCBI taxonomy): domain Eukaryota; kingdom Viridiplantae; phylum Streptophyta; class Magnoliopsida; order Aquifoliales; family Aquifoliaceae; genus Ilex; species Ilex asprella. The sequence goes on along the minus strand of CM042188.1, from coordinate 28,462,181 downwards.
ATCAGGATAATGGATCACTGGTTCAACTGTTGGGTTACAGGTCGAACAAGTAATATAATAAAAAAAAATAATAAATAGGCTAAAAAATCACATTATTTATTAAAATAGCTTGCTTAACGTATATTAAATCAAACAAAAACTCCAAAATCATCAAACATGTATTCTAATGCATTCAATTTCAGAATTTTCAATACTTGTATAGTTAAATGGAGAAAAATATCTCTATTTAAACCCCCTACATAATTTTAATTGCATAATTTTTTATCAAACAATATACTCTTAATTAATTGCATAATTTTTAAATTGAGCCCTATGTAATCTTAATTGCATAATCTAAAGCAACAACACAAGATAGCTCTATGTCCAAAAGAAAGATAGAACTCATAGTACCAAAAATCAATGATTCAATGTATAAAAATACAAAATAAAAAATGAAATATAGCATTATCAATGTATTACAATATGACAATAACAATTATCACCAAACTAGTATACTCTAAAATCTAAATAGCAGAGATTAGATTGATAGTACAGAGACTAAGAGAGAGGGTATTTACTTACTACTGTGTCTCTATCCAGCCATCTTCTGCATAGAGAATGGGGTGAAGAAATCATCATGGAGCTTTAAGAGACCGTTGCCTTCTTTTGGCCAGCCTTTTTCTTCGAAATTTTTAGAGTTCCATTTCAATTGAGTCGCAAGCTCGTAGTGTAAAAAGAGAAAGAGAGGGGTCATTGCCTGTTGACGAGGCATAGCTGTAGAACAGTGGGTAGGTGGAAGTGGGAAGTGGTGAAAAAGATTTAGGGCAAAGTGGAAGTGGAAATGAAGTGGGTAGGCAAAACCCAAAAAGGCCAAAACTCAGTATTTATACCATTTTAATTGATCTGGCCGATTTGCTAAAGACCGTCTGGGTTAAATAATTCAGAGGGTTTATTCCGATTTTGGTGTACAAATGATCCAATAGAGTAACCAGCCTAGTTTAGGCTCTGGTTTACCAGGTCAACCCGATCGGGCAAGGCCAATTTTAAAACACTAGGTGTAGGGGAGAAAGACAAGTATACTGGTGAGGAGAGAAATACAAATGCACTGATGAAGAACATAATATTAGCGGGCGGATGGATAGACCTTATCTTCAGATTTGTTGTCGTCGACCAAAAAAGGAAATCATCCATGTGCCACCAAGCCAATTGGCATCCCAACTCTAGTTTCAACTTCTCCCATAGATGCTTCAAAAGATTAGTTTCCATCTCTTGTTGTTATAGTTGATGATTGTTCTATTCCTATTGCTCTTAGAAAGGGTGAGATCTTGCACTTAATATTCTATTTCTAATTTTGTTTCTTATAACTCCTTGTTTTCTTCATATCATGTTTTTGTTTCGTCTTTGTCTTCTACGTTTATCCACATGGTTGGAAGGAAGTTCTTGTAGATCCTAAATGGAAAGAAGCTCTGGTAAAAGAAATGAAAGCTCTAAGCAAGAATGACACTTGGAAATCAGTTTCACTTCTAATTGAGAAGAGACTTGTAGGTTGTAAGTGGTTCATTACTATTAACCAGAAAGGAGGTGTAGTTAAAAGATATAAAGTAAGATTGGTTGTCAAAGGTTTTACTTAGACTTATTGGATACCTGGAGACTTTTGCCTCTATTACAAAGATGAATTCTATTCACATTCTTCTTTTGTATGCCTCTAATTTGGGTTGGTCCTTACAACAATTAGATGTGAAAAATGCATTCCTTCATGGCAACTTAGAGGAAGATGTTTTATATGGATATCCCACCAAGTTTTTCAAACATAATGGTGACAAGATTATTGTTCTCATTCTACTGCCGAAAAGGTTTGTAGGGTAAGGAAAACACTTTATGGGTTGAAATAGTCTCCTAGAACTTGGTTTGGGCGTTCTCAAAATAATGTTGGGGTTTGAATACAAGTAAAGTAATGTAGATCATACCATATGTATCAAACATAATGGTGACAAGATTATTGTTCTTATTTTTTATGTGGATGACAGGGGTTACAGACTGATGTGAAGGACCTAAAATTACGCCAGACAAGGGAGTCTGAAATTAAAAACTTAGGTTCATTGAAGTACTTTCTAGGGATTGAGGTTGTTAGATCTGATAACGACATCTGTATTACAGAGAATGTACGTTCTTGATCTACTGGAGGAGACTGACATGTTGGGATGTAGACCCGCGGACACACCAATTAAGGCTGAACAGTGGCGTCGGTGACCATGTGGATAAAGAAAGGTACCAACGACTAGTAGGGAGATTGATATACTTAGCTTACACTCAGCCCGATATTACATACGTGGTGGGAGTTATTAATTTAGGTATGACCCTCGTACAATACATCTAAATACTGCTCACAAAATTCTGAGGTATCGTAAGTTCGTTCTAAAAAAAGGCGTGTTGTTCTCTAACCATGGCCACTTGAGGTTAAAAGCATTCATTGATGCTAATTGGGCAGGCTTAATTTGATGATAGGAGATCTACCTCTAGATACCACAATTTTGTTATAGGGAATCTAGTTACTTGGCATTGTAAAAAATAGTTTGTGGTAGTCAAGTTTAGTGCCGAAGCAGAGTATAGGGCTATTGTTTATGGCATTTGTGAGCTTATGTGGCTTTAGAGTTTGATACAAGGCCTAGGAATTTCGATTGATGGGCGTATGAAGTATTGTGACAATAAGACTATTATTTATATTGCTCATAATTCAATTCAGCATGACATAACCAAATATATTGAGTTTGACAGACATTTTATCAAACAGAAACTAAATAAGGGGTGATTTGTATACCCTTTGTGAAATCAGGAGAGCAATTGACAAATGTTTTCACTAAAGGACTTAGTGGCAAGGTCTTTCATCCCATTATTTGTAAGTTGGGCGTGAGAGATATTTTTGCTCTAACTTAAGGGGGATTGTTAAGATGTCTAATAGTCACGAGGGGTATTTGTGTGTTTGCAGTCTTATTATTATAAATATACATGGGGCTAAAGGAGATAACCTAATCTAATTATTAGGGCATTCTCTCAACACCCACTACATTCATACAAACTTTCTCTTCTTTACTTCTTCTCCTTCTTCTTTCTCTCTTCATATCTTAACACGATATAGACCAACCACAAGCTCTGTTTACACAAAGAAAGCAGATTTTAAACTATTGAGCAACAACCTAAAACTAGCATGAAGATTGAGCTTTTTTCCTAACTATTCATGATGTTTCAGGCAGGCACCAGGTGACATTTTGCATCCAAAAATATACAAAGGGGAAAAATAGATTGAGTAAAAAAATATAAAGCGTACGTCAAACCTGAATGGGTGGCATAACAATTTATCTTTTTTGAAATAGTAATAGAAGTATTGCGTAATTGTGTGATTTGTAGTTTTGACAATTTTCTCATGTACAGCAATGCAGAATATGAGAAGCAGCTCGATGGTATATTTCCCAAGAAGTCTTAGCAATATATTTACTAGATTTGATTTACATATGTGCTTTGAGAACCCATGCTCGTATGCGTACATGTTTTACTTATGCATCAGATGAATCTATTACGATTCATGTGTCTCTTCTCTGGGAACTTCTAGTTATGAAATATGTAGCACATATTACTTTAATCGTTTTTTTGGAAATGACCTGCTCTCTGGGCTGACAGTTTTTATGCACATATTAATGCAGCAATTTTACAGTTTCCATCTGTGCACAAGAAGCGGCCTCCAAAATCGGGATATCGTCGTACAAAACTTAACCGTAAGAAACTCCATTCAAATTAGAGTGTAGAACTCTTGTGCAGGAATATCTTTTCAATCAATTTTCCTGATAGGGGCATTTCCTTATTCTATGTTGTTCGTCCTCTTTTGATGTCTTTTTTAGCTTTCATCTCCTCAGTTTTTATTTTTTAGATGCTGTATCCAATCAGTAATTCTTGAATTTCCACTCCATTTCAGCACACATATGCTAAACAGCGAAAAAATTGTATAGGGGTAAAACCATGCATGAGATTAGCTACTGCAATTTTTTATAGTTTCACATCTTCATATTTAACCTAATCTATTTTTAAATGAAGGCATTCTTATACTTTTCTCTACTGTGAGAGGCTCTTGCTTTAAAAGGTGGTAGAAGAGAGAACTGCAAAGTCAAAGGATATCTTTTATGAGGTTACGGCAGGAAGTGCAATGCCATCTCGGTTGTACAGGAGGCTTGGAATATCATGTTGCGTTAGTATGCTCTCTATTTGTCTGATTAGTTCTGTGATATTTTTGTTATGTAACAGTTTTGGGAAGATGGTTAAATCATCTAATTTCAAGTTGTTCCTGGGAAATTTTAGAATAGGAAAGTGTCTGGAGGTTAGTCATAGTTTACCTGATGGTGTAAATTGCTATCTTTGATGATATGGAGGAGAGAAATTGTAAAGGAGAATTCATTCTGTATGGATATTGTATTTAAGTGGTTAATATGCACCAAATAAGCTGGATTCTTGGAGAAGAGCCGATTGGTGTAGATGTAATTAAAAAGTTGTTATCTATCTGTCCTTGATGGTTATTTCCAGTTTGCTTGGGCTGAACCTCTGTATGTGAGGCACAATGTTGAAGAGATTTCCATGAAGTTCACAACCAAACTGTTTTTTTCATTGTGCATTTAGGTCCAGGCTTGTCGATGTTGATCCAATCTTTTAGTGTTGAAGATTATTCAAATCTATTGGAGATGGAGTTTCCTGATCAATATGCTGTCAGGGATTTTTGGCTGGATGTGCAAGAAGATGGGTTTTTTATGGCTTTTCTGTTGTCTGATTGAAGATCCACTGGCACAATGACCCTTTTTCTCCTCTTTACTAGCAATTAGCAACTAAAGTAGTGGCTTCTATAGGGTTAACATCACTCATTTTTCTGGTTTTATGGTACGGCATGGAGGTTTCTTTGCTTGTCTTTGGCAACCCAACGGCAGCATTTCAATTCTTTTGAGGATTCTTACTTCCAGTTGAGGCATATAACACCCCCTCTTGGAGATTTTGACATCTTCATTTATAATTTTCAACAGATTTGGTTGAAGGGTTACATGGTTTTCCTTTTTTTTTCCGGATTCCCTCTCATAGGCTGTAATCAAATGGACATGTAATGTTGAAGCTACAATAGAGGTATCTTTTAAACGTATTAGGTATTGCAATTAATGGGCCATGACAAGCTCAGAAGGAGCTGTATTTCAACCGACTCAGTGTCCATTCTCTGCACCCTTATTCAAGGTTGGCGGAAAGTAGATCAAAGGGTCCATCCGTCCAATTTCCATAAAAATATATGGGGTAGCTCCAGGAGTGTGACATGGTTAATCGTGAAGTATTCAACTGCCCTAAGACTTTAAAGTGGTAGTTTTATGAAGGTTTGTTTAGTAAAGTGGCTTGGAAATATTAATCAAGATATGATTTTGGTTGACGAGAGTCTTGTCAATAAGCATAGGTGTGACTATTCTCATGTGGACAATAAGTCCTTCCCATCCGCCTGACCACTGTTTTCCTTCTGCAATTGAATGAATTTGTCAGCTGGTTATGTGAGCAATTTTATGGTGCATAACCATTTAGTGCAACATGCTGGCAGTTTTTTTACTGAGTCTGGAAGTTTTTGCAACTTACGTAGCCTGACGATTCTGTGACTTAAGAAGTGGATGACATTAGAGGTGAAAATACAGAAAGGTCTGAATGAGTAAAGAGGCAGTAGCCTATGTAGGTGTAGGCAATTGTAGATTTCATAGGTAATGGACCAAGGTTGTGGGCAAAGCCTTTATGCATTTTCGTTTTCTTTTCCCCTTCATTGAAGTAGTACGTATCTTTTCTTGGGAGGGCTCCTCATTTTCCCTGCCCCTCCTATATTTATTGTCTTACTTGTTTTTTCTTAGGAAATGAAAAATAACTGATTTTCTAATAATGGCCAATAAGGAACTAGTTTCGTTCTTATTCTGATGTACGAATTGTCAATGCAGCTGGCCATGGTGCTTGTTTTAACTATTTAAGCTCAGATGTAATCCTGCTGGTATGGTATATATAGGTTTGCTCCAAAACAATTATTGAAAATGAAATGTTATAAGCTTGACAAGTAGTTCTGTCAAAATTCACTTACCTGTCTATTTTTTTATTTGTGAATTGCTTTGAAAGTGGCAATGTCTCTTATTCCAAATTTTCATTACCCCCATTTAGATCATAATTTCTGCATCCTTTAATTGTTTGGACCACTCCGGTGTATGAAGTACTCTAAGAAGTTCATTAAGTGTGTAATTAGCATGCTTATTTGTATTTTTTCAGTGATTCCTTGCTGAAATCGATGGCAATTTGTTGATGCCTGACCCTGAGCATGTGTCTTGCATGATATTTATATATTTGCTGCCGAAGAAACTATAAGCGTAGGGGGCATCATTAGCTTGCTGGTTGCTCTTGACTTTTTCAAAATTTGCATTGTAGCTTCTACTTGGGAGATCAGAAGCTTGAATACAGGCCCATCGTCGAATTCTGCTAGATGTCTTGTGTTGCAAATGCTAGAGATTCACACTGAAGGCTGGTGGAGATGGAAGAGTAATCACTCATCAAAGTTTGAAAAGTCTGTGCCCTATGCATTGTTGAGCCAAGTGGCAGGTCTGTCGCACTTTTTTCATTACTTACCCCTGCCTCTGTATCTACTGATTGGTTAAAGAATTTGGCAGTTGGGGACAAGAAAGGATGAGTAGTCTGAATCAATTGAATGCATTATCTGTATGAGAGAAGTTTATTCCCTCCCCTCCCAAAACCTATAGTAGCAAAAAAAAAAAAACAAAAGCTGGCACAAACATCTGCTCAGATTTTGGGACACGTGGGGCTTATTGACCTTCACTTCTGGACTGAATTTTGTTTGCCAATACCATGCTTGCAACAAGAATGTCGTGTATTTGTTTTTTCAAATGTTGTTTGTTCATTTACATCAAGGGCATGGCCTATACAATAGGGGTAGCACTGCCACATCTTATGGCTCCACCCCATTTCATATTCCTCCACCCAGACTCAGACCGTATTTAGCTAGAAATACAGGCTAGGGTGTTTCACGTTACATTTATTCGTATAATATTATTTTCTTTTGAGTTGTAGTAAATGAGCATTTCTTTTTTGCCCTTGTGATGCGAAAAATAAAAAATCAACTACCAAACCAAACCAAGTCAAGCCTTATGTCCTAATCATTTGGGGTCAATTATATAACTCCGTCTTCCCCATTCATTTCGATCATGAGCACTCATTTAAGTTAATTTTTTTTTATATATTTTCTTATTATTTCGTTCAATGCTAATTTAGGTCTACCCTTACTCCTAATACCATTAAGAAAAATTCTATCATTTTTTCTAACCGGTGCTTCTATCTGCCTCCGTTGAACATGGCTAGTTCAACCAAATCATCTTAGTCTATTTTCTCTTAACTTATCCTCAATTGGAGTAACTCCTACTAGTTCTCTAATACGATCATTTTGTATTATATTATTTCTAGTTTTTTCACATACCCACCTTATCATTCTCATTTCTGCTACCCTCATTTTGTCACTTTGTTGTTGCCTAATTGCATAGCATTCTATCCCATACAACATTGTTGTCCTCATGGCTATAAAACTTGCATTGCAATTTTACTTGTATCTTTTTATCATATAATATGTCAGAAGTTTTTCTCTATTTAAGTCAACTGGCGTTGATTCTATGAGTTATATCTTCTGCAATCTCTTCATTTTTAATGATCAATCCTAAATGTTTAAATCGTTTACTCATTGGTATTTCTTGATTTTCAATCTTAATTTTTTCACTAAGTCTACTTCTTCTATTATTAAAACTATATTGCATGTATTCAATCTTATTCCTACTTATTTTATACCTTTTTGCCTCGAGTGTCTCTCTTTAAATTTTTAACTTATTGTTAATCCCCCTTCGAGTTTCATCTACTAAGATAATATCATCTTCAAATAGCATACACTAAGGAACATCATCTTGATTGTGCCTAGTAAGTTCATCCATAATTAGGGCTAATGGGTATGGACTTACAGCTGATCTTTGGTATAATCTCACCGTAATTGAAAATTCTTTACTTTCTCCCGCGGAAGACCTAATTGTAGTCATAACTCTGTCATATATATCCTTTATCACCTCAATATACTTATTTGTCACTATTTTGCTCTCAAACACCCTCCATATTCTATTTTTAGGCACTTTATCATATGCCTTTTTAAGATCTATAAATATCATATAGAGATTTTTTTTCTTCTCTATACTTTTCTATGAGTGTCCTTAATAAATATGTAGCCTCCATAGTTGATCTACTAGGCATAAATATTTAATAAGAGGTACTAGGCATAAACACAAATTGATTTTCCAAAACTGTAGTCTCAACTCTTAGGCGATGTCCAATGACCCTTTCCCATAGTGTCATTTTATGACTCATCAATTTTATCCCTTTAAAATTATTACAATTTTCAATATCTCATTTATTTTTATAGATAGGTACTAAAATACTCTTTATCCATTCATCAGTCATTTTCCTAGCAATAATTTTATTGAATAATTTTGGTAAGTCTTTTACAAACAATTGGAATGTCACAGAATCGATCCTGCATGTACACAATTCCACAGGTCAAGCAACGGTTGGTCAAACTCGGGATTAAAGTAACATGCTGTTACATCTCCCCATCATAGCAGGCAGTGAAAATTCACTTCCAAACATCTTGTCACCACTGGAACAGGATTGAACACGTGATTGATGTTAGCCTTTTAATGTTTAACTAACTAAATGAAGCCTTTCATGTGGGTTCGGGGGGAATTTGAGTTTTTTCTTTATTTTTTTTTTAATTTAAAGAGAAAATTTGTTTTTTTTTTTGGTGATACTGAACATTGTTTGGTAAAAAAATTACTTTAGAAAAGAAATATAAATAGTTTCACGCACCAGACGACGTGTGCTGAGGTTGGCATTGTAATTTGACATCCATTCTTGCAAAGATGAGCTCAACGATGTGGTGTTTTATCTCTCTTTTTCTTTTTTTAATGAGGATCAATGAGCTGAAAGAGAAAACTCAAGGAACCCTTGGGAACCCTCAGAAGATTAATTTTTAGGTGATCTGAAATGGTACATTATAGTTTGAAATTGTGGTACAAGCTATCGTTTTCTCAAACTAGGGGCACAAAGGGGATGCAGTTTAATATGACAACCATGCTCAATCAAAGTGACCATTTGCTTTGTCACATTCATTAGTGTGACGAGAAAACTAAAATGTAGCACAACAGCCATCAATGGGATGAATGGAAAATAAAATGTTTGTGTTGGTGATCTCAGTTAGTTTAAGTTTTGTTGAGTTGAACTTCCAAAAAGGAAACTGATTATGTTAGATCTATAAATTTCATCATTTTGGAGTAAAACTCTGCTTGTTCTTCTTTTATCTTTGCATGGTTTTGAATGTTTTCATTCGTCATGTTTGTAATTGTCTTTCTACATATTGATGCTGCATCTGTGCAACTTTTTAGCTTCACTTGAAGGGGAAATAAGCATTATAACGTAACTAGTGAATCAGCCACGCAACTGTAGTCTTCTAACACACATTTGTTAATTAAGAAAGAACCGCGATCAACAAGTTAGCATGTTAAGGTACCTGAAATTATTTTGTCCGAGTAATTGAATAATGGGTTTTTGTTTTGTTACCTGCAGAAGCAACACTTCCAATGTAAGCACAGAAAACCTGTCAATTAGGACAAGAGGAGTGGAAGTTTAATGGGATTGTATGGTTTTGGTGAACTGTGCTTTGAAGTTGTTTGGGCTGCTTCAGCAAAGAAGAAAAGTAGAGAAGGAAAGAAGAGGGATAGAAAGCCTAGGCCTCACACCTAGGTTCTTGAGCCTCCCAACCAATAGAAGATGCATCACACGTTGTAAAAAAATTATTTTGTTTTATTGCTACAGTTGAAACAATAAAAGTAATATTAGGTTAGAGGAAGACGAGCAAAAATAGAGAAAAGAGAAAAGGCTAAGAAAGAATAATCAGTTGTGTAGGCTATGTTACCCACTTGCCCTACACTCTCTTATTTATTATAAAACTGAAGCATGAGTAATTACATTATGACCCTGTACCATTAATAATATACAATAAGAACTCTAAAACTACATAATACAAGCCAAGACAACGCATATATGGAAGACTTTTGACTTAGTGACCAAGAGGAGTTGGTAGCTTAGTAATTTTTAGTGGCCAAGTCTAGACTTGGACCTCTCTAACTTTGAATTATACTTGGACCCTTATTCAGACCTAGCAAACCCATCAATTTCCCAAAATATGAAAAAGCCAATATGGCAGCTTTTTTTACCACTCAATGATGAAGTTACCAAGATACCCCTGACAATAGACATACATAAATTATACACTAGCCTACTTGAGAAACAACAGATTTCTAAAAAAGTAGTGAATACTTTAGTAACTTCGAAAATCCAGCTTTTGTATGGGTTTCCTCTTGTAATTAAGCCAATTTTTCAGATATCTTCTTTCTTGTAATTCTTCTTCCTTGGGCTTTTTACCCTGTGCATGAATTTCCAGAGTGGATTTCTGGAAAAAAAACGGTCCTTCTGTTTGTTGTACAGCGTATCAACCTTTTACTGAGCATAACACCAAACAATCTGATGAAGAGTAAGATCCTATCTTGAGTTGACCTTATTTCCTTCGCAGTAAACTATGGAATTAAACTGTGACTAGGCACATTCTTTGCAAACCAAACCAGATTAGTGCACTGCATTAGTAAGTTCTCTGGTTATTCCCATGGTGATACTGGTGTGGAATCTACCATTAGCACAGTGTTATTTAAGGCGTAAAGCGAATCGAAGCGACCAAAGCTCCTAACGCCTAGGCGAGAAGCGAGAAACAAAGCGACACGTTTTACCGAAGCGAAGCAAACAGTTAAAATATATATATATATATATTCTAGACATCTAAGTTCTAATTTTAAAGTATACGTATTTTTGTTAAAGTATATCAATCAACCACAGTTGTTTTTGTAAATCTATTTTTATGTACATTCGTAGGCTTATACACATGAATCACATTTCAGGACAGCAAAACAGAACAAAAAAAAAAAACAAAACAACAAAACAGCACAATTAGAAGGACGATAGCAATCAGAAAAAAAAGGAGCAGAATCATAATCAGAAAAAAAAAAAGGATCAGAATCTGTGCAGCGAGGAAGGAGCAGCGACTCACTGAAGCAAAGGTGTCTGTCGATCATGTAGAAGAAGCGACTCACTGAGGCGAAGGTGTCTGTTGATCATCTCTATTGATCGAGTCTAGCGATCGTGTAGGAGAAAGGAGTGCAGCGATCGTGTAAGAGAAAGGGGTCTAGCGATCGAGTCCAGCGATCTTGTAGGAGTCCAGCGAGTAGCTAAGAAATTTGATTAAAATTAGGGTTTGAAATTGTATTTATAGGATAAGGGGATAATTCAGTGTATCAACATTTTATATTTTTTTTTTCAATTGCCCAATCCAATGGTGCAAATTAAAAATAAAACAATTTCGCCTCTAATGACTCAAGCGCCCGCTTTTTCGCCTCTCGCTTAAGCGACAGGCGCTCGCTTTTCTCGTTGTTTTTTCGCTTCACTGACATTCGCTTTGTCTGGGGTCTTCCAGGAGAGATTCCTTTGCTTCGCCTCGCTTCTCGCCTAGGCGCGCTTTTCAAAACACTGCATCAGCATATAGGAGTCCAAAATTTCTGGTCACAATTTGCCTTCCATTTGTTGATCCCGAGGTTGGAGTATTGCTACAAGCCTGCAAGTTCTGGTTTCTGTGGAGATGGAACAAATTTTTCTGCGACTTACTTTTAACTGTGATTTTTATTGGTATTAATAAGGACTAAACAGATCCAATTTCTAGGGTTAAAAGCAAGGGATTAGAAGAAAGGAGACAGAGACTATCTTTTGTGTGAGAGACTAGTCAAAGAAAATGGAAGAGCCAGATTTGATCTTTAGATTGATGCTTTAACCATCACATGGAGGGTTGGGGATAGGAAAGAGAAAGAAATAGAAGGTTGCAGATGCTAGAATACAATTGCTTCAACTTCTTGAATCAATATGAGGGACCAGAAATCCCTCCCGACAGATTAGGGTTCAAAGCACAAATTGCTAGGTAATTGGAAAAAAAATTGTGGAACCGGCTCATGTAAAAGGCAAATAAAATGGGAAGAACATATTTTAAAGTTAATACAAGTAAAAGGAGGGGTTGAAAATTCCTGTCAATGGATTGATGAAAATTATGACCAGTGATTTGTGCTTTTTTTATATTTTACTTTTTCATGAAACAGAGAATATGCATATGTGTGTGTTTGTATTTGTATGAGGTAGGAACTATTCATATCATGACATTCTCATGATTTGTTTTCTTACATGAGACGAGGACACAAATGATGGTTTGACAATATCTGGAAAGCCGTGTAAGCTTTGTTGTAGAAAGGCTGTCCCAAAATGTTAGATTTCCTAGCCGTGATGTGATTTTGTCCTTCTTGATGATTATTCAGGTCTGAAGGAATATATTGGAGCAAATCCGGCACTTACATTTGAATCTTACACCACAGTTGTCCATTCAAACATATCTGATGTTTCTGGGTCTAATAGTGAATTTGGGGAATCAGAAATAGCAGATGAGTTCTATGATGCAATTTCTGCTGATTCATCATCTGAAGATGATGATAGTGACAATGATGTAGAACTCAACAATAAGGTTTTGTCTTTTATCTGCAACCCTTGTGTTTGGGAATTGGGATAGCAAACTTCAGTTTTTATGTATGAATGCAGGTATATTTATGCACTAAAATTTGAATTTCATTTTCTTATAGGACAAAAAAGTTAAGCTGAGGAACGTGTCATGGGCCATTACAGGATTGGCTTTAAGGCGAACCTCAGGTCATCTTCTCTTTGCTAAATCTGTGTAAAAGATCAAGCCCATATCATCACTAGCATATATCATTTACTGCAGTACTGTGATTTGTCGCCTAATATATCCCGCTAAATGTTTTTTTCTTTTGTTTTATCATATGCAGCAGCTCCAGATGTAAATAAGCAATTAGATCCAAATGTGCACCCAATTATGCTCGATCCAAGCCATTTTCATGGTTCCATGCGTCAAGGGAAAGATGAAGCTGATACTAACTGTTGGACTTCTCCAGGTGGTACTGGATTTATGATCAGAGGGAAAACATATCTGAAAGATAATATGAAGGTAGCATTCACAATAGATGATTCAAGTTTATTCTAACATATCTTAGCTTAAAAATAGGTTTTGCTGCTGCATATATTACGCCTTACAAAAGATCATGGTTCCTTTTTATGAAACTTAAAGTTTCTGTGATAGTGAAGGCATACATGACAGAACCTTGGTTCTCGCAGAAGTAAGATGTATGAATTTTGATAATCACAATTCAAATTGTTTATACTATTTTACAGGTAACAGGGGGTGATCCACTTCTCAAGCTCATAGCGGTTGACTGGTTCAAGGTTGATGATTGCATTACCAAGGTTGCACTCCATCCCAAATGTCTTGTTCAGGTAACGAAAATAAATTTATCTAGATTTTCTTCCAATGATGGCTGAAATTTTGCAGCAATATGATGGGATAATTTGTGGAACAATATCTGCACCAATTATTTAAATGCTCTTAGGTTAGTTTAATTTCTTAGGAGAATCCATGTTTTCTTGTCACCTTGTGACTCTTTGTCCCATAAAATTTTTGTAGTATAATCCTAGGAATCTTTATTCTCTGAAGCATTACATTTTGTATTTTTCCAGTTATGTTGAAGCTTTTAAAAGAGATACTGTAGGTTGTATTTACATTTTGATATGTTTTTGACTTGTATCTGATCCAGAGATGATTCCTGGATAGCATATAGTCTCAGGCTCTCTCATGATTGGAAAGGTTTTATTTGACAAAAGTTTTTTCCCAATTGATATGAAAGTAGTACTATATTAATTTTCCAAGACTCTTTGGCTCCCCCGCCCCCTCTTCCAAAAGATACCTAAGTTTAGGGATATCACATCTCCCTCTCTCTAAGGAATTTTTTTTATATTTGATTGAATAATGCTTCTGTGCTCTAGGATGAATTGTCCATCATAAACAGTGGCCTGCAATATGCTGTCCCTAACTTCATTGCTAGCTTCTCTAATTGACATGTTTGTTGTTGCCTAACCCCTGCCACCGAAAAATTTCGTCCTTGATAACCTCTTCTGTTACTGTCATGCTTAAAAGTACAATCTTTTAAATCATTACACTTTTTCCTTTGGCCATTTTAAGTAAACAAAATACACATTACTTGGTATGTTTTCTGCATCTCTTATCTTCATGGCATCCTGAATATTGTGAACTTTGATCCTAAGTTCTTGCAACTTGAGGATGATCATTCGTATCTAACTTCATTTGCTACTCCCAGTCTGAAGCAGGAAAGAAGCTTCCATTCATCCTTATTGTAAATCTTGAGGTATGGATAAGAATTTTATTGTAGTCTCTTTTTTTATTATTATTTTGTATTTAATAATTAGATGACATGGATGGGCTCGGATTCATTTCTTCTATTTTCAATGTAGTGCCGTAATGATGAACAAGTGTTCATGTGATTGCTTAGCTGACTAACAAAATTTAACATAGTGTGAGCAAAATGCAGGCTTGAGCTTATTGAATAATCTCTACTCCCTTGTTCGGGGAGCACAAGTAGGCCCAAATATATACGTCCTTCCAAGTTTAAAATAAAAACTACAAGGATTCTAAAGAGTGGAAAAATTGTCATATCTGAGGCATTTATTTGCTTTTATTTTCACCAACGATAGTTAAATGTGAACGTTTTGATTGCTGATGAACTTAGACTCTTTTATGGTTCCGACTCGGCCGAGTTGTATCCGCCTCAGCCATCACCGAATTGATAACGGTACACGAATAACATGAGACTTAAGCGAATCGGCGTTGACTTGGTCACGACTCGGAGATATCGGTTGAAATCGGAGTCGAATCGTTTCAATTGGACCGAGACTTATCGAGTTAGACCGAGTCATCAATAGATCTATGTAAAAAAGCAAAAAAAAAAAAAGATGGGGAGAAGAAGAAGACCAATTTCACATGTAGATTCCCAAACCTAAAGATGTAGAAACCAAAGTAGAAGAAATCAAAAAACCCTAAAATAGAAATTGAAAGGATTTGGAGAAAAACCTGTAGATCATGTACAGTACATACAACGACTGCAGTATAGGCTATATTGTACAACCCCTTCTTCTCCATTCGAGCGTCAGAGCAAAGGACCAACGATCCTTCAGCGACGAGCGACCACCAACCCATCATTTCTGTGTTCTCTCTCTCTCTCTCGTGTTCTGTTCGTCGAAGTGTGATCGACTGAGAGTTGAGGGAGAGTTTTCTTTTTTTTTTTGGTTCAAAATACGTAAGGCTTTTCCTTAACAGACCAAAAATTTATTTCTCCCCCCCTTTCTTTTTGTTTTTTCAATTTTGGTCCAATTTTTTAATTATATAATTTTTAATATTTATCATATAATCTAATTAGAACTTAACTTCTTGAATGTGCTTTTGTATATGTATTGATGATTTAATAATTAAATGTACATAATGAAAAATATATATATAATTTCTAATTAGATACATATTAAATAATTAAATGAAGAATTTCTTTATAAATAGATTTTCATTTTTAAAGCTATTAAGTTAACCATATATATACACTTATATTTTTTTATAATTTTTAAAAATTATAAATTAAATTATATCAACCTTAAATGTAGATAATGATTAATGTGTTAAATAATGTCTTTTAGGGATATGATGCATTGATGATGATGTATACATTTATTACAATTTTTTCTAATTTTTTCAAAAATTTTTTAGCCTTCTATATAGTGTTTTGTTCGTATCGGCTGATATCGTGCCGCGACGCCGCGACCGATGTGTCTTAGTGGCCCCCTAGTCCAGGGCCGATACCGCGACCTTGAACCACTCTTTATCAGTTGATGTTTCCTCTACTTATAATTGAGAGTCTGTTGTTTTTCTTTTTTGTCCTTGAGAGTTTTATGACTGAAAGAAAATGCATTTTGGTTTCATTGTCTTAGGTTCCAGCTAGACCCAATTACAGCCTGGTACTGTACTATGCTGCTGACAGGCCTGTAAACAAAAATTCATTGCTGGGTAAATTTGTTGATGGGAGTGATGTGTTTCGTGATGCAAGGTTCAAACTGATTCCAAGTATTATCGAGGTATCAATTGCTTCAACATGCATTCTTAGTATATGCTTGCTTTGTTTGTCAGAATTTTTATGGTACTGGCATCTAATGGCTTTACCAGGGATATTGGATGGTCAAGCGTGCAGTTGGAACAAAAGCTTGCCTGTTAGGGAAAGCAGTAACCTGCAACTACCTTAGACAAGACAATTTTCTGGAGGTAAACTTCTGTGATCCTTGAAGTTTGATTGCCGTTGCATATAAATTTTGTACTTTTTGTCACTGGAAGTGCATTGCTTGGAATGGTGAATACTAAGTTAATGTTATGACACTGAATGTTCAGTGGGTTAAAAATGAATACAAGAACAGGTTGTGTACTATCACTGATGGTTTCTGGCATTCTACCCTTTGCTTGCTCCTCTCCTTTCTCAGCAGTTCCTATTTCTTTCGTCCTTCTAGTTCTTTTTCTCTTTTCTTTCTTACCTCGTTTTGTAACTTCTATCTCATAGCTGCTTTTTCTAACTGTGGTAAAACATTCAATTGTTTTTGGTGTATCTTTCCATTTCACCTAATTGCGAAGTCGCTATATAGAAGGATTTCATGAATATTCATGTGTTATTCTAAAATCAAGACCAATTACCATAAATAATTTGGCACTTCAATTTTTCAGACATTAGATTCTGGCATGATTACTTGAGTTTGTATAAAGCAATATGTTATTTTTTCTGTCATATAGCAAAAACTGACTTGGTTGGAACATCACACATCATTGGTAATTTGGTATTATTACATTTCAGTTCCATCATAAAGCACGCCACATGCCACTGGTTGCTATTTTGTCATACTATGTTGTTTTCTGTTGGTGAAAGAATTTCTTTATTTATATTTTTTTAGTTGGCTGGCAAGGTAATATATATGCCGCTTAGGGCGCCCTACTAATCCAGGGGTCAGATTTTCTTTTCTGTTTTTGGTTGGCCTCATAAGATCATACTTAGGCCTTCTAAAGCTGCCAATTGATTCTCTGAACACATGCAATCCCATGGTCTCGTACAGATTGGCTACTCGGATGAATTTAAATGTTCGTGTAGAATGTTAGGTTATTTCAATTAGGGGTATTATTGTAATCTCCACTTTATTATGAGTTAATACAAATATGGGTGATGAGAGAACAGGTTGTTAACTCTCATTCTCCTAAACCCTATTCTATTGTTTCTTTCTTCTCTTCTCACTTCTTGCCTCTTCTCATTCTAAACCCTAAGATTTAAGATATTTAGATTTCAACTTGGTAGCAGAGCCATCAAACAAAAGTTCAAAGTCATTGGAACATTCCGGAAGGCACGGGCCGCCGTGGTGTCACTAACTTCATCGTCGGAATGATGACGTCATCTCTGGCAGTGACCAACTCTGACATAATCGAACTCGGTTTTGTTTCTTGGGAATGATGGTGATTTTTCTAGAATTTTCTGAAGTCATCTGAGATATCTTTTTGAATTTTGAATTTTTTATGTCGTATTTCGTGATCTGCGATTTGACCAAGTTCTAGGATATTCTAATGGCCCTAGTAGAACTATGGGTGCTGACTAAGCCTCCAAGGAGCTTTGGTAGACTTCCGAGCACTGCCCACTTCTTTTCTAGGCATTTATTGATTCTGGCAGTTGTTTTTTGAGCTCTGACAGCCCTTGTTCTCCTTCGACAGTGTTATACTTTTGCTCCAGTTTAATGGTATTTTGCTCTGAAAGTGGTGTTTCTTGGTCCAACTGTGGCAAGTTGCTCTGGGCAGTGGTGCTTTGGCCCCAACAGTCAATCTCTAGCCCTCCCATTCCTTCAGCAGTGACATTTTTGCCCTTCAGGCTTGGACTTTGACCCTTTTTTTTACATTTATTGCATCTGTGAATTTTTTTTTTGAGGGAAAGCTGCTAGGTTTTGTTGTTTGCCTTTCCAACTGTCAATTTGGTTTTTTTTTTCGTGTTGGTTAATCCTAAAATTGCTACTCAATAGTTGGGTTGTGTTAGAAAAAAAAATCTATTGCTAAGGAGACTTGTATGGAGTTAGTGAAGAATCTACTAACATTGAAAAAAGTGGGGTGAGTTGTGTAGGGACTCTTGGATGTAGTCTCTCTCTATATCAGTCTAGTAAAATTAGACAGGGGCAACTATTTGGTCTGGTCTCGATCATGTTTGTTATCAGTGCGGGCAAGTGGGCTAAATGAACACTTGACAAGAACAAGTAAGAAATCCAAATATGTACCTGATCTAGCCGGTGGATCTTTGAGAACTCGTTGTTGCTGACATGATTACTCAACTTGATACAACCTCATATTAGCCGTGATTTTTTTGTTTCTTGAGATAGCCAATGAAATTTGGTCAGCAGTGACTCAAGGATATTCACAAATCGAGAATGATGCTCAATGCTCAGATTTATGAGCTCTGGAAGAAAATTTATGAAACCAAACAAAAGGATCACAAAATACTACGTTGGATTGATTAATCTGTGGTAGAAGTTGGATTATTATCAAGATTTTCAAGTAGACTGTGTTGGAGATAGTGTTAAGTTTCAAAGGTTGATAGAAAAAGAACGAGTATATGATTTTGCTGGTCTCAGTAGGGAGTATGATCAAATCTATATACAAGTTTTGGGTATAGATCATTTTCTTTCCTTGAGCTTATTCTTATGTGAAGCTGGAGGAGAGTAGGAAGAGTGTCATGCTTTATACTCCTACTTATGATCGGCCTGCTCTAGCAGTTGTTCCACAATGAAAGAATAGATCATTTTAACCTCGTGGTGATGGTAAAAATGGGAGCATAGAAAAGGATCTGTTAAAATGTGACTGCTCTGAAAAAACGAGGCACACTAAAGACCATTGTTGAAAGCTACATGGTAGTAATAGGGTTAGTGTTGTGTGCTTTCATGCCTATAGGACTGAGATTGTGGATCCTAATCCCAATGCTCCATCTCTGTTTACTGGTACTAATAGTTCAAGTTTCATTGTGGATGAAA
Organism: Ilex asprella; assembly: GCA_023539305.1. Classification (NCBI taxonomy): domain Eukaryota; kingdom Viridiplantae; phylum Streptophyta; class Magnoliopsida; order Aquifoliales; family Aquifoliaceae; genus Ilex; species Ilex asprella. The sequence goes on along the minus strand of CM042188.1, from coordinate 28,442,972 downwards.
TGTAGACTCTCAGGCATTTGATGGTCCGACTTGATATTTCTTCTACATTTGCTTCCATTTCTGCTAGTTTTAACTTTGCTCAAACTAGTATATATGCCAGTGCTTTTATTGCATCTTGTTCCTCTAATCCTTGAATTGTCAATTCCAAAGCCACTAACCATATGACAGGTTCCTCAAGTATTTTCTCCTCTTATTCTACATGTTGTAGTAGAGATAAAGTTAGGGTAACAGATGACTCATTATCATCTGTATCAGGAAAATGTTTCATTCATTGTTCTCTTTCTATGTCTTTGTCTTCAGTTCTTCGCGTCCTTAATTTTTCTACTAACTTACTCTCGATCAATAATATTACAAAGTCTCTAAACTTTTTTGTAACATTCTTTCTGTCTCATTATATTTTTCAGGAATGGGGAGAATGATTGACAATGGTAGAGCTCAGGGGCGGATCTATAGTGGGGGCAGCTGCCCCCACTGAAATTTTAAAATTTTTTGGGGATCAAGTATAATTTTAAAAAATTTAGAATTTATTAGAGATTTGCCTCTACTGAATTTTTTTTAAAAGATTTAAGGGTAGTTATGTTATTTTGACAAATATATGAGTCTCACTTGTAAACATCAATGGAAGATGATATCAAAAATTTTGGCATTTAAAGATTAACTAATATGCTACGAAATAGGTTAGCCATTTCATTTGTTTTATGTTTATACATTGAACTAAATTTGAGGCTTGTAGTCATCTTCTTTGTTTTATATTTATATGTTAGAATTGAAAATTAAGATTTGTAATTCTCTTTTGTGGTTTATTTTTTAAATGTTGAATTGAAATTAGACCCTGTAGCTCTCTGTTGTAGTTTATTTGTTACATGTTGAATTGAAAATATGAAATTAGAGCTTGTAATAATCTCTTATGTTTTATTTTTTATGGATTGAATTGAAACTAGGATGTGTTCAAAAAAAAATTAAAACTAGGATTTGTAATCCTATATTTATTTTTCTATATTAAAATAAAATTGGGACTTGTAGTCTTCTTTTATGATTTATTTTTTATATATATTTAATTTATATTTGGGTTTGTAGTCCTCTCTATTGTTTTATTTTTATATATTGAATTGGAATTAGGACTTGCAGTCGTCTCATTTATTTTATTTTTATTTGTGGAATTGGAATTGGGACTTACAGTTCTCCATTATAATTAGACTAAATTAATTTTTTTTTGATCAAAATAGATTTATTGTGATAAGTTAAGTTCTTCATATACCTAGGTTTAGTTTACTAGAATAATTATACTTTAAGTTAGTTTCGATTGCTTGTTAAAATTTAATGATGAATATTAAGTTTGTGATTGAAAATTTTAATTTTAATTTTTGAATTAGTTATGAATTTTTTTTCTTAAAATTGAATATATGATTGAGCCCAATTTTGCGGTTCAAATTTTTTTTATTAGGTCTTATAGATAAATCTATAATAAGTTATTTTTGTTGGCTCTTTTTTGTATATCACTCATGTATGCATGAATTGTGTCTTTAATTGGTGTTGTATTAATAAAATTATATTTTTGTGAATATTGCCCCCACTAAAGAAGATGTCTAGCTCCGCCCTTGGTAGAGCTCATGGTAGTTTATATCTACTAGAGGATCAACCTTGTCAGTCACTTTAGGTTTTTGGTTTTGTGGCCTTCTAACAGTTACATCAATGGCATCAAAGACATGGTCATCCATCAATAAGAGTATATGTTATAAGAACTTCTTATATGTTGATGAAACAATATAATAAAACTATTTTTTTTAGTGATGCTTGTGAATTGGCAAAGCATACAAGAACTTCTTATTTAAGTAATAATACTAGAAGCACTGCGTCGTTTATGATTGTTTATTCTAATATTTAGAGACCATCTAGTGTCATTTCTCTTTATGGATATCAATGATTTGTTAATCTCATTGACTGGTACACTCGAGTTACTTGAGTTTATTTATTGCATAACAAGGATAAAGTGTTTACTTGTTTCAAGAATTTTTATAAATTGATAAATACTTAGTTTTATGTCAAAATTAAGGTTCTCAGGACTGATTATTTCAAGGGAGAATACTAGGTTTATCTAACAGAACATGAATTTCTTCACCAATTTAATTGTGTGGATACGCCTGAGCAGAATGGTGTAGTAGAAAGGAAGAATCAACATTTCCTTGAAGTGGCACGCTCCTTGATGTTCATTATGGGCGCCCCATCGTCCCTCTAGGGAGATATAGTACTCACTATTGCATATCTCATCAATCAAATGCCTTCAAGAGTTCTTAATTTTGCTACTCCTATAGGGTTGCTTCAAGGGTCGGTGTCTATTTACTCTATTCATCCAAAGGTGTTTGGATGTGTGTGTTTTGTACATAATTGTTGGAAGATCATGGGAAAGTTAGATCCAAATGCGTTGTGTAATGTCTTTATTGGTTACTTTGCTACCCAAACAGGATGTTAAGTGTTATAATCCTCAGTGCCGGAAGGTGTATGTTAGTATGGATATCACATTCCATGAGACTGAGTCATATTTTTCCACTCCTCTATCACCTCTTCCGGGGGAGCAATGTATTTAAAAAGAGATGTTAAAGTATGGATTCTTGCTTGTAACTCCTAATCAAGGCTTGAGTCAAGGAGAAAAATCTAGCCCTGGGGGAGCCTCAAGGAGAAACACTTGTTTAGGGGGAGCAGACTATTTGTGGAAGGTTAGACATGGAGGATTTCTGAATTTGTTTCTTCTGACTCTTTTTGTTTCGTCTTTGTCTTTTATATCTCTTGCTCAAAATTGGCATTAAGCCTTTGCGGAACCCAAGTAAAAAGTAGCAATGATAGAAGAAATTAGTAGGTTATAAGTGGGTGTTCACTGGCAAGCAAAATGCAGATGGTACAGTGGATAGATATAAAGTAAGGCTGATAGCTGATATCTTCCTCTATCAACACGATTACCTTCATCACTTCTCAGTTTGTGGTTTCTCTCAATAGGTGAGTCAACAAGTTGACAACTTACATGTTGGTTTCTTTCACAAGATCAAAGATGTACTTCCTCTATGAGATAAAAATGTCTTTATCTGATCTGGCCACTTCAATTCCTAGGAAATAGCGTAACCACTCCAAATCCTTGATCTCAAATTTTTTAGCAAGATGGAATTTCAATTTGGACAATTCCTCCACATCGTCACCTGTAAGCATTATGTAATCAACATATACTATAAGAATTGAAATCTTGCCACTCTCTTATTTGATGAATATTGTGTGATCCACGTGATCATACCTGTACTAAAACTTGATCATTGCCTTATGAACTTTGTCAAACCACACTCTAGGAGATTTCTTTAGTCTATAAAGGGATTTTTTTAGCTTGCATACTTTTTCCTCTATAGCTGGAGAAAAAAAAACTTAGAGGAATATCTATGTACGCTTCCTCTTCTAAGTCCCCGTGAAGGAATGCATTTTTTACGTTCAGTTATTGTAAATCTCATCCCAGATTGATAACACAAGAAAGGATAACACGAATAAAATTCATCTTCGCTACTGGATCAAATGTCTTCTGATTGTTAATACTAGGATGTTTGAATAAATCCCTTTATCAGAGGCTTGTTGGGATACTTATATACCTTTCTCACACTCGTCTAGACATAAAATATACAATTGGTGTTGTTAGCCAATTCATCCATGCTCCTCGGGTTCCCTATCAAGAGGTCGTTCATCATATACCAAGGTATCTCAAAACATTTCTTGACAAAGAAATATTGTTTTCAAAGTAAGATCATCTAAGAATAGAAGTTTTCACAATGCAGATTGGACAAACCCCATTGATGATAGGAGGTCCACTACGGACTACTGTACCTTTGTAGGAGGAAATCTAGTTACTTGGCGAAGCAAAAAACAAGTATTGACGGCTAAATCTAGTGCAGAGGCAGAATACTGGGTTATGGCTCATGGTATTTGTGAGCTTAGGTAGCTGAAAACCTTCATGGAAGACTTGGGTGTCCCTAATCGTGAGCCTATGCGCTTATATTGTGATAATAAAGTTGTCATAAATATTACTCACAACCCAGTTCGGAATGTCTGAACAAATTATGTTGAGATTGACATATATTTCATTAAAGAGAAGTTAAATAATGGGCTGATTTGCATGTCATTGTGACGACCAAGGAACAACTAGCTCATGTGTTTATTAAGGGGCTTAGTAGTAGAATCTTTTCATTCTGATACATGCAAGTTGGGCATGAGAAATATTTCTTCTCCAACTTGAGCGGGAGTGTAGAATGTTAAGTTATTTCAATTAAGGGTATCATTGTAATCTTCACTTTATTATGAGTTAATATAAATATGGGTGATAAGAGGAGAGGCTGATTAACTCTCATTCTCTTTTTTTTTTTTTTTGAGGGGGAGGGGGAAGGGACTTGAACCCTTGACCTCAAGAAGGCAAGGGTTAATTCTCATTCTCCTAAACCCAATTCTCTAATCTCTTTCTTCTTGTCTCTCTTTTCTTGCCTTCTCTCATTCTAAACCCTAATATTTAAGATCTTCAGATTTTAATTGATGGTCCTCACGGGGATGATCAAACTCGGGACCTTTATGTTTTTTAACTGAGCCTTTGCCCATCTCATCTTAAAGCTACATTATTCCCTTGACACATGCAATCTTGTTTTACCTTCTATTGGGCAGTTACTCAGATAAATCCCTAATGATGGCCCTCACAGGGATGATCCAGACTCAGGAGCTCGACCTTATGTAAAAGATCTTTTGCCCATCTCATCCATCGCTTCAGGTCATGTAGTTATGACTCGGGATTATTAATAACCCCAATGTAATTGAGGAATACCTAAAGGAGAAGTCTATAGACCTGATTTCCAGGTATAGTTCGATTCTGGAAATTTGAAATAATGGTTTTTGAAAGTTTTGCCAGTTTTGGTTTCGGGGTTGTATGCAGCCCCAACAATCAGATTTAACAAGTAGATTCAAATTCCCTAACAATCATATTAATGTTCTTGTTCTTGTATTTTCACTCACTTCAGTAGTTCCTTTACCTATATGATCTCTGGCTTGGCAATCTAAGTGTTCATTTGTTTGAAAATAGTAATCAAGCCATAGTTTTTATTTAATTTTTTGATTCCTTTGTGAGCAAATGTACGGAATTTCAGTGCGTGTATTTTTGGCTGGAGGTGATCTAAAGTTTGCAATGCTTGCTTTAATGTTTGTTTTTAGGCCAGTTTATATTTTTCAGATAATTTGTTTACTAGTTGGATGGGCTTTTCTAACTCATTTATATTGGTGCTTGTTATTTGTGCTCTTTAAATCCATTTATATATTAATAGAAACATCTACCATTCAGATTGATGTGGACATTGGCTCATCATCCGTAGCAAGGGGTGTCATTGGTCTTGTCCTTGGATATATCACGAGCATTGTTGTCGATCTTGCAATCTTGATAGAGGTTTGTGTATACTTGTTACTGTTTACTGTGGAAAATTTCTCTTAATATACGTATTGGTTCTTCCTGAGGGATAGGCTTGTAATTAACTTCAGTTTCAAGCTCTGAATAGCTTACCTGGTGTTTTATGCGGTGCAATGTTGAATTTCTCTCAATATATATACCCTACTATTTATTGACAGCATCTGTGCTCACAGGCGAAAGAAGAGGCAGAACTCCCAGAATGCATCCTTGGAACTGTTCGACTAAATCGGTTGAGGGTCGACTCTGCTGTACCTTTGGAAGTTTGAGGTTTCAATAGGTTGATACGCTCTGTTCATGTTGTTCACCATAGTTAAGAGAATATTTTGTTTGGGTCCATTCCATTGATGTCCATTGTCATTGTGTAGAATATTGATTGTATACGAGGGATCTGACAGTCGAAAATCAATCTAATATATGAGGAGAAAACCTTTTTGCTGCATACCTTCACTTGCACTCTATATCAGATCCTTTTGTATGTTTTGGTCACTTCTTCTGTTTTGCTACAAAAACCTTGTACTTGGCTCAACCTTGGCTTATAGTTGGACTGTGTTTTTCATTCATATTGGACGAGTGGATCAGGGTTCTAAGGTTCCCTGATATGTCTGTTGCTTTTATTTTGAGATATGTTCATTTGGGATCAATCCTAAAATTTTAGAATCGGTCTTAATTTTTCTCGAGTAACTTGACCCGGGTACATGCGAAGAAATTATCTAAAGGGCTTTAGTTGTATTTAGACCATTTATATACCTATAACTGTATAATTATTACAAGTAATGGTGATAGTTAGTGACCTAAAAGTTATATAATAGTATTCATTGGCATAAATTTATTGGGCTAATTTTAGTGGGCATCTTGACATTATTTTACATTATGGTGCATTCTTATTTGACCCATAGGGTTACATATTTTATAGTGATTGTGAGAATTATTGGGTTGATTAAAGTGGACATTATGTTATGTTTTCACTTAGGTTAGTTAGTTATTAAGACCAAAATAATAAGAGAAAGTAATAGGCTAATTATTTTGGACTAGAAGATACAAATTTCATAGACCAATATATAGAGTCCAACTAGCCTATTTTTTGAGCGTGTAAAACAAGTACCTTTTTAATGTTTGTTTCTCTCTTTTATACTCTAGTTTATATTGTACCTCTTAGACATAGAAATGTTATTGTGAAGTTTCTACTTCTGAAGATTGTATAGACTAAAAGAAATTATAGTAAATAGTTGAGATGTTGTAT
>CM042188.1:28418942-28431262 GCA_023539305.1 Ilex asprella | reverse complement strand
ATTATGAAAAATCTAATTTGAGAAATTAATTAAATATAATTATTATAGATTACTTGTAAGTTTTAATGATTTATGGAACTCACTTTTAATCCAACAACTATAATTAATTACATCCTTAAATTAGATTTAAATTCCCAAATTAAGTTGAGTTCTTCATTGGGAGCAGGTTCATAGCAACTACTTAATTTGGATCTAAGCTAAAAGGTAATACTTTGTTGACTGGTATGCATGGGTGGCTTAGAAATTTGTGCTCAAAGTTGGACTGATCTGAAATTTGTCTGCTTACACACTCTTTTATTATTTCTTTCTTTCTTTCTTTTATTTTTTTGATGCAGAATAGATGGGTGTGAAAATTGGGTTGACTGGATGGATTTTTAGAGGTCAAATCATGTTTAATCTAAATTATAAAATTCTTTATTTAAAATTAATTTGAATTTAAATTCAAACCAAACTCTTCAATTCGAGTACCGCCCATGATTAACTTTTTGAACAGGGTGAAGTAGGGTTACATAACTCAAATTGAAATTCATATTGAAAGCGGGTGAAATTCGAGTTTGATTCCTACGTTACACCACTCTTATTGAAATGCAGTTTAAATTATGTCTAAAGCCGTGCATTCATGTGGTTGGTGTTGGGTCTAGAAAACCCTAGATGCCAATCTGTGTATTACTTGAATTCATGGACGGAGCTAGTATTTTTTTTCTTGGGGTAGCCAAAGAAAGACCAATCCTCCCATCACAGAGTAAGTATTGAATACAACGATGATACCATATCAACATTAATAAAACAGAAAGTAAGTAAGGTGAACCTCATTTAGATAATTATTTGCTTACGTAGAGGAAGAGGTAGTTATTTGCTTATGTAGAGGGTTGGTTATTAATTTTAGTAAAATGTATTTGTTTTAATATTATTAATTAATTATTACGTCAACATTATCACGTAGTATTACCGTTGTAATGAATATTTTTCTCACCAACATGACATAGTCAAGAATTTTATTCAATGAGATTAATCATCAAGATATCATTAATGATAAATTTTTAGTTATGTTGAAGCTATAAAAAAATCAACTTTCATAAAAATTTATAACAACATAAAAATTTGTTTGTGATTGAGTCACCGTTCATTTATTCTTCCATTTATAACAACATGCTATGACTATAAATATATTGTGATTGCAAGTAATAACTTCACACAAAACTATGATAAACACGATATATATATCACATTTGTAAATCACTTGTTTTTCATTATTTTCATTAAACCCATCAAAATAAGTATCTTCTTTTGTAAGAGCAACATTCATCCATTTGATTACATCCACCATTCAACAAGCCATTACACTTTTTGAAAACACTAAAATACCCGATATATAAAATGTCTTGATGACATAAAAGGGAGTATAAGATATTTTGAAAACCTAAGAGAGTTATAAGAATTTTAAAAATGTGAGGGGACCATGGACCTTTCGTGGTTTCGTTAGTGCTTGAATTTAAATCGAGTTGTATTATTATTATTTATTTTTTTGTTCAAGCCCAACCCGATCATTGAATATTTTGTGTTGGACTCAAATTGAATTTTGATTAACCCACCTAAATTACAATTCTTTGCAGGAGTTTGTGGTCCGGTTAAATACTCCATGTGCCATGATGCTGTAAGAGAATTGAAGCAGATTAATGTTTTGTAGAGAAAAACTTATGAAATATAAGTTACATTTGTAATTCCATCCATTACTAATTGATCAGAACTCATTGAATTGTCAAAAGACAACATAGTATTTAGGAATTGACTACCGTGTCAAGAAAAAAAAAAAAGTTACTGTAGCTCTAAATTTTACTATTTTAATGAGTGTGTTTTTATAATTTTTGTGGGTTGTTTTATAATTAAAAAATATATTATTTTTTGTGGGTATTTTTATCATTTTTGTGGTAACTATTTTACCATTTTTCTTCAATACAAAAAAAATTATCACTTGTGTGGGTGATTTATCACATTCATGAGTATTTTTATTACTGTTGTGGTTATTATTTTTACTATTTTTTCGGTACCATGACAGTAATAAAAAACTCACAAATATAATAAATATCAATACGATACTGATTGTTTTTTCTCGTAGACAACTTCAATTTGGAAGTTAGCCAAATTAAATATCAACTCATGTTTAGTCTGAGTTAATTTAGACAAGACATGTCAATTGTGACAGATGAGACGGATTCGTGTCGAATCTTAGTAGGTTCATATCAAAAAACACTCCGCTCGTATCCGATTCGTTTATTAATTCGTGTCATATATGAACCGTGTATAATCGGTATATAAATGAGTTGTATCGTGTATTTCTTTTAATTGACTTCACTCATACTTGATTCATTTATTAATCGTGTATATCGGGATCCACTCATTTAAGAAATAAGGGACTTAAAAAAAATTCAAACCATTAATTTCGTATCGTATTTGTATTATTTTAATAAATTGTGTTATATTTTAAGACCCCTAATTTAGACCATAATCACAGGTAAAAATCTAATTCCTTTACCCTAGTAAGAAGAGACCAAGCCCTCATCAGTTGCCTATAGTAGGAGACCAAATCTACTATTCGAGGCATATTTTTGTCTTTCTTTTCTTCTTTTATGTTTTTTTTCCCTATTTTGTGGGAAAAAGTTTTTTTCTTGAATCCCAACAAAAGGAGTATTGTAAGACTTGGTTTCAAATATGATGTCCCTCATAAGATGGGCATGGATCCCCTCAGTCTCAAGTTTTGTCAATTTTGATTAAATTCAATTAATCACACTTAATTCCTTGGATCTCAGTAGTGAATTCTTAGGTGTCTGATGTTAAAGGATTACAAGTTTTGTCGTCAAAGACAAGTTTATGAGGTTTGGTTATCTATATTCATATTTATACTACTAATAAAAGTATTTTAGCATAAAAAATTTTGATTTATTATTTTGCCCTTACAAAAAAACTATAAAGACTAACATGTCATTTGATATTTAAATATACAAATTACAATTATATCCCTTTGTATTTAAATATCAAACTAGTCTCTACCATATCATGTAAATTTCTCTATCTTTGTAAAATTTTTGAATGGTCAAGTTATGCTTAACATGATATATAAAAATAATATTATTCTTTTTTTCCAAGACCCCAATATTAATACATATCGAAAACTCCATTGATATAATATCATCTTTAATGTCAAAAAAAACTAATATATTTATCTTTTCTTTCATTCATAATCAAAATAATTTGAAAAAAAATTACTGAAGCAAGTAAAAACAAGAAAGACAAAAAAAAAATCGAACAAAGAAAATTATATAACCCTTACTATTTGGTAGCTCAAATAAAAGAACACAAAAAAAATGAGTCAATTGGATGTTTATAGTTGTGAAGAGAATACAAATAATTTACGTATTATAAATATGAGATAATATCTAATTTAACTACATAATTAAATTTTTGTAATGTATTTTATCAATAACTAAAAAAGTAAGATTGATATTAAACTGTTCGATTCGATCCTAAAAATATTATAGCTGATGATGCACAAAATGGTTTTGCACACCACCTGTCAGGTATGAGTGATAAATGCAATATTCAAGTAGGGAGATAGAGAGACACAAGTAGTTTATAGTGGTTCAGTCAACACGACCTACGTCCACTTTTGAATGGCTAGGGTCGTCGGGTTCTTTATTAGCTCAAGTGTGCGAGGTAAGCATAGAGTTACAAGTCCAGAGAGGGAGAGGAGAGAGTTGTACTCAAAATAATGTTTTGCCCCTCAAGTGTTGGCGAGACTTACAATTTATAGATGCCCCCTAACAACTTGGGCGACTTAATAGCAACTAAGCAACTATTCTGGTGGAGTTGACTACTTCTCCTCAACAGGTGGAGTGCGTTAAACTGATGATTCGGTCAAAGATGAGGCGAGGACTGACCTTCTCCAAACCGGTGAGGGTTAAGCTCCTGAATGCTGATGTAGCTTCTTGGTGAGTTTGACTGGTCCTTGACCACATCAGGCTTGGTGGGCTTTTATAAGGTTAGCCGCTTAGTTGAATTTGAACTTTTCTCCATGGATTGGGGTCATTTGGGCTTGACCCATCAACAACTATTTGGAGTCATGTTATTATTTAAAGCATCTCTAATAGAGGAGCTAAAATGTACAAAAACTTTAAAATTTAACTATTTTACCCTAAACATCAGAGCATCCGTAACAACATGTATAAGTATTTTATAATATTTTTCCTTTCCTCCTTTCCCTTCTTTCACTCACACACACACATTCTATCTCTCTCTTATTACTCCCAAAGAAAAATAATATAAAAAGAATGAGAAATAATATTTAGAAGAATTAGTTAAAAATATAAAAAAAATATGTTCGAGTGGATATTAAAAAAAGTGAGTGACTAAAATAAAAAATATTATTTTTTAAGTAGCTAAACTAATTTTATAGGGCAAGTTACAATTTTTTGATAGTCAAATCACAATTTTTTGGAGTGTTTGTGATCTATGTTAATAACTTTAGGATAACTCCTAAATTTTTAGAATCGATTACTAAAATCCTCAAAAATTTGCACAAAAACCCCTAAAAAGTTGTATATGTACAATACCGAAAAAAGTTCCCAATACCGTAGAATTCTTCTTAAGGTATCTAGTATTAGATTAAACCTCAATCCTTTTCATGAATAGGTGGAATATATGACCACTTAAATATGAATGAAAAAAGAGGGAGATATAAAGTAATGGAATAAAATTATGTATGTCAAATGTGTATATCAAATGTTTTGTACCGCATGATGTGGCAATATCCTCTAAGCATCGAATGTTTAGTGGAAATCAACGAGACCCATTAATCTATATTATGAAATAGTGCAAAAAATAATAAGATGTTTTTTTTCCGTTGGTGAGTTACAAGAATGAAATACTAATATTATGACTGACACTTTGTTTCCCTTGGTGAGTTACAAGAATGAAATTGACTAATATTATGACTGACACTTTTGTAGCATAAATATCATTATGGGAGAAGTTGATCGTTGAAATGAAGATTGACACAAAGAGAAAGTACAATTATTAACTCTTTTTTCCAAATTGGAATCTTTTATTACTTATAAGAGACTAGTGATATTCCGTACGTAATTAAAATTAATATATGCTGAGCTATGACACTGTGTGTGTATTAAAGTGTATGTACATTTAGAATATGTACATAATGTGTATGTGTGTACAACTGTGTGTTGGGTTTGTGAAATTTGAGGAAAAAAATGTGTGTTGGGTCTGTGAAATTTAAGAGAGAAAATATATTTTCATAAATTTAAAAACCTAACTATCTTATTATATAAACTAGTTATAACCCGTGTCAGAAGACACGATAGAATATAAAATTCAAGCGTCCAAAATTGATCACACTATACTAAATTTTTTTTAACATGTGTATATTATCGTATATGAATAATGTTTAAAATAAAAACTATGTTAAACTATAAATTAATCAAATATTTAATAATTGAACATGTGATAGAAATAAGTGATGTGATATTTTTAGGGGAAAAATATGCAAGAGATAAAAATTCAAGTTGCTATGTGTTTTATTATATAGATATATATGAATCAGAGCAATGCTACTAAACTTAAATAAATTCAAAAAGTTAAAATCTAAATATATATCATATCTTGGATGAGTGGATCTTATCAACTTTTTTAGTTGGATTCACTCTGATGATGAGGGGATGATGCAAGGGAATTAATGAAACAATTAATAAAGCAATTAATGACAAAAAAGTAAATATTTGATCAACACACAGGTATATAGTGGTTCAGTCATAGTGACCTACTCCACTCTGGAAAACAACAACGATGGTCGGAGAACATTTATTAATAAAGTAAAGAGAGAGAGAGAGAGCAAAGGTTAGTTCCGAGAAATGTATGGTAGCTAGGAGAGAGAAATAGCTATGTGAGGGGTGTGTAGGGAGATGTCTGCTCATATAGAGAGAGCTTACAATTTAGAGGTACAGAGCCTTAGTTGAGGCAGTGGCGTGAGGGTAAAGGCACTAGTCCTTCGGGGAGTATAGCTACAAAAGGTTAATACATTTAAAGATAGCATTGATCTTCGAAAGTGGCTATCCCAATAATTGCTCCCCACATGCTCTAATCTTCTTGGACTCATCGGGCCTTGAATTGGGTTGAATCCACGAGCTGGGCTTGGAAGACCTTTTGGCTCATCTAGGTTTATTCAATTTAGTTGAATCTGGACTCATCATTTCTCCCCCATGCCCCAAGCCACAGTTATGACAAATAGGGGTTGAGGGTATGAGTGAGCTCCTTCAACTGGATAGACAAAAGGTTTCTTGCTCTGCACGGTTGCACGATAATAGTTTCTTGGTTCCCCCTATTTTGTTGTTGATCATGCACAGTGCAATCATTAAATTTGAGTGGATTTCACACTACAAACTTCCTTCCTCGATTTGGGGCATCTTTCATAGTTGTTACTTTCTTTTTCTTAGGGCTAAACAATCCTATCATATCTATAGATCATAGAGAAATTTGCTAGATCATGGAGGCCAGATGAAGGGTAAAAAAGACAGACGAGGATGGCGCTACTCGATGTGCATTGTTGGGCGGCCCAAAGAAAGGTATAAACGTCCATGTCCATCGAGGAGATCTTGTGGGAGCGGGCAGCATCCTTGGCGCTGATAGAGATAGTGTTCAAGGTGCTGACAATGTCAGACGGCGGGAAGGAGGCCTATCGCAAAGAAGGCAATGCCCATGATGTAACAGAAGTTGGCAGGAAAGGATTGAACGAGCTAGTTAGTGCCAGCAAGCTAGGCGGCACCAGCATGCTAGGCAGTGCTAGTAGGCTGTTGGGCGACGCCAGCAAGCTAGATAGCGCCAGGATGCTGTTGGCCGATGCCTTGCGAGCGCCAGGCTGGGTGGCTCCTTGTAAGCGTTGGGTGTTGGCTGGTGCTGGTGCTGGCTAGCGTTAGTGCTAGACGCAAACCCCACGAATGTGGGCAACACCTTGGAACAGGAGGTGACGCCAAGGCTAGTTGAGTGGCGCCCTAAGTCGAGTTGACGGAGGAGGATGCCAGGGCTGGTTTGGGCGACGCCAGGGAGGCATGGGCATAGTCAGTAGAGGGGAGCGCACGCTAGGGCGTCGGCAGGAGTATTAGAAAACCATGAAAAATTGACAATAATTTGAACGACCATAACTTTGCCCTCGGTTGTTTGTTTGAGGCAAAAAAAAATGAATTCAAGCATTTTTTCGGGATCTACGACATACAAACCGCTAAAGGCGGTTTAGGCAACAAATTTTCCCAAAAAATGATTTTCTCTCTGTGAATTTGAGATTTAAACACAAATTACTGAAACCGACAGCGGTGGGAAGTTACGTTATAGCTGACAGCTGTCAAGCATTCATGGGCGACGGATTGGTGTTTTGGGTTTTGCTAGAGAAGGAAACTATGATGGTTTTTGGCTAGGCAGAAGGCAAACCCACTTTCTCTAATCATGCTTTCTCCTTAACGTTTTTTTGATGTTGGTTCTTTATATTGACCTTATCTTTAATTACAGGTGTCTTGTTGATAGAGCGATGGTGGAGTCTCTCTATGCTACCTTTCCCTCTTCCCAAGAGGGCGAGGTTTGATGCCCCCAGTACTTTTCGACTGACGTCCGATGGCTAGGTTATTTTTCGAGAGCGGGATCTAGTGGTGCCGCCATTTCTTCCCAGACTGTGACTCTCGTGTGTACCAAAGCTAGCTCTTGTACCACTTTGAGAGTTAAGACTCTAATACGGTCTTCTACAGGGACTGTAGCTCCATATAGCTGTCGTCATTGTGGCTCGATGTCCATGCTTCGATGTGAATTTGGCCAACGAGTGGCTTTAGAGATCTGTAACTCTTGGGGATATCAAAGAGGTTGGATCTTGAGATCCATAGGGCATTATCAATACCGTGATGGAGGGGTTTTTCATTGTGTGCCTTTCTTCTCAACTTTGATTTTGTACCCGCGTCTTTTTCTTTATGTTTTGTTTTTTTGAATGCTTGTAAGTGGCTACTACTTTTTCCTGCCTTTTTTCAAGAACGATAAAGCTTAGAAAGGAATTCATGGATCTAGTAGAAAAGAGACAGACACGAGAGACTGTTAAGGAACAGTTGAGGTTGGCTCATGAGAGAGTAACACCTCTTAAGGTCGAGCTTTTGACAATTCGTGAGAGAGGCACTAAGTTGGAGATTGAAGCTACTTGAGAGCAGAGGCATGATTAGGCCGAGCTTTTTGGAGACTCGCGAAAGAGCGCGAAGCTGAAGACATAGACTACTTGGGAGCAAAGGTAGGATTAGGTTGAGCTTTTTGGCGACTCCCGAGAGAGCACAAAGTTGGAGACATAGATTGCTTGGGTGCAGAGGTAGGATAAGGCCGAGCTTTTTGGCGACTCGCGAGAGAGCACAAAGCTGGAGACCGATAAGGTGAGTGTCTGCACGAGAGCAGAGTTAGAGCTGTGAGCGTCCCGCGAGAGGGCCGTAAAAACTGAGGCTGAGCTACATATATCTCGGGAAAGGGTTGTCGTGGCAGAGTCTCATCCCATTGAGATGGAGATGAGGAGGGAGGCTGTTAAGAGGGCCATTGCAGACGCCTTTATTGATGGTTATGAAGAGCTTGACAGCTTTTTCTACTGTTGATTTCTCTGACTTTGTCCCATATGAGGCACTATGGGGTAGATGGTGACGTGGAGAGCCTTGATGATAGTGGATCGGGGAGCAGTGACTAATCGTCAAGAGTATGACCACTTTAATCTTTTTTTCTACCTTGTTGTTAGGTCATGTTCTGACTTTTGTAAATTGTTTACAAACATTATGAAATGAAAGCAAAACAGTTCTTGACACAATAATCTTCACAAATTTTTATTTAATAAAATAATAAATAACAGAATAAATCAAATGAAACAATAAATGACAAATAAAATGAGAGTCATCGGCTTATACCCACTATTAATAATAGCTCTTCAGGTGTTCGGCATCCCACAGGTGGGCCAAGGTATTCCCGTTTTCAGTGTGTTGTCATATCAAACACTTCCACCTAGAGGGCCTCTTAGGGTTTCTTAATCCTCATAGAAGTCACGTAGCATTCTCTGGCAGAGACTTGGTCTCTTCTAACTTCTCCAATCCCGCAGAGGGTTGGGAAATGAATAACAAAGTGATAGGTGGACGACACTACCCTTAAGGTGTATAGTGCAGGGCGTCCAAATATGATGTTGTAGGCAGAGGGATGGTCTAGCACTATAAAGTTTATCATGACGGTGGAACTTCTTAGTGTTTGTACCTGTTGTGATTGGCAAGGTGATGGAACCCAAAGGATAAGCCCTCTTACCTAAAAATTTGATGAAGGGAATTTTAATGGGTTGCAATCTTTCCCTTTCTAGATGAAGGCTATCATAGGCTGGTGCGAATAGGATATTGACAAAGTTGCCACTATCCACAAGAATTCTCTTAACCTGGTAGTTAGCTCTCATCACAGTTAAGATCAAAAGGTCATCATGGTGGAATTGGATCCCCTCAAAGTCCCTATCTGAGAAGGTGATGACATCTTCTTCCCTTTGTCGGGGTGTCTTCGCCGGGCAAGTCGTTCAACTCTACGTGTCTGGTTTTTCTGGCGGAGTTGGAGTCACCTCCTCTTCCTTGCCCTCCATAGATCATCTGAATTTCTCCAAGATGTTACTGGCATTCTCTGTAATCCTGGTCCAGCCCATGTGGTGGGGCTTGTCCCTTACCAGCAATGTACTGCCTCAACTGGTCAGGCTGTATGAGCTTCTCGATCTGCCTCTTGAGCTCATAGTAATCATCAATGTTGTGGACATGGTCGAGAAGGAAACAACAATATTTTTTCGGATTTCCTTGGTTTGGGGCAAACTTTATCTTTCCTGGCCACTGCAAAGTAGGGTTGTCCTGTATTTGGAATAGGATATGCTCCACCTAGGCATTGAGTGGCATAGAGACTTGTCTCTCTCTCAGAGGTAGGAGACCAATGCAATCCTTAACAGAGACTCTCTCTGTCCTATTCCTCTTGTTCATTTTTTTCTCTACTGCCTTCGCTGGTATCTTTTCTTTTCTCACTCTCTGGGAGAACTCACCTTGTCGAGCTTTGGTGACGTCCTCACCATTCATATACTTCTGTGCTGTAAAAGTGCCCTTTACAGCAATTCAGGTATCTTGGAGGGCAACTTCTTTAGGACTAAGAACATAAAGCTCCCGGAGCGCAGTCCCGCAATAAAGACAGCCATGGTTACCTTGTCGTTTGGTTCCTCGATCTGGAGAGCCTCCTCGTTAAAACGAGTGAAGTAGCTCCTAGGACTTTCATCCTAGTCCTAGTTGATGGTGCATAGGTGGGTAATCGGCTTCTAGTGTCGGCGTCCCCCATTAAATTGGGAGACGAATGATTTGTTCAACTCCGCGAATGAATGGATAGAAGAGGGTTTGATCTTCGTGAACCATTGTCGAGTAGATTCTTTCAAGGTGGTAGGGAAGACTCTAAACATAAACTCATTAGGCACGTTGTGGAGTTGCATGAAAGATTTATATTTGTCAAGATGATCTAGAGAGTCCTTGGTGCCATCGAAGATCTCGATGGCAGACATCTTGAACTTCGAGTGTAGGGGTAATTGACAACATCTGCAACAAACGGGGTGTCAGTACGCCTTACCAATAATCCACTGTCTCCGGTGTCTATGCTTTTATGGCGTTGAGGGCATCGTCAAATTGGTTTTGCACCTCCTTGATCTTCTCGTTCCATTGTTTAGGGACATCATTTGTTGGATCATTATAGTAGCTTTCATGATCCGCATACTAGTTCTCCCCCTCATCCTCCTACCCAAGATGGTCGACTGCATGTGAAGCATGTACATGAGAAAGGGGAACGTGTGAGGCGTCTGTGTGCAATGGGAGGATTCCCTAACGAGGGGCGCTCTGGCGTTGCATGGGGGCACCCTGGCGTTGGGTGCCACGGTGGGGAGCGCCTTGGTGCCTAAAGTGGGGAGGTTGTGGCACCTCTCCAATTATAGGGAATACTGTCCCCAACGCCTCCCGAGGTAAGCATCAACTAGATGATTTGTTAGTTTTGGCTTACCAATAATTGCATGGTGTCCAGAAGATGTTGCCCAACCATGGGAGTTATCGCAGTGGACGGTTTCGCTGGTGTAGGCAGAGACATAGCCTCCTCCTAGCAAGCTGTGTTGTTATCCTCCGGTTGTTGATTCATCGACCTGGTTATGATTGTCATGGATGTGAAAAGAGAATAGTAATAAAAAACTCAATCATGTCCCACAGACAGCGTTAAACTGATGATGCACAAAATAAACTTATGCAAGATCAACAGGCGAGTCAATGATGCAAGGGAATTAATGAAACAATTAATAAAGCAATCAATAGCAAAAAAATAAATATTGGGTCAACACACAGGTATATAGTGGTTCGGTCAAAGTGACCTACTCCACTCTGAAATACAGTAACAGTGGTCGGAGAACATTTATTAATAAAGTAAGGTGAGAAAGAAAGAGAGAGTGCAAAAGTTAGCTTTGGGAGAAATATGGTAGTTATGAGAGAGAAATAGCTATGTGAGGGGGTGTGTAGGGAGATGCCCTCTTATGTAGATTGAGCTTACAATTTATACGCACAAAGTCTTAGTTGAGGCGGTGACGTGAGAGTAAAAACACTAGTCCTTCGAGGAGGATAGCTACAAAAGCTAAGTATAATTAAATATTATCTTGATCTTCGAGAGTGGTTATCCCAATGATTATTTCCCACATGTTTTAATCTTCTTGGACTCATTGGACCTTGAACTGGGTTAAATCCACAAACTTGACTTAGTTGACCTTTTTGGTTGATCTAGACTTATTTAATTTATTAAGTCTGATCCGATTGAATTTGAGCTCATCACACTCATTCAAAAATATATGTATTTAAATTTTAATTTTTGACATTTATTTACATTATGTACCTTTTATCATATGGATCATATGGCGGTGGGCCAAAAATTGAAGTTGAGCACTTGAAGTGCACTCACGGGGGGGGGGGGGGGTTACAAAGAAGTGCTTGTGAGGGTAATGAATACGAAATTAATAAATTCTTGCAGAAGGGTTCAGAAATGAATGCAGATGCAGATGTGACCGAAGTTCCCCCTCGTGGAGTTGTCTACCCGACCCATACAATTAAATTTCGATACCGTACAACTTTTACTGTATTTTTTTATGTTTTTATTATATTTATAAATATTTTTATCATTATTGTTGTATTGAAAATGTAATAAAAATAATTATTATAATAATAATAAAAATA
>CM042188.1:28407842-28418542 GCA_023539305.1 Ilex asprella | reverse complement strand
ACTGAATTAGAATTAGTCATTGAAATCAAATTATGGCAAAAAAAAAAGTGGGGGGTAATTATTCTAATAATATTAAAGTGAATCTCAAACAAGTCTATTTCGTGGAGCATCACCATATTCAATCATAACCTCTAACTTTTATTTTCTAATATTTGTTACAAAAAATAAATATAATTTCGATTCAAAAGAAGAATAATCAGATTGTACGAAAGTGTTTTGGAAATTATAATAAGATTGTGAGTCTATGGTGCTATTAGAGATTTCATAATCAGATTGTACGTAAATTTTTCTTGGAATTGTACCCAACAAAAAATAGAGATATTCGGGCCAACACCTACCAAAATTGCTTGTAATATCATGCCCTTATAATTATTATGGCTGGTTTATGAGGCCTTAGGTACCCTAAGATTTGCATGAAATTGCTTCACGAATAATTAATGTCGTAGATTCGTACGAACTAAAAATTAGAGGGAACTAAGGTTGACAATTTTTAACATCACTATCATCATGACACGGTATGAAATTATTGAATATTGGCAAAGCTTTGATGAGTCGAGTCTAAATTAGATTGATCGATTAGATCCGTTAACAAATATATCGACGTGAATTTTAATATACTTGACTTATGCACAATATGAACCCACAATATATGTAAGTATGTATGTATACATATATATATATATGATTACGTATAAGTTGGGTATAGATAAAATAAAATTGGTATAATATATTATACTATAATCCCGATATAATATGACTCATTATCAAGAAAAATATGGGATTGAACCAACATCTTTAGATGAGAAACCCAGATGATTCAAAACATATGAATAAATTCCAAAGATAACGATTCGAAAAAAAAGACTTCCTCATGGGAAAATAAGTTTATGTAATATAGGGAAAAAATAATTGATTGTTGTTTGATTTATTTGTAATAATTACTTAAGAAAATAATAAATTAAAATAAATAGAATAAACAGTATAAAAAATGCATATGTGTCACTAAACACAAAAAATAAGTATGGCACTGCATCGTGGTCGGATCCAACAAGATTGATACACTTGCTTCATTTGTACTTTGGTATGGAAGAGACCGTTATTTACCTAGTCTAATATAGGCTTAAGGTGACAAGGGACGAGGAGGAATATATGCCGGTCAAATAAATACATAATTATTGAGGATGTCGTTAGGGTATCGAAAAATATTTTTTCCATACCGTACTTTCATTTTTTTGACAAACAAGGAAATGTCATGTATCCCATTTTTTTTATTTTATAATTTTGGATAAATTATATTAGAGATTCTGAAAATATGAAATTTATTTTATTTGGTCCATAATATTTTAATTACATTATTTTAATATCTAAAATATAAAATATATTTTTATGTAGGCCCTCAAACAGACAGTGTCTAGATTGTTAATAATTTTTTATCATAAACTTGTTACATAATACCTAAATATGAAAAATAAATAATAATTAGATAACTATTGACCAAATTTTTACCCAAAATTTGATCTAAAAACTATCTAAATTATAAAGTTTTAATCATGAGTTATCTAAATTTTGATTAAGAACTACTTATATTACACATTTTTTTGTCAAGAGCAACTCAAATTTTGAATAAGAGCTACTCAACTTATTTTTTGTCTATATTTTATTTACATATCACGTGACAAGTTTATGATAAAAAATAATTAATAATCTAAACGTTATCTGCTTAAAGCACCACATAAAAATATTTTCAATATTTTAGAGATTAAAATGATACAATTGAAATATTAGAGAGCAAAATAAGATAAATTACGTATTTTTAGGATCTCTAATATAATTAATTCTATAAATTTTAATTATTTTATTATTTTTAAAATTAATAATTACAGTTCATTCAATTCAAAAATCGACCGATACAGCCACAGCTAGTTATTAAGGTAACAAGTGTCAGTGAGTGGTCAAAATCAATGCACGTAAGGTAGGCAAAATCGAGGCTTCGAGGACACAAAAGGCTTAACCATGATAAAAGGAAGGGAAAAGAAAAGAAAAGAGCCCTACTTTTATTGCTGGCTCTGTCCTTATTTACCTTTTTTTTTTATCAATTAACCCTCATCAATGCACTAATTCTATTTTTGTCAAATTTGTCACCAAATGTTTCTCACTATGCCACTTCATTTGTTGAAGGGAATTTAGTGCAGAAATTTGGTGAGGAACAATTTACAATTAGTCTTCTTTATTAGTATTTCGAAACTCACGGAAGAGTTAAAATTCAAATTTACTAATGATACGATTTTTTTAGTACAAATATGACGTGATATTAATCTAAAAATGATTATCGCATGGCGTAGATAGACTACTTATTATTTGCTTGAGCATGTCGTTCACTTGGTTAAATAGGTAATACGAAGTCGATTTGAAAACACGATCTCTGTTACTGCTAGTTAATTCTTTTGATGCTAGACTAATTTTGTGTATTGATATGAAATCTTATTTTAATATTGTAGGACCTATAAATACACGTGAACGATCAAATTAGTAGTAAAATAGAAGTGAATCTATCAATTTGGAAGTTTATAGAACTCGCATGTCAACTATTACAAATGTAGAGTATGAAATATTTTTACCACTGTGCCTTTCATGGTTATGGACTTGTAGCTTACTAAATCAAACACCATCATTAACCATGGGATTTCGTCGTACCAAAAAGCCCATTAGTTCTATGCCACCCCCCCCCCCCCTTCCCCCGGGGAATTTCTCATCACTAGCAAAAAAATTTGTCATAATATTTCTCTCTTTTTTCATCAGGGATAAGACTTCTTGTGTATAGGGTCGGGTGGTGCCTTTTATTTTTTTTTTAAAATTCTTTGAAGTTTTATAATTTTTTACTAAGTAACTCTTACAATTACACAAAGTTCGTTCTTGTAAACTATTTTTTCAATTTAACAATTATCCTTTTTACCCCAACACATGAATATGAAAAATTGAGCCCCTTATGTCTAATTTCTCGATTTGTTCCTCCTCTAATGCATTGACAGATCAAGATTCTAGTTACCTTTTTTTTTAATGGTCAATGATGATTGGATCAATTTATGTACAACTCGACTAATTTTTTGCCCATTTAGATCAAAGGTAGGCTATCTACTCATTTACCATTACTTGCTGTTACACATCATTGAATAAACGTTCCTCACTATAAATGTTGATTCAAACATCAGTTTTGACTCCATAATTGCACTGGAAAAGATTAAACAAGATACCTTTATTTTTTGCATGGATTAATCATTACTTGAAAGATGCCCCACAGTGGCTTATTTTCCACTTCGAATTAATCACTGCTACAAAAAATTATTGGATTCTCCCTAGTGAAAAGGAAGGAAAGAGAAATGCACTCCAATAAACAAACACCGCCATGGTCCCCTCTTGTTCCCAAAAGCAAACTAATGATATTCTCATATCAACTAACCATTCAACTACAAGAGTTCTTTTTCTTTTTTTTTTTTGGTTCAAACGTTGAAGGGTTTTGAACCAATTTATGCGTATTTCGATTAATTTTATTTTCGATTCAGTTAAAAATAGGTCATTCACTTTTGAATTAAAATATTCATAAAAGATAAAATTCCTCGTAACTTGATTTCGATGAGATGTTTGAATTGACAATTCGTCTTTGTTAATATTTGACCGAACTTACTATAAATATCGGTGAACTTACTATAAATACTGGTGAATTTATAATTCAATTTGGTAAAGTTGCAATACAATGAGCTGTTTGGGATTAATTTAAGAACGTTATTGAAACTTTTGAGGATCTTGATTTCGTGAATAATAAGTTCATCAAAAAAATTATAATAAGAACATACTTACTGTTTACTCCTCCGCTATGTAGTCAAATCGATCAACCAATCACTGTACGTCATTCCCACATTTTCTGCAACCTTTCTCTAATTCCCATGCACCATTATCTCAATCAAAAAACCATACATAAACATATCATAAACCGACACAGTTATCTTCCATTGGGTTGTTTACAATTGCCTGTCTCTCTCTCTCTCTCTCTCTCGCTGTCTCTGCACTAGTCTACAAGTTCCAATGGAGATACGCCACCACTCCCACTTCAACCTTCTCATCATTTCTGTGATGTTTATCCCAGCATTTTCAGCCATTGATCCCTTCTCAGAGGCACTACTAAGCTTAAAATCAGAACTCATAGATGATTCCAATAGTCTCAGAGATTGGTTTCTACCATCTGGAGAGATACAAAATGAAAAGATCACTGCCTGTTCTTGGTCTGGTGTGTCCTGCAACAAAAACTCTACTAGGATTATTGGCTTAGACCTGTCTATGAAGAGTCTTGGTGGTGCTATATCAGGAAAGCAATTCAATCTCTTGGTTGATCTCATTGATCTCAACCTCAGTTACAACTCATTCTCTGAGAAACTCCCAGTGGGTATTTTCAATCTCACCAATCTAAAAGTCTTGGATATCAGCAGGAACAATTTTTCTGACCTATTCCCTAATGGGATCTCCAATCTTCAACATTTAGTTGTTCTTGATGCCTTCAGTAACAGCTTTTCAGGGGCCTTGCCGACCGATGTTTCGCTGATTGAATCACTCAAAGTACTCAACTTTGCTGGGAGTTACTTCACTGGTCCAATCCCATCAGAATTTGGTTCATTCAAAAGCCTTGAATTTGTCCATTTGGCTGGGAATTTTCTAAGTGGTACTATACCACCAGAACTTGGGAAGCTAAAAACAGTGACTCATATGGAGATTGGATACAATTCCTATGAGGGAAACATTCCATGGCAATTGGGTAACATGAGTGAGCTTCAGTACCTTGATATTGCTGGTGCAAATCTCTCTGGTTCAATCCCAAAACAACTCAGCAACCTCACTAAACTTGACTCACTTTTCCTCTTCAGAAACCAGCTAAATGGGGCGATTCCATTTGAGTTAAGCCAAATTACTACTCTAAGAAGCTTGGATCTTTCTGATAATTTACTCTCTGGGCCTATTCCTGAGAGCTTTGCAGAGCTGAAGAATCTGAGACTGCTCAGCCTTATGTACAATGACATGAGTGGCACTGTTCCTGAAGGTATTGCAAAACTTCCACAACTTGATACTCTTCTTATATGGAACAATTTCTTTTCTGGGTCGCTCCCGGAAAATTTGGGGAGGTTCTCAAAACTCAAATATTTGGATGTTTCAACAAACAGTTTCAATGGTAGCATTCCACCAGATATATGTGCAGGAGGAGTGTTGTTCAAATTAATCCTGTTTTCAAATAATTTTTCGGGTGGCCTGTCTCCATCTCTCTCCAATTGTTCCTCTCTAGTTCGTCTCCGAATCGAAGATAATTCATTCTCAGGTGATATCTCAATGAATTTCAGTAATCTTCCTGATATTGCCTATGTAGACCTCTCTAGAAACAGGTTTACTGGTGGAATTCCTGCTGATATATCCCAAGCTTCCAAGCTTCAGTACTTTAATGTGTCCAATAATCCAAATTTTGGTGGCATAGTCCCAGAAAATACTTGGTCTCTGCCACTTCTTCAAAACTTTTCAGGGTCATCCTGTAATATTTCAGGTCATATTCCTTTGTTCCAGGATTGTAAGTCCGTATATGTAATTGAATTGAGCATGAACAGTTTATCAGGAACTGTCCCTGAAAGTGCATCCAATTGTCAGGGTCTTGTAAGAATGGACTTGGCTAACAATAACTTAACAGGTCATATACCTGTGGAGCTTGCTAGCCTTCCGGCTATTAGTGTCCTAGACCTATCACATAATAGTTTAAGTGGTCCAATACCGATAAAATTTGGAAATTCCTCAAGTTTAAAACTTCTGAATGTCTCGTTCAACAACATCTCGGGTCCAATTCCATCAGAAAAGATTTTTAGAACGATGGATAGAAGTGCATTTGTTGGAAATCCAAAGCTCTGTGGAGCACCACTTCATCCTTGTTCAAATGGGAAGGGAATTGAAAATGGACTGGATTTAGGAAGCAAAAGGACACAGAAGCTTGCATGGATTCTCATACTCTCTGCAGTTGTGGTTATATTAATCACAGTTTCAGTTTTTGGGATATTTTACTTCCATAAAGGAAGTCAAGGCCACTGGAAAATGGTTTCTTTTATTGGACTTCCTCAATTCACAGCCAATGATGTTTTAAGAAGCTTCAATTCTGTAGAAGCCGTGGAGGCGGTGGTGGTGCCACCACTGTCTGGTTCAGTTTGCAAAGCAGTTCTGCCCACAGGAATAACAGTCTCGGTGAAGAAGATCGAGTGGATGCCCAAGAGAATGAACATTATGTCGGAATACATTAACCGTATGGGAAATGCAAGGCACAAGAATTTGATAAGATTGCTTGGATTTTGCTACAATAGGAATATGGCTTATCTCTTGTATGATTACTTGCCTAATGGAAATTTGGCTGAGAAGATCACAATGAAGAGAGATTGGGCAGCCAAGTATAAAATTGTGATGGGGATTGCAAAGGGACTGTGCTTCCTTCATCATGATTGTTGTCCTGCAATTCCCCATGGAAGTTTGAAGGCTAGTAATGTATTGTTCGACGAAAATATGGAACCCCATTTGGCTGAGTATGGGTTTGAGCTATTGGCTCGATTGAATCACAGTCCATCGCTGGCAACGTTCTCCAGGATGGAAACAGGTATCCTATTAAACTCCTATTCAGACAATGTAGAGTTACATTCATTAATATCTTTGAAGCATTCCTTATGGCGGGGTAAGTAATTATGAGGTAAAGCATGACATCTTGTATGAATTGGTTTCCATCCAGAGTCTGATTGAATCCATTTTAAGAGAACATGCTATGTCTTATATAAAGACTGGTGAATCCAAGTTCCTGTCAATTTTCCTGTTGTACATAATGTTCTATGGATTGTCAAAAATAGTAACTTGCCCAGTAACCAACAAACAGGTAAGAACCTTCATGGAAAGTTCCTATGTAGTCATATTTTAGAGAATGTTTTGGAGCTTTTGATTAATGGATTACCATTCAAGGAAGTTGGGACTTGTATGAATAAAAGTAGACCCTCAAGGTTTATATCTTTTATGAATCTATATTTTATGAGAACGTTTTAGAGCTTTTGATTAGTGGATTACCATTCAATAAGGAAGTTGGTACTTTGTATGAATAAAAGTAGACCCTCCAGGTTATTATCTTTTATGAATCTATTCTTAATGACCTCCAAGAATAGAAAGTAGTTGAATTGTTTCCTAAGAAAGCACAAGGTGAATCATTGTTTTGCCATGAAAGAAGCTTCTACATATATGATGGTAAGGGTGCATTTACCTTGCTTTCTCTAAGACTCGGAGTGACGGGAGTCTCGTACACTGTGTCGCTCTTATATATTTTACTCGTAAGCAGGGAGTTCCTTACTTTTTTCCGGTTTAAATGTTGGACAGGTGAGCTCAACAGCATCACAAAAGATGACCTTTACGAGGACATATACAACTTTGGGGAGATCATTCTGGAAATCTTGACAAATGGCAGACTGAAAAATGGAGTAAGAAACCTACAGAGCACACCAAAGGAAGCTCTTTTAAGAGAGGTTAATGAAGAGAATGAAGTTGGCACCTCTAACTCATTCCAAGAGGATCTAAAATTGGTTCTTGACGTTGGTTTGCTCTGCACCAGAAGTAGGCCATCAGATAGGCCATCCATGGAAGATGCACTGAAGCTTCTATCTGGGTTGAAGCCACCAAAAAAATAACAAGGCTCGTGAACGAGAAGTCGAAGATATCAGTTGCACATGATTGCATTAAACTGTTAAATGACTATGAACAGATATATGTAGTTTAGCTGATAAGGTTTGATGTTTTATATTTGATTTGTTTGATATCTTGAGAACTAATGGAATGTTTTGTTGTAAATTAGAGGCATATAAGTTTGTGTATCTGTAAATCTTCAGCATGTAATTTGAGCAGTGGTTCATTCTGATCTAGTACAGTAAAAGTTGTGCCATTGTAATCAAATGTTAGTTAGATCCACTTTCATCATCTATACAGGCTTCCTGGTGAATGCCAAAAATCCTAGATATATTGTTTCATGAAATCAGAACATTACGTCGTAATTTATCTCAGAGAGCAACCTTAAGTTCATTAGAGATACTTCATATATAGATCCCTTGATCTGAAAACAAAAGCATTAAACTTAATATGACTGCCAGAGTGAGACAAATACTCGGGAAATCTGAAACTGTGGCTGCGTGGATTAGCAATAATATGGCTTCCAATGTAAATCGGATTCAAATATTGTTGCAGCATCTAATGTTTGATGCATGAAATCGAAAAAACAAAATCAAAAGGAAGGACATACTAATGTGTCAAAACACATTGAGTGAGACAAATGCTCGGGAAATCGGAAACTGTGGCTGCGCGGATTAGCAATAATATAGCTTCAAGTGTAAATCGGATTCAAATATTGTTGCAGCCTCTAATGTTTGATGCATGAAATCAAAATCAAAAGGAAGGACATGCTAATGTGTCAAAACACATTGATGCAAAAATAACGTTGCAATTAAGCCACTGTGAGAAAACAAACTGGATCCTCTAATTTATTCAACAATCTGAATAGACAAACAACTGGTTTCTGGTATTGAGACCGATGAAATGGAAAAGAAAGGAACTATATCATCATCCACGAAACAGTGGCATGTCGGATCCAGTAAACACTGGAGCAGATTAGTTTTTGAAAGGGATTTGAGCAGTGAGATTCGGTATTTAGGATCAGCTCATGGCAAGACAATGAATTGTGGTTATCTTAACAAAAGTAGCATTTAAGTACATATATGAAAAATATATTAACAATAAAGAACAGAAATAGTCACACTATTGCAGAATGTTTATATATAAAACCAAATTGGCTTGGAAATCAGTGAACCACCATTTAAGCAGCTATGTTGAAATATCAGAATCAGGGCTACCTTATATAGATGTTCACTTCATTCAACACTCAACTGAAGGCCCCAAAGTGACACAAAATCAGTTCATTTAAATGGAATTTTCAATACCATGTTATCAAAATGATACAAGCTTTCTGGGAACTAGCCAGCCTCAAAGAAACAAAAGCTTTTGCCTTTGGGAATGTGCAGAGTGAGTACATATATCTGTCTAGAAATCGAGAATTTTTCTTCTCAACCCTCTTTAGAAACTCTGGCTTTCATGGTTAAAATGAAGCATGATGTGTGTACTTTTGGAATCAGAATCCAATGGATTCTTTAGAAACCCCACATTATCCGATTACATGAACCTGTTGCCCCTTTGCAACTTTCAAATCTCATCAGATTTCTTGAGAGAGACTTCCTATGTGGTTCCATTTGCTTCCGGTCTAGACCTTTCAATCACTCATACCAAGTAACAGTGTTGGGCAGTGAATGCAATCCACTCTGCTGCAGAAGTCACACTGAGTTTGTTTAGTGGTCGAATAAGTAGCAAGACGTAAATCCACATGTGCTCGTCCCAAGTTTGTCCCCAGCCATACAAAACCGGGTATAATCAATGTTCATGGTTCCTGGTGAGCACGCACATTTATATTATAATCATGAATCTAAAGGACGCATGCTTAGAATTATTACCCGTTACCAAAAAAAAATCCATACTGCTGCAGCAGACAACTCCCCCTTCAGAATAAAATTTTCTCCTTGAACTTGATGCAATGAAACTTCCATAAAGAAGTCATGTTTTCTTATTTCTAACCTTCTTTTTACTATATAAATTGTGTGTGTGTTTAAAACATTCCCATTTTCATGATCCTTCTGTGCTAAAGTTGACAGTGAAATGCATTATCATCTTAGAGCATTTACAACTTTACATAAATCACAAATGTTGTGCACGAGAACCACAAAACAAAAAAAAATAGTAAAATGAAATAAGGAAACATATAACAAAGAAATTTATGTGGTTTGACTTCGAAACCTTTTTTTTTTTTTACCCCGGGCTAGTGACGCATCTTTTGACTTGGAAACCTACGCTGTAAATTCACTGTCAAAGATATTCAATTACAAAGAGTTTTCTGAAACTAAAGCAAGAAAAATGATAATCAAAACATCCCGAATTTAAATTAATTATAAAAAACAAATATTTTTGTTTCTAAATAGAATCAAGTTTTTCTCGGTAAGCAAAAAATTGACTTACAAAATACCATCTATCAACTATTTTGGTTAAATTCCAAAAATAAATCCCAAAAAATGGTCTATTGGGCCTACTATTAAGAAAGTTTTTGAACTAGAATTCAAAAAATTTCTTGCAAAGTGTTTATGAAACTGAAATGACATAGAAGAAATACACAGCAACAAATAAATGCGCCAGTACTTGTCTTTGGAAAAACAAAATGAAAGTCATAGTTGTACATGGAAACAAAAATTTCCTTTTCTAATAACAAAAATTTATTTTCTTAATAACAAAATTTTTCTTTCCTAATACTCCTCCCCAAGTTGGTGCTTGAAGGTCCGTAATGCCCAATTTGCGAGTAAAGTAGTCAAATAGTTCCCGGCCCAAAGGTTGGGTGAAAATATCCGCAATCAGATTACCAGCAGGGAGGTGCGCAGTAGAGATCAGACCACTACGAAGCTTCTCTCAAACAACATGACAATCAATCTCAATGTGTTTCAACCTCTCATGAAAGACAGGATTCTGAGTGATGTAGAGTGCGAATTCATTATCACAATAAATGGTCATTGGAC
>CM042188.1:28329195-28397842 GCA_023539305.1 Ilex asprella | reverse complement strand
TCCTTAACATGCTGAGAAAGCCATGTTGTTCTCCCGTCTGTAGCAATCGAGCAATATCGTTATTGTCAAAGAGAAATGATGTTGCCAATATCGCTATGAAATGATAAATAGTCAAAGAGAAAAGAGATATTGAATTTTTAGAGAGAATGAAATATATACGGATGAAAAATGAGAAAAATGATCATATTGATAGACGAATTATACTTTTTTGAATTTTTATTTTGGCGGTTAAAATTTCAAATTTGAATTTTAATGGTTGAATTTTAAAATTTGAATTTCGGCAATTTGAAATTTAAAATTTAAAATTTTTACTATAAAAATATATCTGTTAAATTGCAATCGTTATAAAACTATACCAATTAAAATATAATCGTTAAGTTTAATTATATTTTTTAATAAAAAATATTAAAATGACACCCCATTTTGGCACTGCCATTGTAACAGATTTATAATTCAGGGATGCCAAAACACCGTTCAAGGTTGCAAATGAATGATTTGACAACCCAAAATGACAACTCCCTTTAGAGTTGCTCTAAGACAGACATATCCAATCAGCAGTATGCATCTTAAGTTAGTAGAATGGTTGAAAATGAGAAAAAAAACATAACTCCATTTTCTCCGAGATCAACAAAAGATTAGGTTATAGTACCCATATGCAATGTATCAGTCTAATTTATGATAGGAATATTCAAATTTTTGATTACCTGCAATTTCCTACCATATCTGATTCTACCTGACTCTATTGATCGGCTAACCAAAAAAATCGGGTATGAATGCGAAAGATTTTTTGATCTTCTGATTAAATCGGGTAGGAATACAAAATACCCATCAAATTTCCGTATTCTTACCATATCCTACCCGCATATATATATTTAGTAATTATAAGATTATTTGTATAGTATAATTTATAACATTGTTATTGTTGTGGATATTTTTTTGGTCAGGCCATCCGATATCCGAAAGTCATTTTGGGCTTCGACTAATCCGGATTCGAGCCGGGTAGGACCACAAGGGCGGCAAAGCTTTCCCTACCGAGCGCAGCTGCATTCCCAAGACATTGTTGTGAATGTTTGAGTTGCGAAAATATTGACTTATTTTTATGCAGGTTACATGATTGGTGGTGATCTATTAGAACAATTATGATTTTTGATATATTTCATATGGTTTAAACCTAAAATAGTTGTTATTGTATTTCTGCAACAATTATGATAGATCGATGTTTATGCCTTGAGCTTTCTTGTATTTTATTGTAATTGTTTTACATTCAGTGTTATTTGTTTATTGTGTTATTAAATTAGTTTAGGTTATTTAATTGAATTGTTAAAATAATTTAAAAATTAATAACTACAAAAGTGTTCATCCGACTTCCTATCTGATTAATTTGGACGAAAGTCGGATAGAAATACCACACTTGATCGAATAGGGTAAACCAAAAAAAAATTCTTCTGCAAAATATCAGATAAGAAGATAGAAGACCATATTTCCTATCCGTAGGGTAAGATTATTTTATTTTTTATATTATTTTTATAATTAATGACAACAAATCAATTAAACTAAAATTAATATCTTTCAAATCAACTTCAATATGGTACCCATTTTTTTTTTATTTTTTACGAAACACCTATTGCTAATACATTCTTTAGGACATGAAGATATTTTAACTCGAAATTTTGTAATTATAAAATTGGGTTATTGGTTGTGGAAATTCATTCTAAAGAAATTTAATGGTGAAACAATAAAATGAAAAAAAAAAGACTATGCAGAAAGTTGCCTTTTAAAATTAATTTTTCAATATTATAACTTTTTGAACCAATTAAAATTAATTAATTGAAAATTTATGACAACAAATAAATTTTTATAATATTATTAAAAAAAATCGACAACATAACTTGATCCCCAAATAAAGGCCCCGTTGCTTTATTCTCCAATCAATTATGCCTAGCTTTATTTTCCAATCAATTATGCCTAGCTTTATTCTCTCTCTCTCTCTCTCTGCGTCATTGATTCTTATTTAGCAACGCCAGCATGATGCTATCTACGCCATCTACGTATACTTCTCTAGCATACGGTGAATGGTGTCTTTTTTGTTAAGTCACTCTACTAATAGACCACGTAAAATTGGTAAAATTAGAATGACACCCATTATAGTATCTGACAATTGCAGTGATATCCTTATGTGTAGTCTTTGAAATTATAGTACACCCCTCTTGATTTGGATATTTATTTTATGGAAGTGAATCGATTTAATATATTTTTTTCTCTCAATTTCACTTAAGAGGAGGCTATTTACCATGATTTCAAGTAGTATACACTATTTAGAAGTGGGTGACCCCATTTTGTCCATGGTGAGTTAAATTAGAAGAAAGTATAATTATTGAGTTTTTGTTTTGTTTAACAATCGATCTAGAATTGATTTTTCTTTTAGAATAAAATTTTAAAGACATATTCTAGCAACAATTGTTTAATAGGAACATTGTGTAATAAGAGAAGGAAGAGGATTCCACAAAGGTGGATTGTGGATCTTAGTTCATTGCCTTTGAATTATAGTTACCAAGCCACTTACGACGCATTTTCGTAGTGAAAATTCAAGGGAGGAAGTTTCTAACCATATAATTGGTTGAGGTAAAATTTTTTGAACTTGTAATCTAAGGTTAAAACTAATGAATTAGGTTAGGTGGGTTAATTTGTAGTAAATCCATTTTAATCTCTTTTCTTTTTTTCCATATTAAGTGCATTGGGTGTGATAAAATATTTGTATTTGAATTACTTACATAAGTTTGCTGTTAAAATTGAAATATCACCAGAGGCTGCTCTGCATGATATATGTGTTTTACATTCTTATTCCTTTTTAACATCTCCACACATCTTATTCAAACATAAATAATCACCCATAAAAATGTTAGAGATTTTTGATTGGAACATTTTGTGGAAGTTAGAGGAATTTAAAAACTATACATATAGCAAGTTGTAGGAAATGTGAAAAGTTAGATGAGTGGTTAGATAAGTCATATGAAAAATCTTGCTTAAACAACATCTTGGTTTTTTATGGATCCCACAAATGTCAAGTGGGATCAGATAAAGTTACAGTAGATGATGAAATTAAATTGATTTGATAAATCTTCAAATTACAATGATCCAAATTTCACACAAACATAATAATTTATATAGGATCCAAATATTTTTAATGACATTATTGGTCCTTTTGATGCAATTATAGATTATGAGAGGCAATTCTAATTTAGTCAATTTATCATGAAAGTTAAAAGGGAGTAAATGAATCGTGTATTGATTGTTCTTTAACTGTAAGTCTTTTTCTTTCATATGTAAAAAGAAAATAAATAAATTAATTAAATTTCGAGATACTTCATTAAATGCTTCTTTAAGAATTAAACTTCTATTTCTCTATATTTCGAGAAAAAATATCTCTTGTTTCTTATTTCTATTCCAATAAGAATGAATACTTTGATTCGCGTTACTCATCATTCCTTTTATTGAGCTTTATTACTTTGTAGGTTTTCCATTGACATTTTATGGCCACCAAGTAATTTAAATGGTAGATCAATTGGAAAACTGTAATTGAGAATTAGGTTAGTATCATTTTGTACTGTAAAAGATGTTTCAATTCTCACCTTGAAGTTTTAAAATATTTTAAATCTCAAAATACACCATCAATGCCATAAAAAAAAGTTGTAAAGGGACATATAACAAAATTATTGTCAATATTTTCTGATAAAACCCTAGTTTATTGTCGTATTTATACGACTTATTATAACAAAAAAAAGTTGAGGACAAATTTAATGTGGGCTAGTTTGCAATTGTTTTAAGAGATTGAAGATATAATTTTTTTAGGGGTACAAATTAAGAATTCGGACATCTTTTGGGAGGTCCCTAGAAATATATTTGTTAGCAAGCAATGGGCATATATGCCTATGTTGTATTTGTACACCTCGGAGACCCTTCCCCTTTTAAATCCGGCTGACAATTCTACTTTCAAACCCACTTCTCACGCATACGCTAGGAACTTAACATCAAAAGTCTCTCTCTCTCTCTCTCTCTCTCTCCCCCTCACACACACACACACACACACACACACACACACACAAAGGGTTCACGGTTCACACTTCAGAGTCAAGCAGAGTCAATCCTCTGCGCAGCTTTTGATCACCACCGCCGTGATCACCGTCATGGGTGGTGGTGACCCCTCGAATTATGTGCTCACAGCAACTTCGATCAGTAAACAGCTATCAAGTCTCTCCGTAAATGGTGATGATCCGGGGAATAATGTTGCTGACATAACTACAACTTCGATCAGTGAACAGCTGTCGAGTCTGTCGGTCAATGATGATGAACAATCCAGTGATGGAGCTCAGAGGACAGAGAAAGACCCAAGAAAGATTGCAAGAAAGTAATGAGTTTTTTTCTTTTTTGTTAATGCCCTTGCATTTTGCTTTTTGGGTTTTGTTTTTCTTTGATAAATTTGTTGGGTGTACGGAGTTTCTATGCTATCTTTCTGTTTGGTTACTGATGAAACTATTGTTTTTTGGGTTCAGGAAAACACATAGCTTTGGATTTATGGTTGTCTCCTTTTTTGTCCATATAATTGCATTTTGCTTAGTGGGTTCTACTTTTATTTGATAATTTCGTTGTGTGTATGGAAATTTTGATATAGCTCTGTCTTTGGCGGTTGCTGTGTAAGTGGAGGAAAATCGAAGCCGTAAATTTTGATTTATTGGTAGAAAAATTATGAGTTTGGATGCTTTCCAACTGCATTTATATGTGGGGATCTCTTGTTCTTGTAGTTCATGCAAGTGGTTATATTTTTGAGTTCTGTTTTTTCTTTGATTAGTTTGTCCATGCAAGAAGTGTACTAATATATTTCTGTTTGGTTGCCAAGTAATGGGAGGGAAATGGAAGAAAAGATAGAATTCAAATATGTTTTGTAATATTGTTTTTGAATTACTTCTACGGGCATCTTGTCATGGGTTTCTTTTCTTTTTCTTTTTTACGCCCCTTCCAAAGTTTGGCAATTTATTCTTCTTAGCTTGGTTTTTGTCAGATGTTAAATTTCGGAAACATTTTACTTTTGGCTGTTGTTGTAACCATACCCCCCTCCTTCCCCCTCTCTCCCTTCAAAAGGAGGGAAGAAGAATGTAAAACTCAAATCAAATTTTTAACTGAGTGGATCTTCTGTTTTATCTGGCCTCAGATGATGAAACAACTCACTTGATATTTTCTTATTTCCTAGATTTCTGTAGTGACCAAAGAGAAAAATGTGCTTTATTTCTTTCCATTTCTGTTCCTTCTCAGGTATCAGATGGATCTTTGTAAGAAAGCCTTGGAGGAGAACATTATTGTGTATTTGGGAACAGGTTGCGGGAAAACTCACATTGCAGTGTTGCTTATATATGAGATGGGTCACTTGATAAAGAAACCCCAGAAGAACATTTGCGTTTTTCTTGCTCCTACAGTTGCTTTGGTTCAACAGGTGAATTATTTTTTTATTTCTTCTGTTTTGGTGTTGCTAATTATTAGATAGGTGTTGTCTCTCATACACAGGCATATTGCTTGATTTTATTTTGGTGGTCATTTAGCCAATGGCAAATGGTTGTGACTAATAGTGCCATTCATTCATTTTTTGAATGAAAATTCAGGGAAGATAATGTGTCTACTACCGAGGAATGACCCATATCATGAAATTGAGAAGACATCTAGCTAGAATCCAACTATCTTTTTCTTTCCAGCAGTCTTTACTGGACTGAAATGTGAAGTAATCCAATTTAAGGGCAGGGATCAGTAGAAATTTCAATTGGTGACTATAAAGTGAAGTATTAATCTTTTCTGCTTTAAAATCTTGTAATGCTTGGAAGAAGCTAAGAGCATTCATCGCGTGAGTTAATGGGGCATGGGTGATAATTCCAATGGTTGCCTGTGAGGATGGGAATCTTCCATGGCTTAGATTCAAGCCCTCTCCTCCACGGCCTGCGGATAATGATGAAGTACATGCTTGCCTAGTTGGATCTAGCGCTTATATTTAGTTGAGGAGGAAGAAAGAGAGAATAGAAGAGAAGAGAGAAATCGGGGAAAATATACAGGAGAAATGAGAGAGCTATAATTCTGTCAGACATTTATTTTTAGTGATATATCATGCACACATGGTTACAAAAATAACCCTTGTAGGGCCTTGCCACTTTGCTTAATGCTCTTCTTCTAGCGAGTCAAGATATCACGAATATCTGTCATGCTAAGACTGAGCACTTCATTAGAAATTATAGTGCTAATATCTGTTTATTATCACATGTGGCATGCAAATTAATGCTACAGTCAGCTTGTCTAAATATTTATCCATTCCAATTTGTAGTTCTGTTATGTTGGACTTGCTATGACCACTATCTATAGCTTCTATAGTCACAATAAAGTATCATAGGCTCTTTAAGGTTGTGGTCCATTTGTTCAACAATATCCTCAACCGCAATGGTATGTGCCATGCCCCTAAGTTCTGTATTATGTCGCTATGTTTAAGTATTAGCTGCTACCACTTCATCTCCAAGACTCCCACAAATGTACAATACCTACAGCGGGTTTCATTCCAGTATCTGATCCAGCCAAGTCAGCATCAGTATGGAATTTGGGTCTGGTAACCACTTGTGGCAGGCATAGATATCCGGTTCTGAAATTTTCAATAGGACTGCCTCAAAATGGGAAGTCTTTGGGTATCCACAAATAAACTCACCGTATAATTGCATATGCTATTGTAAAGCAAGCATCAGACGAGTATATACCTTCTCAACAAGCTTTTGAAATCTGGTGACATCAACTAAAGAACTAATGCTATCTTTACCGTTCATTTCACTTGAGAGAAACCAATCTTGAGGCAACATCCATGTGGACTTTTTCATCTATGACTTTGGGTGCACTACGATTAGAAGGCTAAGATTTTGGAACACATTAAATACCTCATCATCTTTGTCCTACAATCTTTTATCAAGGTCTCTTCCCTTGCCAGAGAAATTACCCATCAAATTATTCAACCCAATAAGTTGAAACATTGTTTTCTCAGTCAACAATATCCACTTCATTATCGCTTCTTGATATGACATCATTATTAGACACGGCCATATTGCACAAGTTACTTGTAGTTCCAATTTATATTAATTCCTCATATTTATGTAAGCTATCAAATGATGCTGCTGTTAATGTGACTTATCCAAAACAAGATGCAGACTTATCTCTGTCCTTTTTTGGTTGAGGTTGCTTGTCTGCTATCTATGAGTTTATTTTGAGTATGATCAAGTTTATTAGGGAGACACTCAATATTATTTTGAGTTAATCTAGTTAATTGTTGAAATGTTGATCCTTTATATTTTTAAGGCTGTTAGAAATTTTTATCTGGATGACTGGATATATGTCTTACAACCATTTATGTTTAGAAACATACATGTTACTTTGCAGCAAGCCAAGGTTATACAAGACTCTATCGACTTTAGAGTTGGGGCCTATTGTGGGGGTTTGAAGCGTTTAAGAAGCCATCAAGACTGGGAAAAGGAGATGGAACAATATGAGGTTAGTTATGTTGGTTTTATATTGCCTTCTAAAAGTTGAGTCAACTTTTAGAAGCTTAAATAATAGTGGATTGCTTCCATGATTCTACAACTTGTATCCTACATTGAATAATTAGGACCACCAAAGTTGGTTTTTTATATATTTGAGGGGCCACTCTACCAATTGTCAATTGATTTTGGGTTGAATGTTCTAACATGATATTAGAGCTGGACCTTGGGTGGTCTGTGGGCTAATTTATACACTTGAGGGGCACTCCACTCATTGCCAATTGGTTTTGGGTTGGAGGCTCTAACACTACTAATATTTATTTTCTCCCCATTTGAGTCCGTTGTAGGAGACCAATATCCCTGTCTAATATTTTCTTATCTTTAACATGACCTGTATTTCCTGATATTTTAAAAGAAACATCTGCCACTATCTCTATTCCAACAGGGCCTTATAAGAAAATATTTTTTTTTCCCCGCCAATGAAGTACAGTTATCGTGAAAATAAACATTCATCTTAGTTTTGTACGTTCTGCTGCAGGTCCTTGTCATGACTCCCGAAATACTATTACGTAATTTATCCCACTGCTTCATCAGGATTGAGGTGATTGCCCTTCTGATATTTGATGAGTGCCATTATGCACAAACTGAAAGTGATCATCCTTATGCTGAAATCATGAAGGTAACAAACTACTCTAAGTAAATACATAACGTGCACATATATTTGTTCGTGTGCTTGTTTTGATAAGTATTTTATTGAATGTTTCATCTTGGTTCTTCCAGTGTTATTGAGATTTAAACTTGCAATTATACAGATCTTCTACAAAAGTGATGCTTTGAATCTTCCTCGCATATTTGGCATGACTGCCTCTCCAATATCAGGGAAAGGTAATGTTATCATTCCTCTGCATGTGTAATCTCTGCCAACTTATGCATGAATTTACACTTGTGCTTGTACATATGCACAATTGCAAGCTTTCCATCCTGATCAAATTTGCTAATCTTCTCATCTCCTGTTGTGTATTGAAGTCTAGCACAAGTTCCTTAGGTAACCAAAATGCTGGAGTGATAGTCAGTGCCTAACACACGAAACAACTTGGGGAATTAGCTGTAAAAAGGGAGTTTGCGCACCAAATGCTACCCAACTTTCATTTTATTACCATTCACGTAGAAATTGTGGTCATGTGTCTTAATGACACGGCTTGTTTGGTACGACCTTTTAAGGTTCTCTATTTGTGCTGGAATTGTTCTTCTGTAGATCTCCTGTATGGAGTGTGTTGGTGATACAAAATTGCAGATAGATGGCTTTCGGGAACTATTACTCCGTCTCTAATAATTCAATATTTGTATGACAAAAAAAGTGGCAATTTATTGCATGATGAGTTGCTGCCATTTTGATCCTAAACATTTAATAACTTGCAGGTGCACTTACATGTGTCATACTTGAGCAGTTTCATCTGAACACTGTCCTTCGCCTACTTCTATATCTCAATTCTGTTTGTCAATTTATTGTGTATCTGTCGTAAAACTTACAGGAGGTCTAGACCTAGTGAACCTCTCATTTGTTGGTTCAGAAGCTGAATGGTTTCATACGTGTGTTGTGTATTTTGTCATAAACTTACTTCATGATTTTGTTTTTTCCAACCATTTTGACATTCAACTAATAAATCAACATGCATCTGGCTCGTTTTGACAGTGGAAATTCTAAAATCTAAATACACCGACCTTGAAATAGTGTTGAGACATGTGTGCCATTTATTTATTAACTTCCGCAAGGATTTTGTGAAGGATTTGATATTTGAACATGCTGATCTAGTACAGTTACAGGCATTATTTTATAATAATGTGAATACACACCTTACATATCAATGAAAAGTTTGTTTCTTATCAAAAAAGAAAAAAGAATGTGAACACACTACGCCTCATCCCAATTTTCTTGTTTGAAATGCCTCAGCCTAGCATGTGTATTGGACAGATAACACGCGGAAAATAATGTTTTTGTACTTGATCTTTGTCAAGGTTACTGTCTAACTGGTAAAGAAGCATCTCTCAGTTGTTTGAAAGGCCAATATTTTTTTATCTTCCTGTTTTCTTTTCTAACTGTGTAATTAGCCTTTCTTTTTCTACAGTTCACATCCCAGGAATGGTGATTTATGTTTCTTTCATCAATTGCCTTGACTTCATGTGATTTCCTTACTGTTTCAGGTGCTTCCATCAATAGTCTTGAGACCTTACTTCATGCTAAGGTGGGTTTTGAAGGCTGTTAAGATTTTGGAACTACCTTTGGTCTATGCGATTTTGCCTTTTAGTTTCTTCTAATAGAATTTATCTGAAGAATGATTTTGTCAAGCATTGGCTTGGTTTCTCCAGTGATAAGACCAGTAACTCTTTTTGTATGCGTGTTTGTGTGTATCTCAAAACAGATTCTATTTATTTTTTTTCAATTTTTTTCCTTTCTGTAGGTTTATTCTGTTGAAGATAAGGATGAATTGGAACAATTTGTGACATCGCCGAAAGTTAATGTATACAAATACGGTCCTGTTATAAGCAGCCAATCTTGCCCCCATACGATGTATTCTCAGAAACTTGAGAAGATAAAGTCTCAGGTATTTTTGTGCAAATAATTCTCCCAATAAACTTAATTTTATAGAAATAGACTTTCACTTCTTGCAATTTTGTGATGCAAGCAGTGTGTATCCATGCTGAGCAGGAAGACATATGATCATTGTAGTCGTCAGAGCATTAAAAAGTCACTCCAAAAACTGCACTGTAGTCTGATATTTTGTCTGGAAAAACTAGGACTTTGGGGAGCTTTACAGGTGAGCAAGCAAAAAATTGTTGTTGATGTTGAGTAAGTAGTAAAAAATTTGTGTGCTTGAGTTTGCTAGCAATTCAATTTATTTTACTATTTTTCTGATCGGTGCACTGTTTCATTTTCTTTTGTTGTTTTTGTATTATTTCCTTACCAAAATATAAGTTTTTCTTGTGTTTGTCTATGTGAAAGAAGAAAGAGTTGCTTAGATTCTTTTG
This sequence comes from Ilex asprella, assembly GCA_023539305.1. Lineage (NCBI taxonomy): Eukaryota > Viridiplantae > Streptophyta > Magnoliopsida > Aquifoliales > Aquifoliaceae > Ilex > Ilex asprella. The sequence goes on along the minus strand of CM042188.1, from coordinate 28,387,268 downwards.
CGGGATGACATTTTGTACTCTCTTTCTGTTTCCAGTTTGAGACTTCGATAGTGATTACGGCTTATTCTGGGATGATTGTGAATGGAGTGTTTAAATTAAATCTCTTTGCTTTTGTCAAAGGCTAGTCGCATCCTTTTAAAGGGTGATCATCTTGAGCGACGTCAATTGTTAGAGGCAGAAGAAAATGGCAGTGATGAATCTTTTGTTGATGGATATCTTACTCAGGCTGCCTCACTCTTTGCTTCTGATTGCATGAAAGGTATCATGATGAGTTATAAGCTTCCTCAATTGCAGCTCGAAATATCTTCTAGTCATTGTTTTTACTGGATGGTCATTTTACATCGAAAAGTGAGTAGATTTGGGTTTCGAGATAAATTTTGTGGGATATCAGCTCTAATTGATGTGCAGTAAATTAATCCTCTCCCCTCCCCCTCCTCTGTGTGTGTATGTGTGTGTGCAGAATGTGTTTCTTAAACATTGGTAACTCAATGCAGCAGGAAAATTGAGTATCATGTATGCTACAATCAATGAAATATATCTTGCTTCTGATATTCATGTAGATGGCATTGAAGCTGATTTGTCCCGTGTTGAGGTTTTAAAGGAGCCTTTTTTTTCAACAAAGCTTTTGCGACTTATTGGAATTCTATCCAATTTTAGGTTGGTAATCTTGTGCTAACTTAACGTATGTTTAAATTTTTAGAAACATTGCTTGCATGTGGTGTTTTTCCTGCACCATAGGATCTTGTGTTTACATATGCAGTGATTTAGTGAACTACTTTCTTTATATACTTTGTGATAAGTTACTCGTTAGTTTAACACCATTTATTTGGCGGAAAGTTTTGCTCCTATAATCAAATTAGTCTTCGGTTCTCTTGTAGATCCTGTCTACTGTGAGTGCTAGGAAAAAACTTAGATAGGTATTCATTCATTATCTCTCAAGGGAGAGGGGCATGTTGTATGATGGATTGAAACCCAAACTTTGATTCTGGCTTGAAGGAAAGGAAACAGCTGGTTGATTGATCTCAAGGTTTGATTTGGTTCAACAAACCAATGGGCTGGACTACTCGAATCCATCCTAGAAGATGCAAAAGTTAGTGACAATTTTTCGGTGGTCAAAGAAAATTGTATGTTGGCTCAAATGCAACCTGAAAAAGGGATGAATTAGGTTGAATGAGTTCATGACTAATTTTTACTTTCTTTAATTTTCACTAATTATGGAATGTAAATAATTGTATGATGATGAAGATAGTGTGTATGATAAATAATGTAATATAGATGGAGCAAGTAGTAGAGAAGAAGAAAGATAAACAAGATTTTTAGAGGTTTGGCCTAACTACTATGACCTACGATCTCTCTTTCGCTTTCTCCTCAGAACTTCTATTTTACTATCTCGACTTTCTTCAGTAGGTAACGATCAAACCCATTACAACCTTTGTCTTCTTCGGTAGGTCAAGGCACACTTTTACAATCTCAACTTGAAATAGACTACAATCTTTGAAGCACCGCTTATGAAGAAATAAATCTCTCTATCCTTCACAGGATTTTTCAATCGAAGCTTACAACAAGAGAGAATAGAACAATTACACCTATCACCAACAATCTCACTTGCTAAAACTCACAAGATGAAGCACAATGGTTTTCTCAATATTCACAAGTGTATGCTTGATGCTCTAGTCTTGTTTCATCTTCATTCAATATGTAGATCACACTTTGAATACTCAAGAGCTCTCAAAAAGTCTTGTTTCTTCAAGCGTCACAATTCCAGACGACTAGTGTCAAGGTCCGGTCATCTGGCAAAACATTCTGTCCAAAATAGGGAGGACAACCTTTTCTTTTATCGGACATCCGATATGCCTCATTGGACGTTCGGAATCATCCTCTAGTCGTTTGGATACCTCCACCGGTTGTCTAGATCCCTCCACTAGTTGACTGATAAAGCTCTCTGTTTTCTTCCCTTTCCTTCTAGTCCTTTTTTCACCCCCCAAAAAACGTTCAAATCTGGCAAAACCTATTTCAGGTAACGTTGTAGATCTTGAAGTCTAGTTTTTAAATCCGTTTGAATCAGGTCATTTGGACATCATAGTAAAGAGTTATGTGCAAGTTATTGAGCATATGTCTGATTCTTCTAATTGTCAGCATCTATGTACTACCTTTAACTTCCATGCTCTTTTTCACCCCAAAAGACAAACTTGTAGCCCTTGAAGTCTTTTTTCTAGTCCCACAATAATTAAGTCAATTGGATATCTGAGATGAAAGTTATGCTCATAATACCGAGCCTATGTCAAATTGACTGATTGAAGAATTCTTCCTCCTTGGCTTGTTTCTTTGTGTCCTTTGCCTTAATCCTTCAACTCTTCTTCTCAAGCAAAATAATTATCTTCCTAACTTTAACAATGAACATAAAAGTGAGATCTTTGACCTCTCATGTTCTTCTTCACTAATAACAATGTTGCTTAAGATTTGCGTGATCATTGTCTTCATTTCTTTGCATCTTCAATCTCCCTTCAATTCTTCTCAGCTTCAATCAACCGATTTAACAACTCTCATTTTCTTCATTTCTTTGCATCTTTGATCATCCAATTTTGCATTTAACTCATGCACATCTTCCCATTTGACTTTTTGTATTCGATGTACTACATTACCACGTTCAACCACCTCTTGTGTCACATATGTGTAACACTTTACAATAAAACTCACATGAAGATGATTAGTTAGATAAGAGTGTTTAGTTATATTAGTGTTTGTTATCATCAAAACCTTATTTAACTAAGCATAGGGTCAACACTAGATTGGTAGACTGAGCGAAGTGTAAAATCTATACAGCGCCAAGATTTCTATGCACCCTTATCTTTTCCATGCCAGTCCATTTTTTTTTGGAGTTTCTCTTAATTTATTAATATTCCAGTGACTGTTCTATAAAATTGACCTTTTTTTTGTACTTTTTAAAAACATAAGAAATGGTAAATTCAAATGTATTAAATGATTGACAATTTGTCAAGGGTAGTGGAAATTAACTCGAATAACTTGAAGATATATGAGGGCATTGCTTCTACTAATTTTAAGCATAATTTTTGTTTACTTCATTCTCTGAAGTGGCTGCCTAAAATCTCATTTGTTTTTTTGCAGGTTACAACCAAACATGAAATGTATAGTTTTTGTCAACAGAGTTGTAACTGCGAGGTCCTTGTCTCATATACTTCAAAAGCTTAAGTTTTTGTCAGCTTGGAGGTGTGATTTTCTTGTAGGAGTTCACTCAGGGCTAAAAAGTATGTCGCGCAAGAACACAAACATCATTCTTGAGAGGTTCCGGTCTGGTGAGGTAAGGGTTCATATGTTTTAGGTGTTGCATTGGTATCGTTGGTGGCATGCGATTGTTTGATGTGTTACTCCTTATATGCTTTATTTCTTTCTTCACTTCGTCTCTTCCTTATGCGAAAAGAAAATTTTATGGGAAAAAGGATAAATTGAAATGGTTCTTAAAAGCCAGAAAATCTCTTGTACACATATTTTTTTTCATGAGAAGTTTTTTGTTTGATCAAAATGCATTTAACCCAAAAAAGAGACATTTACTTCCTAGGAACCATATATTTTGGAAATGACAATAAATCTTATTATAGAATCTGCAATCCATGAGTGCTTAGTGCTCCAGTAATCTTGCAGTTGCCCAATTTGCCCACCTTACTAATTAAGTTCTTAACAATGTTGAAAACAAGCACCCTCAAGAGAAAGATAGGGTTAAAACAAAAATAACCACCTCACAATAGAAAGTTAAAATGATATTGAATCATGGGCAGTATTCATTTTTTGTAAGTTCATTCCCATTTCACAATAGCTGCTGTCATATATTTTAATTTTTAAACTTCTTCATGAGTTCATTCCTAGTCCGTAATAAACATTATTAGATTGGCTGCAGCAAGAATGGCTTTCTAGTTAGATTCTTATTATAGCTCCTCGACTTTTAGTAGAGACTCCTGAAAAGCGCCGGGTAAAGATAGGATATTGGATTGGGTTGAAGAGCTGAACCATGAATGTTGGTAATATAAGCTGATGCACTCTTTTTTCTCCTATAGTGTTGATCCCCTAAGAAAGGAGCAAGTGAGAAAACTAAAGTGCTAGCACACTACATCAAGAAAAGATCATCAGGTTAAGGAAAGTGCAGGTTATGAAATCGCTGAGCTGTTAATAGATTGAATTTCTTAAGTAGTAGTGAGGCTTCGGTATTGGGCTTGCCACTGTGGACCAAAACTACGCAAAGGTAGAACAACAAATAAACTTCACTGACTTCATCATAATCAAGTTTTTACCAATGTTAATCATTGTTGAAGCACTTATCTTGATTCTACACTCATCCTTGGGGCATATGTTATATGTTATTGGCTCTCCTCTTTTGAATCCAGTTTAATGAATTATACTTTATTAGACAATCATCTACTCCAAAAGTTTAACCTATTAGAGAGAGTGTAACTTAAGTATTTATAATTCAACACGTTCCATAACATGCGGGTTAGATTTTTTGACCTAACAGGGGAAAATCTTTTAATTATCGGGGTAACGATGAGATTCGAACACATGACTTCCTACTCTGATACTATGTTAGACAATCATCTACTCTAAAAGGTTAAGTTATTGGAGATGACATAACTTAAGAATGTATTCTTCAACATAATTAATCTCCTTAATATATGTACATTTCTTCCTATCCACACCCCGCAACGACGGGAGCTTCGTGTACTGAGTTATCCTTAAGATCTTCAATATGATCGGTGAGGCTATTTAAAGAATTGCTTGCCTGGTGAATTTCATCATCATCACCTAATAACCTGTGGATAACTGAAGGTGCCAAAAGGGTAAGAGGAAGGAGGAAGGCATAAAACATTGGTTCTGGTTGTGAGGAAGGCTGCGTGAGTTGATATTAGATTACAAAGAGAATGCGACAATAACACTAATAAAGTTAGATGTTATGTTTGAAAATGAGGGGTGGCGAGAGATTGAAAGGGGAAAGTTTTTTTTGTTTTTGGATAAGAAACAAAACTTTTATTTCATTGAAAGATACAAATGTTCATAATTCATAGATAAGAAATCCACCGAAAAGAGCAAAAACTAAAGCAAATAAAACAAAATTGTTAGAATTCTTATTTTTTATATTAGACGTAAGTTAATTAGTGTAGGGTAATATTGTAATTACTCTAATATTACACAATTATAAATAGGAGAGTATAGGGCAACCTAACCAACACAACTGATTATTACTATCAATTTCTTTCCTTTCTCTACTCCTATCTTCTATTTACTTTTTCTTTCTCAGACCCTAATACTTATTTTACATATTCAACTTGGTATTAGAACAAAAAAAAAAGAAAGAAAACTCATCACAAGAAGTTTCAGAGAAAAAAAAAAGTTATGTTCGTTGTCAACATCATCATTGGCGACGATGACATTATATTGAAGTCAGCTCTTTCCTGTGACAGAAACTACCAGTAGCCTCGATTTCTCCTCGCGGTATTTATGTTGATTTTTTTCAATTTTTTAGATTGTTTGGATTGTGTTTCTTATTTTTGAAAAAGGGCCAGATTTTGTGATCTGCTTCTTTGGACCAATTTGGGCTGTTTTGATCTCTTGTTCACACCTGAGAGGTGCGACTAGGGCATAAGGGGTTAATTGTGATCGACCTATGCCTTGTTGGGTTATTTTTGTGGTTGTTTTGTGATTTATAGGCCGTCGGTTGGGGCCATTCTTGGTTGGGCGCACTGTTCCGGTGGGTGTTTGGTTCTAGAAGTTGTATGACTCCATTGGGAGGCTCGGGTTTCAATTTTTGGGTTTTGCATGTGCCGATTTGAACTTGTGCACCTCTCTTCTTGTTCAACTGCTGTTTTTGAGGCTGAACAGTGACACACTGTTCATGCCTTATATTTTTCTTCTTATTTTTTTTCCTCTTGGGTGTTTCTAAAGCAACTGGTGTGGTCTATTTTTCACTTGGTGGTTTGTGACTTGTTCGACTGTGATTTGATTATCATGAACAAATTTTTTGGCTCCATTCTTGGTTGTTTTTGTGATTGTGGTGGTTTGGGATTTTTTTTGGCTCCTTTATTGCCTAGTTAGTTGTGGGTTGTACTATGACAAGTTCCAGGGAGGTGAAGGATACATTGGTTGGCAATCGGGTATGACAGGTAGGGGTGGCAATCGTGTCATGTTCGAGTTGTGTAATGTCGGGTTCGGGTTCAAGGCACATCAACCCAAAGACGACTTGCGAGTTAAACAGGTCAGGTTATCTGGATACAAACACGACCTGTTTTTAAATACAAATAAGCTGACATGATCTGCGTCCCAAGGTTTACACAGGTCGTGTCCATGTAAACACAATTCAACCTGCCTCACACGACCCAACCCGCCTAATCAATTTAATAATTCATCAGTTTAAATTCTGTACCAACAAAAAAAAAGTCAATTTGGACATGCATTACAAAAAAAGAGGCATTAAAAACATTACAAAGAATTTCAAATATCTAAAGTATTACAAATTCCAAAACAAATATCCAAAGTATTACAAATATCCCAAAACAATACAAATATCCCAAAGCATTATAAATATCATAAATCTAAAGTTATTTAATATTTGATCCCAAAGCATTATATTTAATGTTGATAGTGAGAGGCTGGTAAAGTTACACTATTCTCTGTATCTCTCATATTGTGTTAACTTATTCCATTCTCTAAACTTATCATAACATCGGACCATTATTGATCCAAAATTTTGATCATCAATCGCTCTTCTCATTCTTTCTTTTCTTTTTCTCTCATCATTTGTTCTATATTTGTGTAACCCACGACCATGGTCTAGGGTTGTGGGTGGTGGCTATTATGATGAATTCCAATTGTGCCGTTGTTCGTGTGTGCACTTGTGTTGGCGGTGAGTTGTTGTGATCGATTCGTGTGTGGATAATCAATTTGGGTGTTAAATGGTAATTGAAAATCTTGTTGGTTGTGTTGGGTGTTAAATGGTAATTGGAAATCTTGTTGGTTGTGTTGTGGTGGTTTCTAACGATTTGATGTGTGCCGTTGTTGAGACCGAAGTCGACTATCATCCATGCTCATGTGTTGGGCTGAGAGTTTGTGATCGACGACTTTGTTGGGTGTGTCATAATGGTTGCCGGAGGTCTGTGGAGGAGCTGTTGTTACTGCCAGAGGTCTGGTGTAGCGTCGTGATGGTGTGCAGTCAAGAGCTAGGGCTCCATCAAAGCCATTCTAGTGAAGAAGAAGAAGAGTCCAAGGGCATCCGCGCCAATCAATGGGTCACAGACTTCATTAGTTGACCCCTGGTTCAACCCTGTTTGGACTCAGCAGATGCCCACTGCCAATTTGATCAGGCCCAAGCCCCCCAAAGCCTAATTTATAGAGGTCCAATCTAGGTCTATACCAAACCACAACCCAAACCGGTTCAATGACATTCAAACCAGTTCAGGTGTAGTTTAGATCGGTTCAAGTCCTTATAAGTCCGGTTCAGCCCGGTTCTCATCAATTCTGTGAGTTTCCTGCAGGTTCCTTCATTTCCAGCCAGTATAGAGGCATTTTAATGACTGGTTTAGCCCGATTAAGTGATTTTCTCCCCGGTTCAGTGGGTTTTCCAATGATTCCGAGTGTTCCAGCCGGTTCATCAACTCCTTCTACGCTCGGTTCAACTTCTGTTGTAACTGGTCCAAGCTTCTAGTTTGGTTCTCTATACTTTAGCCTCGAGTTTTCTTTCCATGGGTACCCGGTCAGGTTGACTTTAAAAACGCTAATAAAGACCGGTGAAGAATGAAAAACAGGACCCTTGGAAATTTGTTTAGAGAACCAGCCTAGAAGAAAAGATAGATTAGGAAAACAAATATGACCCCCAAGACTAATACTCCACCTCTTGCCCTCATCATGCCACCTACACTTTCCCTGATTGTACTTTTTACTGCCCTGATGACTTTAGTCAAGTTCTGTTGGAGTTATAGTATAGTTTATTAGGGTTTTGTTTTGCCTTCTTTTGACATTTTTATCCTTATTGTGACTTTTATTGTTTGGCTATATATACAGGAGTTCTACACTTAGTTTGTATAATTTTTTACTCACAAATACATCAAGTTAGTGTCAGAGCCAAAACCCTAGCCTCTCGCTCTAACCCCTAGCCCCTCCTCCACGTTGCAGCCACCAGCCACCACACTGCCACCAACCGTCGTGATTGCTCCAGATCAGCGACAACCACAAACCCACTACACAACCATACTTCAGCAGCACTAACTAAACACCAAAAATAGTGAAACCCCCATCGACATACTGCCACAAACCCCCACTGACACACTAACACAAACCTTTAACAGCAACTCAGCAACTATAGCCTACTCCTCAAAGCCTAGCTCCCCAAAACTCCAAAACCACCGATAGTATGAACCAAATCCACTGACTCAATCACAGCCACCAAAATCCCACAAACCAGTCCACAAACATCGCCAACCTCACCACTTAGCAACCCAACCCAGCCCAATATTGGCCCACTGCCCAGCAACAACCCAACAGCCCAACGATTAACCCGGCTGCGCAGTGAAATCCCAACTCCTTTTGATTTTTTATTACCGCAAGAGTCATAGCCATTGGTCATTGTCTGTACGGAGTCATCAGTCTCTCCTCCTTCAGAGTCACTTGTTCCTGTCAGTACAGAGTTATCAGTCTCTCATCTTTTACAGGTTTATGTTTGTCGTTTTCGCTCTCATTTTCTTGCTGATGTCCCTTCTACCTCAAGCGGTCCTGGTAATATTTCCTAGTTTGATGCATATGTGGTTAGTAGTGATGAAATTGTAGGTAGTGAGCCAGTTATTTTACTTGATGAGATATTGGTAGTGGAGGATGATGATTTAGGGTGTCGTTATCCGCAGCGTGATCGCCGTCCAGTTGTTTGTTATAGTTTAACCGTCATGACTTTATATCCGATCTCTAGTTATGTTTCTTATGGTGATCTGTTTTCTATATTTCAAGCTTATAGTATGTTCTTATCAGATACGCCGGTTTCTCGCTTTATTTTAGAGGCTATGCGGGAGCCCTAGTGGGTTCTTGTCATGTAAACGGAGATGGATGCTCTTTAGCGTAATCATACGTGAGATCTTGTCTCTTTACCTTCAGGAGTGAAGCCTATTGGCAGTCACTAGGTTTACACCTCGAAGTTTCTTGCGAATGATACTATTGATTGTCACAAGGTTAGACTCATCGTGAAGGGTTTTACTCAGGTACCAAGTCGTGATTTTGGTACTACATTTACCTGCGTGGCAAAATTGACTACCGTTTAGTTGATTATTTCTCTTGCGGCGGAGTATTCTTGGCCTCTTCATTAGTTATATGTGAAGAATGTGTTTCTTCAAGATGATCTAGATGAGACTATTTATATAGATGCACTACCGAGTTTTCGTGGTGAGGGGGAGTATGCTGGGAAGGTGTGTTGATTGCGTAAGTCTCTTTATGGACTGAAACAGTCACTATAAGCCTAGTTCATCGCTTTAGTGGTGTAGTTGTACGTTTAGGGTTTAGCAGATGTCATTTTGATCATATCTGTTTCATTCGACGGAATACTTTTGGGCAGTGTGTCATCTTTTTGGTATATGTAGATGATATTATTATTACTGGGATGATGTTTTTAGGACTACACAGGTCAAAGTCATGGTTCACAGTCGCAGTATCGGCCATCAACTCGAAGGGCATTGATACATCGATCGCGGAGCGATATCGACTGATACTCTCAAAATGCTAGATAGAAGTCCCAAAAAAATATCAAAAATTCTATAAAATGTAAATAACAACATCCGTGCATTATATGCCTAAAATTCATTATCTAACACATTAAAAATTATAAAAATAGATTATAAAGGCGCTACCGAAAATAAAAATTATCTATGCTACACCAATAAAAAGTAGTCATCTATAAAACAGATAGCATACAAATTTTTTTTAGTTAATTTCTTAAATACATTAGATCCCAATACTATGGAATACAAATAATTTTTTTTAAGTTTAAATATAATTTAATTTAATAATAGGATAAAACAGGCAACATACAAAAAAATAAATAAATTAGAACATAAAAAAATACGACTTTTACTGTGGTATAAAATAAACAACATACAAAAAAGAAAAAGAAAAAGAAAAGAAATTAGAACATACAAAAAAACAACTTTTACTGTAGTAGTCTGTCACTTTTAAGTTTCAAGGAGAGAGAGAGAGGGGGGGGGGAGACGAAGATGAGTAGTCTTTACTACTGCGAAGAAGCCATCGTTTGATCGTCATCTGCTACTTGAGTAGTCATCGTTCGATCGTCATCTGCTACTGCGAAGTAGATGGAGTAGTCTCTGCTAGCTGGGTCCGTTGTCATCGTTCGATCGTCTCTGCTAGTTGGGTCCTCTGCGAAGTCGATTGATGATACTGGTCCTTTGCTACTACGAAGAAGAAGAAAAAGAAGAACAAATAGTAGGAAAGTTTCTCAGATTAAGGAGATTTATCACAATTTTTTAGGTTTGTGTTCAAATTTGTTCTCACTTTATTTTGTTTTTATTATGGTAAAAGGGGTCTGATTTAAGGATCAATTTTTTATCTTTTTTTTTGCCTTTTCTTTGCATTTTTTCTGTTGTTTGAAAATGGACGGACGATTCTATGGGTATCGTTCGATTCAGAGGTGAATCGACCGAGTTGAATCCGAGATTGTCCGAGTCAGACCAAGTTGAGCTGAGTCAGAATCGATTCATGGCAGACTCGTTATAGTCTTGTATCGTGTATAGTTATTGGATCGGTGGCTGCTGAGGCAGATACGATTCGGCTGAGTTGTATCCGACTCGGCTGATATTTTGAACCTTGGTCAAGGTAGACCTTGAGAAGACCTTTGATGTAAAGGACCTTAAATTTTTACGATATTTTCTTGGAATTGAGGTTGCTCGGAGTAGCACGAGTCTTGTTTTTTATCAGAGAAAGTATGTTTTGAACCTTTTCTCGGACATTGGAATGCTGGGGTGCGAATCGACATCATCACCTATGATTCTAAACCTGAAGCTTACTACTAAAGGTGAGGAGTTGAAAGATCTGATTGTCTATTAGAGGTTGGTAGGTAGACTTATTTACTTAGCCAATATTAGGCCAAATATTTCATATGCTGTCAGTCGAGTTAGTTCATTCATGCATAAGTTGTGTCAGTTTAATCTTCATGCAGTTTATCACATTTTTCGGTATCTCAAATCTTGTCTTGGACTTGGGTTATTTTATGCATCAGGATCTCAGACTGGTTCTCAAGTCTGTTATTTAGATTCAGATTATGGGAGAGCGTATGATGGTCGATCTACTATAGACTTTTGTACTTTTCGAGGGACTCGTCTTATCTCTTAGAAGAGTAAGAAGCATACAGTTGTCTTCCGTTCATCAGCAGAGGCCGAGTATCGGACATTGACACTTGGTACGTGTGAGATTATCTGGATACAATCGATTCTTAGCGAGTTAGAAATTTTCAGTGATTTCTCCATCCACATTATATTGTGATAATCGATCTGCTATTTAACTCGCTTCTGACTTTGTACTACACGAGAGGATGAAACTGATAGAATTTGTCAATGTGAATAGAGAAGAGAAAGAGAAAAAGAGAATGTATTATTCATTAAGCAATTCTGTAATACACTACTTAAACCTAGAAATAAACAAAGTAAGTCTTATATAGTAGGGCAACACAACATAAAGAAAATGCCTAAACTACCCTTAATATTAATATTCTAATACCCCCTCTCAAACTCATGATGTGGTAGAAAACATTAAGAGTTTGTCAAGAAGAAATTGGAAACGTGTTATGGTGTGAGAATTTGTAAAAAAAATCCGCTATCTACATTGTGGAAGGAAGAAAGGGAAGAGTGATGGTACCTTGCTGCAGATGATGGCGCACAAAGTGATAATTAATCTCAATATGCTTTGTGCGCTCATGGAAGACCGAGTTATGAGCAATCTGAATAGTACTAGTGTTGTCGTAGAACGTAGGAGTAGGAGAAGATACCAAAATACCAAGATCAGCAAGGAGCCATTGTAACTAGACTATCTCAGCTGTAGTAGATGCCATAGCACGATACTCAGCTTCAGCAGAAGAACGAGCAACAACAGTTTGCTTCTTGCTTTTTCAGGAAATAAGAGAATTCCCAAAAAACAGGCAAAAACTAGTGGTGGACTTGCGATCCATAGAGTCACCGGCCCAGTCAGCATCAGAGTAAGCCCCGAGTTACATAGATGAAGAGTGAGAAAATAGTAAAGTCTGATATAGAGTACCACGAAGATACTGAAGAATGCGAAGAACAACAGCCCAGTGAACGGTGGTGGGTGAGGTAATAAATTAACTTACAATGTGAACAACATAAGAGATATCCGGACGAGTGACTATAAGATATACTAAACTCCTAACAATAGTGCGATATAGGGTTGGGTCAGATAAGGGAGTACCATCAGATGAAGAGTAACGAACATTGAGCTCTAAAGGTGTTTCAACTGTTTGATTATCTGATAAACGAGCCCGTTGAATAACATCTGAAGCATACTTGGATTGAGAGAGAAGATAGCCTTTGGGAGATGAAGTAATCTTAATACCCAAAAAATATCTAAGTTGTCCCAAATCTTTCATCGTAAAATGGTCCTGCAACTGAGTTTTCAATAAACATATTCCAATAGTGTCATCACCCGTAATAATCATATCATCAACATATAGTAAAAGAATAATAGAACCTGAGGAAGTAGACCGTAAAAAGAGAGCAGAATCATGGTCACTGGACCGAAAATTCAAGTCACAGATAACCGAGGAAAATTTGGCAAACCATGCCCTAGGAGCCTGTTTAAGACCATATAAGGCACGATGAAGTCGACATACTTGACCAGAACTATAAGATAATCTAGGGGGAGGTGTCATAAAAACCTCTTCAGTTAAATCTCCATGTAGAAATGCATTTTTCACATCTATTTTCGACAAATGCCATTGTCGAATGGCAGCAACTGCAATCACGGTGCGAACAGTAGTCATCTTGGCAACAGGAGCAAACATCTCATCATAGTCTAGACCATATTCTTGAGCAAATCCCTTGGCTACTAATCGAGCTTTATATCGTTCCACAGAACCATCCGACTTGGTTTTTATCTTATAAACCCACTTACAACCAGTGGTGCGTTTACCAGGCGGTAAAGACACTAGCTCCCAAGCTCTGGTCTTATGTAAGGCAGACAACTCCTCATCCATTGCCTGTTTCTGAAGTGGATCAAGTAAAGCCTCATTGTAGGAGGTGAGTTCAGATAGAGAATGAATAGAAGTAAGAAAAGAACAAAAGTCAGAAGAATAACAAGTATTACTCCAACCGAACCTGTCAGGACATTTGCGAGAACGCTGAGGATAACGTGAGGTATGATCTACAGTGTCTGAACCTGATTGGGCGGCCGGAGGAGAAAGGGGAGGCACTGCATCCGGAGAGGAGATAGCTGGAGTCCTGCGAACATATGTATGCACTATAGGGGGACGAGTAAAAGTCGACTCAAAAGATGAAGGATCTGACACAGGTAAATCACCAACATATGTGTCATGAGGAACATTAGTAGGAAAGGGATCAATGTATATCAGGTTAGACTTATGCAATGGAATTGAAAAGAAGGGAATATGCTCCATAAAAATAACATGACGAGAGACATAAAGTTTGCGGGTGATGGGATCATAGCAACGATACCCTTTTTGACCCTCACCATAACCAAGAAATACACATAAAGCTGAACGAGCAGAAAGTTTGGTACGAAGAACACTAGGGAGCAAAACAAAGCAGGTACAACCAAACACACGGAAAGAAAAATAGTTAGGAGGCTTACCACATAATTTTTCAAATAGAGAGACTCCAGAGGTGAGAATAGTAGGAATGGTGTTGATCAAATAAACTGCTGTCAAAATTGTTTCCCCCCAAAATGAGCTAGGAACATGTGCTGATAATAGAAGGGAACGTGCTGTCTCTAGAATATGACGGTGTTTCCGTTCGGCAATACCATTCTGCTCAGGTGTGTCAGTGCAAGAGGATTGATAAAGTGTACCATCAGATTTCAACAAATCATAAAAAGAAGTAAGAGTATATTCACCTTCCTAATCACATCAAAAACATTTAATGACTGCGGAATATTGAGTGCGTACCATGTTACGAAAGGTAGTGAAGATGGAAAAGAATTCAGACCGACGTTTCATCAAGAATACCCAACAATGCCTCGTGTAATCATCAATAAATGAAACATAATATTTGGACCCTCCTTGTGTAGGAATAGGAGCCGGTCCCCATATATCAGAGTGAACAAGATCAAATGGTGCAAGAGAACAAGTAACACTTTTATTGAATGTATTAGAGAATGTATTATTCATTAAGCAATTCTGTAATACACTAATTAAACCTAGAAATAAACAAAATAAGTCTTATATAGTAGGGCAACATAACATAAAGAAAATACCTAAATTACCCTTAATATTAATACTCTAATAGAAACATATATAAATCTATGTTCATTTTCTTCAGAAGAAGGATAGTTATGGTATTGTCATTCCTTCGTTTGTGGGGACTAGTGATCAGGTTGCGGATATTTTTATCAAACCTGTCACTTTATTCATTTTCTGGGACTCCGTTGTCAAGCTTGAATTAGTTGACATTTCTGCGTCTAGCTTGTGGGGGAGTGCTGGAGTTATAGTCTAGTTTATTAGGGTTTTGTTTTGCCTTCTTTTTATCCTTATTGTAATTTTTATTGTTTTGACATATATATGGGGGCTGTACACTTAGTTTGTATCCCTCTTTAATCACAAATACATCAAGTGCCTTAATGGGACTATCTATGTTTTATGGTCTCGGTCTGTTTAAGTATTTCTTAAAGGCAAAGGCCTTAAAAAGTATTGGATGGGAGCAAAACCCAAGGAAAGTGACCTAGGGTTTGATCAGTTGGAACAAGAGGATGCACACATTATTTCATTATTGTTGAATAGCATTGAGCCTCATATTAGCTATGCATTGCTTTATCTCGATACTGCCAAGGAAATTTGGATCATTTGTCTGGTACAAGTAATTTTACTTGTGCTTATGAAGCCCGTAAACAATATTTTTGCCTCGATCAAGGTACTCTGAGTTTAGAAGACTATTATTCCCGAGTTGAGGGAGTTTGTGAGAAATTAAGGATTTACTCCATTTTCACAACTGATGCTTAGCTTTGGCAGTGATAATGTGAGGATTTAGATGTTGTTCGTTTTCTTGTTGGTTTGAAGCTAGAGTATGAACCTATCCCTTGCTATCCTTCTATCCCTTCTCGAGGCCTTTTCCCGCTTACAACGTGCTATTTTTGTTCGATGCTCATTCTACCTTCAGTATTGATTATGGTCTTTCTATTGATTATTCAACTTTAGTTGCCTCTAATGGCAACAATGGTAGTACCCGTGGTGGCCGTGACACTCGAGGGAGCATAGTGGAGGTCGTGGGGGCTGTAGTGGCACTCGTTTATGTACTCATTGTGGTCTTACTATTCATACAATTGCTTATTGTTGAGATTTATATGGCAAGCCCTCTAGCGTTGCCAACTAGGTCTTTTATCTGGAAGATGCTCCCACCTTACCTAAACTATCAACACATTCGGCCCCCTAATTCTGAGTTAGTTGTTATTACACGGGAGGAGTATGCGCATTTAATGTCTTAGCAACAGACAATATCATCTTCCTCTACTGTTACTATTGTTTGGTCAGGTACCGCTTTCACTTGTTTACTATCCTCCATCTGAAGTCCTTGGATTATAGATTCTGGCACTTCTGACCACATGACTGGTTCTTCTGGTGTCTTTTCTACTTATCATTCTATTATTTTTCCTCATAGTGTTACTGTTGCTAATGGTCTTTCTTCTAAGGTGCTCGCTTAATTGTTTAGTAACCTTCTTAATGTGTTTTTCAAGATCTCCAGACAAAGAGGAAGATTGGTATGGGACATGAAGCTGGTGGTCTCTATTATTTTATCCTTTATTCATCTTGTCGTGCACTTTAGACTTCATCACCATCTCCATTTTAGTGGTATTACCGCCTCGGTCATTCCTCTTGCCAGAATCTAAAGGGTCAAGTTCCTAACATTAGTGATGTATCTATGTCTTGTGAAACTTGTTAACTTAGTAAGCATCATCGTGTGTCTTTTCAGTCAAGAGTCAATAATCGTATGTCTAGTTCATTTGAGTTAGTACACTCTGATGTATGAGGTCTAATTTAATAAAGAACATTTCATCCAATAAATTTCTTATTGTGTTTCATTTGTGGATGATAATTCTCGTGTGATTTGGTTATTTCTTATGAAAGCTCATTCCGAATTGTTTTCTATATTTAAGACATTTCGTAAGAAAATAAAAATCCAGTATAGTTGTCGTATTCTGATTTTGTGTTCTGATAATGCTCGCGAATATGACTTTGACCCTTTTTCTACTTATTTTCGTAAGATTGACATTATTCATCAAACTTTATGTACCTACACATCCCAACAACATGGTATAGCTGAGCGTAAGAATCGTCATCTGTTAGAAGTAACTCGCCCACTTTTATTTGAGATGAATGTTCCTCGATGTTTTTGGAGTAATGTTGTAATGTTCTTATAGCTTGTCATTTCATTAATCGTATGCCCGCTTCAGTGTTAAATGGACAAAGTCCATATTTGTATTTCCTAATTTTTCCTTATTTTTCTTACCTCTCAAGTTCTTTGGGTGTGTATGTTACGTTCAAAACTTGGGTGCCGGTTTTGACAAACTTGCTCCCTGTGCTACAAAATACGTCTTTCGTGGTTATTCTTGCATGCAGAAGGGGTATTGTTGGTATAGTCCTACACTTGACAGATATTTCACTAGTGCCAATGTTATCTTCACTGAATCGGACCCATATTTCCCAGTCCCTGCTCATCTTCTGGACCTTGATTTTAGGTAGTCACCTTCACCCCTTATTCCCATACCCACCGTTACTTTGATTCCTACTGGGATTCAACCCACTTTCTCCCTTGCCTCGCTCCAGGTATATTCTCGTTGTCTGAGATCATCGACTGAGTTGCCTATACCATCTTTCTTGCCGTCTTTTGATACTTGTCCCTTAGCTACTTCTGATTCCTTACCTATTGCTTTTCGTAAAGGTATTCGCACTTGTGTTATTAACCATTCTCTTATTAATTTTATTTTTTATGATGCATTGTCTCTTGCCTTCTTTTGCTTTAGATCTTAACTGTCTACTATTTCTATTCCTAAGACATTATAGGATTCGTTGTCTGATATGGGTTGGCAGAAAGCTATAGAAGTGGAGATGGATGCCTTACATTATAATAGGACTTGAGATTTAGTTCATTACCCCCTGGTAAACGGACTGTTGGTTGTTGGTGGATATACACCGACAAATTTAATCCTGATGGTTTTGTTGAACGTCTCAAAGTTTGACTTGTTGTCAAGTGCTTTACTCAAACCTTTTCTTCGGTTGCCAAAATTTCGTCTGTTCGTGTATTGAATTTTTTAGTTGCTAATTTTGATTTGTCCTGATTTCAGCTAGATGCCAAAAAATGCCTTCTTGCTCGGTGACTTCGCTGAGGAAGTCTACATGTAGCAGCCACTTGGGTTTGCTGCTCAGGGGAAGTATTATAGTAGTGGGTGTCGACTAAGGAAGTCCATGTATGGTTAAAGCAGTCACCAAGGGTATGGTTTAATAAGTTTTCAGATACAGTTTTAGAGATTGGTTCAGAGTTATTAGAAAACATTAGACCCCCTATGATCCGCGATCTAGGTTGCACGACCCTAAACGTGGGTCGTTCGCGACCTGGATCGCTCAAATCTCCGACCCTTATCAAACCACTAAATCAAAACTCAGAGTCTCAGACTCAGATCCCCAATACAAGCCTTAAACCCATATCAAACTAAATCATTGTAAATATCAGAAATTGCACAGGTTAAGTTATGAAAGGCTAAACCGAGTGAAGAATGAAGATTAGGTTACATACCCGATGGAACCCACAAAGATTGTCGGATTGCTTTCTTTTTCTTGTAACCAATTTCAATCAATCGACAGTCGGCAGTCGACTGCGTTCGTTTGCCTCGATCGACAGTCTCCAGCGAACCCAACATCGAAGATTGGTTTGAAACTTTGAGTTTGGTGTGGTTCTCCGTCGACTTCGCATCTCACAGAATGGTCGATCGATCGATCTCCTTCTCTTTCGTTTGATTCTTCTCGTTTCTTTCTCTTTCCCTTTTTCTTTTTCTTTTTCTTTTTCTTTTTCTCTCTCTCTCTTCTGTATATAGGATTGATATTAATTAGAAGAAGCGGAATCGACTCTGCCAAAAAAAAAGAGAACCGACTGTGATATTAAAAAAATTATTTTTTTTTGTTAAAAAGACGAAAAAAGCCCTTATTTTTCACACCCTTTGGATAAAAAAGTAAAACACTACTCCATAAGTCTATAGGTAGCTGCCTTAGTGTACACCTTTTTGTACGCAAAATTAGCAGCCTGGTAGTGGCAGCATATATATATATATATATATATATATTTTGTAATGTAATATTTATAATGTATATATTTTTTGTAATGTAATATTTATAATGTATATATTTATATAATTATTTGTAGTAATGAAAACGATCCGGATAATAGTTCAAAGCGAACTGCGACCCAAAATAGCGTACCAATTAAGTCTACCAGCATCGCATCGCGCACCAGAATAATTAACGTACCCCGCACCTGTACCCGTACCACGTACCCAACCGACCCGCGATCTAGGCAACCTTGGTTTGGTCTTCTCAGATGTTAGACAGACTATTCTGTTTTTCAGACTGATGTAGGGTGCATTCTACTACTGGTTGTTTATGTTGAGGACAACACTATACCCTTAGCCAACTCTAGCATGCAACAACTTGACCTCACTGTTCACAACAACACCAAGCCAATTGAAGTCGACTGCATATGCAACAAACAGACCTCTGATGATCAAGGCAACTGTGGACGATGACAGACTAGATCTTCACGATCTTTGACCCATCACCAGGCTTCAAAATACATCAAACAGGCCTCTGACGATCAATGCAAGCATGACACATCAGCACATTCAAAAGATGGTCGCAAGTTCACAGCCCTCTAGCGATCAACGCAAGCATTACATATCAATATATTCAACCCATATGCAAGTTCAATGGCCCACCTACTGTTCACGAATGAAGAACAATAATGAAATCTGATACTGAGATTATAAACAGTCTTGTTACGACAGGAACCAAAAGGGAGAAACCCAAGAATAAATAAATAAATTTGATTTAGCAGTGATAAACCCTGTGCTCTAATACCAAGTTGAAACTCGGTATTAGAGTTTAGGTTTAGAAGAAAGAAGAAGAAAGAGATTAAGAAAATAATGTGTGTTGCCAACACCCTGTTACCTATTTATATTAGATTGATATTGAAGACCATTACAATATTAGGAAAGTCGATCATAATAAGGAAGCAACATAATAGAAAAGTAAGTCTCTAACAGTTACAATAGCATATATTCGATGACCACTTCACTGAACTGTTAAGGATTGATATTTATCTATCGATCATAATAAGGAAGCAACATAATAGAAAAGTAAGTCTCTAACAGTTACAATAGCATATTTTCGATGACCACTTCACTGAATGTTAAAGATTGATATTTATCTATCAGTCTCTATTTGACTTTTGGATCTGGATAAATTCTTCACTATCCCAAGTTGGTGTTCTGGTTTGGACGTTTGCCACATGTGCAAAGCTGACATGGTTTATTAACATGTCATTTTGGTTGTAGACCTGTATTGCTATGTATAATTATGTATAGGTACATGTGGCTTGTTGAAGGGCTCTAATAACTTACTATGTGTTTTAGTGTCTGTGTATTGATTACTGCTTTATAATCTGTAATTGTTTGATCTGGCAGCTGAATTTATTGGTGGCAACTAAAGTGGGTGAGGAAGGACTAGACATCCAAACATGCTGCCTTGTAGTCCGGTTTGATCTTCCAGAAACTGTCTCCAGCTTTATACAGTCTAGAGGTCGTGCACGCATGCCTCAGTCCGAATATGCATTTTTGGTGGAGAGGTGCTTTCATTGACTATATGATTTATCTTTGTTTGTATTTGTTTTGTGAACAGAGATATATATTATACTTCTCACCATTGCAGTGGTAACCAGAAGGAGCTAGATCTGATAGAACATTTCAAAAAAGGTGAAGATCAAATGAATGAGGAAATTGCTTCCAGAACATCAAGTGCAACATTGGTTGATTTTCAGGAAAGAATATACAAAGTACATTCAACTGGTGCCACCATTAGTTCTGGATCAAGCATTTCATTACTTCACCATTATTGTTCAAAACTTCCACATGATGAGTATGATCTTACTCTATTTTTTCATTTTGTTTGGTAGATTTGTTTTGCTCTTCAATTGCGAGTTCATCTTATTGGGAAGGTTTGAAGGTGGATGACAAATGTTTTTTTCCAATATTTGTTCACCAGATACATTTTATCTCTACTGCAGGTATTTCAATCCAATGCCACAGTTCTTTTACTTTGATGATGCAGAAGGAACAGTCTGCCACATAATTCTCCCCTCCAATGCTCCGACTCACCAAATAGTCAGTTCACCGCTGTCTTCCTTAGAAGCAGCTAAAAAAGATGCCTGTTTGAAAGCATGCGAAGAATTACATAAATTGGGTGCATTGAACAACTATCTATTGGTGGACCAAAACAATGAAAATGAAGGATCAGTTGAAGACTTTTCTGATTTGGACAGCTGTGATGGTTAGGGAATTTAAAGAAAATTGAAAATTTTAGCTGCCTCATTTTTTCTTTAGGATGCAATCTGATAAGACTTAATTATTCTTATTTTCAGACGAGAATTTACGAAGAGAACTTCATGAGATGCTCGTTCCTGCTGCTCTTAGAAAAGTGTGGACTAAGGTGGAAAATCCTGTCCATCTTAACGCTTACTTTATAAAACTTTGTCCTAACCCAGTGGATAGGCTTTATAAAGATTTTGGTCTTTTCGTGAAAGCACCTCTCCCAGGAGAGGCAGAGAAAATGGAACTTGATCTTTGTTTAGCTCGTGGTAGATCTGTCATGACAGAGCTTGTTCCGTCCGGAGTTGCAATGTTTGATAATGATGAGGTAAAAAAACAACTTTTGAATCAGAAATTCAGTATGCTGCTCAACTTACTTCTCATATTCATGCTTGATACTTAACTACGGATTTATTCATTTTTCTATATTTTACAGATATCGCTAGCAGAAAAGTTCCAACAGATGTTCCTCAAGGTCATGCTTGACCGATCGGAGTTCATATCAGATTATGTGCCCTTGGGAGAACTTGATGGTTGTAATTTAAGCACATCAACCTTTTACCTGCTGCTTCCTGTCATTGTGGTTGAATGCAAAGATACAATTGCTGTAGACTGGAATCTTGTCAGAAAGTGCCTATCCTCGCCAATTTTCAGGACTCCAGAGGATGCTGGAGATGACAAGATTCCTCATCTGAACAAGCAGTTGCAACTTGCTGATGGACCTGGAAGTGTAAATGATGTTGTAAATAGTTTAGTTTACGCTCCATGCAAGGACACATTTTTCTTCGTTTCTGATGTTGTTCAGGAGAAAAATGGATACAGCTCATTCAAAGATTCCAAAAACCATATAGATCACTACATTGACACGTACGTTATTTGCCTGCTTGGTTTACTTGCATATGTATTTTTTAAGTATTTGGTGTGCTTCCTTGGAAATATAGGTTATGCCTTGAAAGGTTTTTTCATATGGCTTATGTTAATCAAAATTTCCTGTGTCAGCTGCGAAGGTTTTTCCCCCTCACAACATCTTGGCAGTAAATATTTGCATTTATGTCCGGTTAATCCTTGAGTTTTGGAGAATCAATGACGGATCATACTTGCCATATTCTAACCTAAAAGTGGTGCTGTATGCTTGCTAATTTAATTCTTCCTAAATAATTGTTCTGCTTTCTACATGGTCCTCTGTTTTCCCATTTGTCTCGGAATCGCATTTAAGAAGAGAGAAATCACACCAACACTGTTCAATGCTTGTGTTATGGGTTTTGCTAAACATACTTTCCTATTAGATTTCACGGTCCTATCATGTCATCTTTTTCATCCCCAAGAAACCTTAATGACTTTTCTCTTGGTTTTCATCTATTTGAGCAGATGTTGAGCTTTGCTCCTTTTAAACCCTAATTTTTTTACTTCTGTTTACTTTGTTAGGATGACTTGATATTTTATGGATGAATAAATCTAGCAGGATACACACATTAGACCAACTCTGTCTTCATATGATGGAGTTGTGACCAAGTTCTCAATTCTTTGGCTGTATTTTGATGAGTTTACAGTAATTTGATCTTTAGTCGCAGTACATGAAAAATAGTAAGAATTACTGGCTTCAAGCAGTTTTTGTGGCGTATGTTTAGCTGGCAATGGAAATGTAAATGAGTCATTCTTAATATGCTTATCTCTTATATTGCAACCCACTTCTATTTACAATACTTTATGGATGTTATGACTTCTATGATTTATTTGTGTGATACTTTATATGCTCTGTTTTATGGTTTTTTTTTTTTGGTAATTTCATGAATAGGTTTGGTATTTGTCTTTCATACCCTGATCAACCTCTTTTGAAAGCAAAACAACTCTTTTGCTTGGGCAACTTGCTACGAAAGAAAGGATATACAGGTATTGGTTTAGTTGTTTTGTGTTAGAGCTTGTACCAATCAATAAAATAACATCTCCCAAACTAGTAGATGAGCCTTGTGGGCCTCCCCACTTATTGCCAATTGGGTTTGGGTTGGATGCTTGGTTTTATATGGTATCATAGGTGCGCGGACTTAGGTGGGGTTTGGTGAGACTTTTTGTTTCAATTTCATCTATTTGGTATTTGTTCTGTTATACTTGTACCATAAGTATACCTTGTTACTTCTAATCTCTATTGATTCTTTTTTTATCCCTCTATGTGCGAGTGTCATTGCATGTGTGAGAATTGTTAAGAATTTTTTCCTCATCAATAAAATAATGCCTCCCAAACTAGTATATGAGCCTTGTGGACCTCTCCACTGATTGGCAGTTGGATGCTTCCTTTAACAATTTGTATATTTGGTTTCCAGTTATTGCAAGTTTCAGTTACTAATTTTTAAGCATAGTGCCCCAATGGTTTTTTTTTTTGTATAAAAAATTTTATGTGAGACCGACTACCTTCCTAACTATGATTTGCGTGTAGCTTATTAAGTGCTTGCATGATTAGTTGTTCACAAAAATATTTGCCTAAACAAGAATGTCTGAAATATCGTTGTGCTGATTATTTTTTGAAAACAGAGTCACGTGATAAAGAGGAGCACTTTGTTGAATTACCTCCCGAGATTTGTCAGTTGAAGATAATTGGCTTTTCTAAGGATATTGGGAGTTCATTGTCACTGTTACCCTCAATCATGCATCGACTAGAAAGCCTGCTTGTGGCAATTGAACTGAAGCAGAGGTTCTGTGATTCATTCCCTGAGGGAGCAGAAGTTACTGCCCATCGTGTAAGGCTTTTTTTTTATTGCTTTACGAATATGGCTAATTCTTTTCATTAGAAGCTATTGCATCATTATCGGATCTACCATTCAAGTTCTGCCAGTTGTAATTATTTTCTTTTCTGTTATCAGTTCTGAAAAACCTGATGGCTATGTTCCAGGTTCTCGAAGCACTCACAACAGAGATATGCAACGAGCGTTTTTCACTTGAAAGGCTTGAAGTGCTTGGTGATGCTTTCCTCAAGTTTGCAGTTGGCAGGCACCTGTTTCTTTTGCATGATGCCCTTGATGAAGGACAACTGACTAGAATGCGTTCTAACCTTGTCAATAATTCCAATTTATTCAAACTAGCAACAATGAGCAATTTACAGGTAAGTGCTATATTTTCTGAGTTAAATCATCCTGAATTGCCTGATCTCTAACAATGACATTTATATGTTTCTATAGCTATTACTACTCCAATTTGATCCGTCTAAAAGTTTTAATGCATCAATATGTCTCATGTATTTCTTTTTTGGTTCTTAGATCCAATTGATGTCAAATTGCTGGAACTGAATTATTTTCTATGTTTTTGTTTTCTTTCGATCTGAATTCAGGCCATCTCAGAAACTGCTTTCAAACTCTGAGAAAATGATAGGGTTCCCCTCCCCCCCCCCCCCAAAAAAAAAAATAATGAATAAATCCAGCATATTTCCAATTCAACATTTTGCAATTGATACTTCATCCTGATGGAATGATTTTAGTTAGCAAAATAATGCTTTTATTGTGTTGATTTTCTATTTTAGTACTTAAAATGCATAGCACTTCTGTGGATATTCCAGGTTTATATACGTGATCAATCATTTGAACCCCGAGAATTCTTCACACTGGGTCGTACTTGCCCAGTAATATGTACTAAAGAAACAGAAATGGGTGTACATTCTCCGCATGAACTTAGTGTCACATATGGTGCAAAAGCTGAAGTAAGATGCAATAAATGTCATCATTGGTTGCACAAGAAAACCATTGCAGATGTGGTCGAAGCTCTTGTTGGAGCATTCATAGTTGACAGTGGCTTCAAAGCAGCAACTGCATTTCTTAAATGGATTGGCATACAAGTGGATTTTAACGACTCGCAAGTTAGTAAGATTTGTGCAGCGAGCACAAACTTTATCCCACTTGCTTCTCAGATGGATATTGCTGCCCTGGAAAATTCTTTAGGTTATGAATTTGTCCATAAAGGTCTGCTTATACAGGCATTTGTTCATCCTTCTTACAACAGTCTTTCGGGAGGCTGCTATCAGGTAGTTGCGCTGTTTTCCTCTCACATGACAACACCTTGTGCTTGAAGCATTTTGTTCTAGGATAATGCATTTGTTAACACTTTGATGGTTTCAATCAGAGACTGGAATTTCTTGGAGATGCTGTCCTGGATTATTTAATCACATCCTATTTGTACTCAGTATATCCAAAACTGAAGCCTGGTCAGTTGACAGATTTGAGATCAATATCTGTGAACAATAATTCCTTTGCTGACGTTGCAGTATGCCGTTCCTTCCACAAACATATTATTTGTGATTCTACTGCTCTCTGTGAATCTATGATGAAATATGCCAATTTCATTGGAACATCTGCAGCAGATAAAGGTCAGGTTGAAGGGCCAAGATGTCCGAAGGTAATCATTGTGGACTGTTTGCTCTTGTTGGTTCTTTAAGTCAATGTTATATAGATTTTATTCTTCATCCAATACCTTTCTCTTAAATAGGGGAGCCAACAGGCCTTTTTGAAGGATATGGTGGTTTTGCAGATGTATGTTGGTAATTTCAGATCCAATTTCTGGGATCAATGCCAGTATCAACCCTAAAAAAAGAGACGAAAAAATTATATACACATCTATGCAGGAGAATAAATAAAACTAAGAAGATTTTTTGATAGGTGTTTACACAACTTTTAATATTTTCAAAGAGATTTCATTCTTGACAGGGATGTCATTCATAAATTGGACATGACAGACATACTTTTGAACATATATAATACAGCTACAAGTTAAGCATATAATATTCACATTTTTTTAAACAGTCATATATATGTTGCAAAAAAAAAGAACATCATTCACATATTTCTGGCTGTTAATAAACAACAAAGTCAAAGCAAGATTTTTTCCTCTTTTTGGCCACTTCCATGGACGAAACCCCAAGACCTGTATGGTAATTAGTAACACCAAATATTGCACATGGTTGTAGTATTTGTTGGTTGTAGTAACACCAAATATTGCCACCACTGTACTCCTAGTTTGTTGTAGTATTTGTTTGTAAGACTTGTCTAGCTGCATCAAATTGGAAGCATATTGCATTTTGTAGGTTTTTTAATTTCAGATTTTTTTCCAAAATCGAGGAACATATAATATAAACAAAAATCCAAATGCTATGTATTTTCCAGCTAGATATACAACTTCTCACAACAATAGTCATATACCATGGGGTGTGCACTCGCCCTTTTCTTACTTTTCATAAACAGTAGATCTCAAAAGAGATTTATATCACAGATTGATCAGAACCCAAAATATATATTTGAGGAAGAATCTACCCTTGTAGTTTTGGTTGCATATACTACCTTTTTTTCTCAACATTAGGTGACAGAAACAGTGCACTTTATTTCCTTTTGACTAATGCGGGTAAATACACAGTGGCACAGGGGAGACGGTATCCTTGGAACATTCAAATTATAACAACCGGGTCATACTATCATTTCTGTATACTTTCTTACAGTTTATGGAAGTTTTGTTTGTCAGATTCAGAAACTTTTATTGCTTTGGTTCATTTTGTGGTAGGTGGTAGGGTAACATTGTTGTCTATGATAATATTCTGAAGTCATGAAACACTTTGTCTGTTTAAACTTATGAAATGGATCCTGATTTTATATGTGATCTCACTGTGTTTAATCAGGCTCTTGGTGACTTGGTGGAGTCTTGTGTTGGTGCTATTCTTCTTGACACAGGATTCAATTTGAATTTCGTTTGGAAGATAATGATCTCTTTTCTGGATCTTAGTATGAGCCTTTCCAGGTTGCAGATTAATCCTATTAGGGAAATCCGGGAGCTCTGTCAATCTTATAATTGGGATCTGCAGTTCACGCCATCAAAAAAACATGAAATGTTTCTAGTGGAAGCAAAAGTGACTGGAAAAGATATTTTTGAGACTTCTTGTGCTACCAACATCAACAAAAATGCTGCCATAAGAATGGCTTCACAACAAATTTGTGCAAGCTTGAAGGTAAAAATTGTGTTCTCATTTGTACAATTTTCAATTATCTGCTGTTACGTGCGCCAAAAGAGTACGATGTTACCAAAAAAGTTGATACCTGAAGCTGAAACACTTGAGTTTCTTTCTTTTGTTCTTTGTGTTTCCTTTTTTTTTGGCTGGGGGATGGAACCCATTCTTTTTCAATATCATTAGGAAAGGACAAGAAGGGAAGAGTGAGATTAAATGCCATGCCTCTGTGAAATCCAAATGGGAATCAATATAGAACATTCAAAAGCCACAATTGGACCTGTGGGAAATAAACAACATATTTAAGACCAACATTAAAGCAACCATTTCTTTTAAAGCCAAAGAAGTTTTTGATAGCATTGTGGGAAGATAAAGGTACTGAGCTTTTAGATTTGTCATGTGTCCTATTAATTGGGGCTTTGGCTGTTGTTATTGAGTTCTTAGACTTGTCACATGTCGTGTTACCTGGAGCTTCTGCAATTTGATTGCTTTTCTTAGATCAGTGGGAGATTAAATTTGTTGAAGGTTATATGAGAAGAGATACAGGGACCTGCAATGTTGTCCGGTCACGGAAATCATGATAGACAATACCTGCGGATATGAAAAAAAAGATGTCTTTAATGGATGGCTTGTCTCGCCCAATGAGTGGCAGATTTGGATGGAGTCTCGCTCATAGCACAAGAGTATGCACGCTAGCACTTACGCAGTTGGGAGTTTGGGTCGGCAATCAATAACCGAACGACGGTGTTATAAAAAACAGCCTTCTATGTGCTAGCAGAGCTACTTGTCCCTTCTCCTTTCCTTTCAGTCAAGGTCAATCTATAGTTGATATTAAGGTCGTATAATTAAAAGCACAGACAGACGTTGGTGGGAAAGGAGTGGTGGATAGGTCTAGTTCGAAGACTACCGCCCCACTCTGGGTCCTTGATAAAGAACACTTGCTGTCCGTGGAAGACCCACGCTCGGGCCGAAGTGCTATAGCAGTTGAGCAACCCGATTTCTTTGGGAGCATCACTGGGGAGGAAGATAGAAAGGATGCGAACGTCTTGGGGCTAACGTGAGATTCGCTCAAGGACCTGCTGGTGTAGAAAGCTCTGCGTCGAACTTCAGCTCTTTTGAGTTGGCCAACTTAATGGTAGAGCATAGCCTTGACAAGACTGAGGTAGAGGGTTCATGTCCTTACATGACATCATCATACTTCTGTACTCCCACCCTTTCTTGGTAAACTTGAATTGACACTAGGGAGCGAAGGACTACACTATTGTGGTAAACAACGGAGAAGGAGGAGCAGCACATCTTATTGCACAACTGGTTGGAATCTTTATTCCGGAAGGCCGAACTAAGATTATGTTGAGAATTCCATGCCCAAGCAATTCACAATTTTTGTCTTGACCAATCCACTTTTTTAATAGTGCGGAGTCCACTTTTTTAATAGTGCTACCAAAAATAACTATATCAAGTTGTCTTCTCCCCAGAAAGAAGCATGATTTTAAAAGAAAATACGATTACATTCTCAAGCAACCTGTAACACTGTAACTGCTGGAGGTCCTGGATAACATTACCTTGCTCCCTTTTGCATTAAGTTTCTTTAGATTACCTGGATGGTGATGTTTTTAGTCCTTTCTTTGATGTTGGTGAATTCTTAACATTGCCATGGCTTGATAGCAATACAACACTGGTTGTGGAGAATTTGAGTTATCTAATGTCATATCCATCACCTGCTGTTGAACCATGCTATCAACATTGCACACAATCCAATTCAACATGATATAACCAAACATGTTGAGATTGATCGACACGTCATCGAAGAGAAGTTTAATAAGGGTTTAATTTGTATGTCATTTGTGAAATCATAAGATCAGTTGGTCGATATTTTCACAAAAAGGCTTAGTAGCAAGCTTTTTCATCCTATCATTTGTAAGTTAGGCATGAGAAACATCTATGCACCAACTTGAGGGGGAGTGTTATTTTATGTCATATTAGGATGTAACCCTCAAGGTACTTTTGGTACTTTTGTGGTTATATGTATATGGGGATGTAGTTGTGTAACCTTAACTCACTACACTCTTCCAATAATCTCTTATTTCTCCTCCAAACCCTAAGAGTCTCACAAACTAACTTAAAGCCATGAGACCTAGTCCTAAGCAGATAGTACTGTGCAATGCAGGTCTACAAAAAAGATTATAATTGTCATTTAGAAACATATTTGCTGTTGAACACTTGTGTCTCGTATGGATACTAGTTGAAGTGTGTATGCACCTTGAACATACACTTGCGTGCTTAATAAAGGCAAAGATAAGAAGGGGACTAGTTGAAGCAAGAAGCAAAATTTTTACCTCATCCTCATAAATCACCATAAAAGTGAAAGGTAGCAACTAGCAACCATCAACACTGTTACAATCACCCTGTTTATCCTCATCTTGCTATCCAAGCAGTATAAGATTATTCTTGGAGGTTGCTTTTGTCAGCAAGTCATACAGGAGGTTGTTACATCGATCAAGAAATCAGGTCATCTGTATGCCATAAAAACGTCCAAAGAGATTTGTGAAAATAGAAAACAGAATAAGATTCCTAAGCAGGAATGGTAAAAAGATTGGTCTGGTCACCTTTAGACTGGATGCATGTTATTATCTTTGCCCCTAAACCTGAAGCGGGGAAGCAAATTGAGGGTTTTCTTTGTCTCTAAACGTAGTCTACGCAGAAGATCCGAGAATGAGACAAGAAGGGGTTTAGACTATCCCAAATAGTGGAGATAATTCTTTGTTGAGTTGTTTTTCCTTTTTTTTTGGTATGGGAAACTAGCAAATATCGTTAATGATCAAGAGGATAAAAGTACATGAGGGTAATGAGTCCTCTAGGAAAAAAATGCGAAATAAAATTATAACAGACAATGCAGAAACAAAAAGCATTTATTAGTTGGGTGGGTATGAGCTTTTAACCAGAAATCAAGAATCATGTTGAATAGTTATATAACAAGTCAATTTGAACTTTGGTGACTAGGGAATTTGTGGCTCAACAATACTAAAGCTAAAAAAAATTCTAAATTGTGATATGGCCTTTCGATAGTGAGTTCATATGATGCCTATGCAGTGGAAATGAAAATAGTTGTAAATTATGGCATGACCTTTCATTTGCCCAGAAATCAAGAGTAGATGCAGAATAGTTTTGTCCTCCAAGTCATATTGAACTTTGGTGACTTAAATTTTTGAATAGTTTTATTAATTAGCTAAGAAGAGCCCTTTTTATGCTGGCATACTAACTTGCATGGCTTGCGCCATTGAGCTTGGCCAGTGATCCTATGAAGTGCTTTTACTTAATCTTCTGAAGCAACTTTTTAGTTGTGTTTCTGTACGTGTATTTGTCTTCCACTTTGGCTCATTATTGGGTTTCGGCCTAGATGGCTGGGTTTTGAGAGTATATCTTTTGTAATATCTTTTGCCTTTTAATTATTGACTGATGATTACTGGGGAAATTGCATCCAAGATAACAAGAAAATTCTTAGCCTCATGACCAACAGCAAATCCTTTTGTAGGTCATTTGTGTTTCTTTATCTTTCCATGGTTAAAGTTCTATTTTTATCTTTTCTTCGCCTTCCCCCTTTTTCCCCCTTTAAAGTTTTAGCGAGTGGGTCAGCGGGGGAATGGGAAGAGGTGTTGATTGGTTTGTAAATATATCTTCCCTCGAAGGGGCTTGACTCTTAGGTTTATTTTTAGCTTTTCTGACCAGTTCTTTGGTCCTCATTAACTCCCGATGTGCAGGCTCAAGGTTTCAAATCTAAGTGTAAATCATTGGAGGAAGTTTTGAAGTTGAACCGCAAGATGGAAGCCAAATTGATTGGATATGATGAAACATCTCCTGATGTTACTGAGCCACAATTAATTAGTGACTTGAAGGTGCAGGAACCTCCTGCAAGTGATGGTAACCTGAAACTGCACCCCATCACTGAAGTTGCAAAGATTTGTAAATCCAGTGGCATACCTGTTAAATGTCCATCTCCGTTCAAGGTTCCAGTATTGCAGCCTCCAAAGGCCACTGAAGATGATGACTGCAAGGCTGACCCTCAGAGCACAGGTATACATTAGGCCATTACGATTGCTTGAATTATATTTTATTTTCTGATCACCATTATATTTCAGGTGGTTCATGCAAGGGGTCAGCAAGGTCCCAATTATATGAAATCTGTGCTGCAAACTGTTGGAAACCACCTCTATTTGATTGTTGCACAGAAACAGGACCAAGCCACTTGAAAGAGTGAGTGCATGATCTTTTCAAAAATATTCTCTCGCGTGTAGAAACTGTAATTAGTTTTAGGTTTTATGCTGTGATTGCATACTTACACCATGAATTTGATTTACCTTCTTGCTGACCCAAAAGAAAAGAAAGGAAGAATCTTAGCTAGTCAATATAAGAATTGTATTAGCCACAAGTACAACACAGAAGCCCTAGTCAAGCAGACTCAAAGGGTCAACTCATTGGGCATTACCTTGAAACACAAGATAGAGAAGGATCCTCAACAATAACAAAATATAATTTTTGTCGCCTCCTCAACTTAAAAGAATTATGTTTCGCAACCTTAACTTGAGCCTTGCATTTCCACAAGGTACTAAAGCTCGAACATAATGCTTCAAAAATCTATTATAAAGCTAAAGGTTTATGCAAAACTAGAATCTCTTACTTTTCTGTGACGAGCGAATCGTTCCCTATATCCCTGCAAATCACAGCAACCATAGGACCCTTAACTACAATGGTTGTTAAACAAAAGCATTTTTCCTGCTAAATGTGGCCTAGCAGTGCAACTCTAGCCATTTTGCTTGCCATTTTCGGAAACTTGAACCTTTCAGTATAGTATTTAGCGATGCCACTGTGATCCCCATGTCATACTAACACCATAACGCCCCCGTGAAAAAATCCTTATTTTAACTTTTGTTTGAAATGGTGTTTATGAATGTGGAGTGACAGGAGAAGAATAAGGGCCATCTCTCACAGTGGAACACCCCTTACTTTTATTCCTTCTCATCCTTCAAGTTACATCACATTTCCGATGACCTCTGCAGCCGTTTAGTCTTGGTTTTGCACTTGCAATTCTGTACTCTTCATGACCACATTCTTAGCTGAATTGGTTTATGCTAATGTTATGAAAACCTTAAAACATTAAGCATTCAAACACTGATGGAACTCCCATTTTAAACGTAAATCTTCTGCAGATTTACTTTCAAGGTGGTTGTGGAAATTGAAGAAGCCTCGAACATGATTTTAGAGTGTTACGGAGAATCTCGGGCCAAAAAGAAAGATGCAGCAGAGGATGCAGCTGAAGCAGCGCTTTGGTACTTAAGACATGAAGGATATCTAAGGGACAAAATTTTATTCTGATTTAACCCATTGTCTTCATTTAGTCACATATCTTCTATATAAGCGTTAAATCTATTGGCCTATGTATGCATATGTATATGAATAGTTTATATAATCTGCATGTAGGCATTCTGTAAACTCAGTAGCAACTTATACAGCAACTGACTGATTGTATATGAAATAAATTTGTGTGTATGATAATGGTAAATGGTTCTGAAATGGTAATTAATTATCCTTGTGTAATCCTGTCAGTGTATAATGGCTGTTAATTTTCATGGCCTTCAGAGTATATAAATGTGGCAACAATAATGCTGTAGAGACTAATGCTGGACATTGTATAAAGTCCCCTCTCCTGTACTTGTTGATGCGTTTATCAGGTGGCCAAACTATCCCTAGGCCAATCCTCGGATTTCTATGCTGCGACCACTTGGAGTTGTTAAACTTTGAATATTTTTTTGAAAGATTTAATTGCAGGTATTAAATATGAGAGTGTTTGGTCATAAAATATTAAATTTTATGATATTTAATGTGTTGACATTTGACAATTTGGATATATTGAGAAGAAGTCACATGGTAGAATTTGAAGAAAGGCGGGAAAAAATTAGTCATGGCCATGTTTGAAAAGAGAAATAACTAATTAGAAGTTACTATCTAAAAAATTATTGATGGAAGTAAAACCGTTGAAGATATTAATAAAAAAAGGCATTTAGTGGAGAAGACGAAGAAGGTACTCAAATTATTACAAGATCCATGATTTGGGTATTTTAAGAGTAGTTTTAAGAAACAAAGAATTCTGTTCTATTAAGTACCGTTTATTGTGTGTTTATCCAATAATTTTATTTAAAGAAGTCTTGAAATAAAATATTTGAACTCTCCACAAACGATTGCTCGATTGAGAATTTTTTGCCGATCTCAACAGATTTTGAAGCAATAATTTTTTGGCACATGATGAGACTATATTATTAACTTGGATTAAGAAATTGGTTAGAATGATGAGATCGTATTTAGCTACCGAGCAATAGCCTGACGTTGTTGCTTGAGAGAAATCGAAAGCGAAAACTTCAAGCTCTGGACAATAGTCAACAAGCCCGTCGACTCCACTCCAACAAATCTCCTCCATCCTCTTCCACCGTATCTCAAGCAGCTTAAAAGCCAAAATGGGCAAAGGCAAAAGGCTAGACCGTTTTCCAGTTTGAACCCTTCACCATGGTAGAGGTCAATTTTTAGTTCTTAGGGTCGATTGAGAGGATGGTTTAGCCTGTGGAGAGGTAACCCGATTTCCTCCCTTTTGAATGTTTTATAAATGTTTAATTGTTAGCCAGTAATTAGGGTTTATTTTTTCCCTACTCATCGAACTTTTTTTGCCTAACAGTAGAAATTAGGCATTTGATAATTTGAACTTGAACTAAATTATGACAATTTGATCATTTGCGTAGTGAATGTATTATGGCGTGACTCACATCGGCATCTTTGGAAGACCGTATCGATAATCCAAGTCACTTGGGGATTTAAGGATTAGGCTAATGCATTGTGAAATAGGTTAGTTCTCTATTTTGTTTTTATACATTGAAACTAGGGCTTGTAGTGCAGTTTTTTTTTTTTTTTACGTTGAAATAAAATTAGGGCTTGTAGTCCTCTTCTATTGTTTTATTTTATATATATTTAATTTTTATTTGGGTCTATAGTTTTCTTTTGTGTTTTATTTTTATACGTTGAATTGAAATTGGGACTTGTAGTCCTCTTATTTATTTTATTTTTATATGTTGAATTGAAATTGAGACTTGTAGTTTCTCATTTGTTGAATTAGAATTGGGACTTGTAGTCCACTCATTTGTTGAATTAGAATTGGGACTTATAGTCCTCTCATTTGTTTTATTTGTATATGTTGAATTGGAAATGGGGCTTGTAGTCTTTCATTATGTGTTAGCTTAAATTAATTTTATTGGGTGGTTTGAATAGTTCAATTGTTTGTTAAAATTTAATGATGAATACTAAGTTTGTGACTGAACAAATTAATATTTGAAACAATTACCATCTACTCAAGAAAGTGATGGTCTTGGTGGTGATATATGACATTCTAAGCAAAGTTGTAGTAAAATTAACTTTTAAAATTTTCTCACAAATTTTGGGCTACGAGTTAAAATTTTGGATTATCATCCTAATGATTAGGATGAAATTCAAAAAGCTTATCTAAAAAAAGACCCATGTCAACTTTGTAAACATAATTTTCCGCAACGAAAATTTAGCAAGTTGTTATGTCGGTTCAATCCGGCTTGGTTCAATGAGTTCGATAGTTGCTTGAGATTGTAGCAGAGGATGGGACGAATTCTAAACAAAGAGGTGAAACATGTGCCTTATTAGATTCAATTCAATATTTTGATTTCAGATTTAATTTGTATTTGATGAAAGACGTATTGAGAATTGCAAACGAGTTATTACAAGCATTACAAAGAAAAGATCAAGACATAGTAAATTCTATAAATTAGTCAAGATATCGAATTAGCGATAACAAATAATGAGGGATGACGGTTGAGAAGCTTTAGTCACCGAGGTTTCATACTTTTGTGGCAAACAAGATATTGTTTTGAGAAATATGGATGATATATATGTAACTCGAAGGAGGTCACGGCGGACTGTCAAAGTTACTAATCTACACCATTTTCGAGTTGAATTATTTTATACGGTGTTAAATATGCAACTTTATAAGCTTAACACAAAAGTTTCAAAGAGGTGAACATTGAACTACTTCTTTGTGTGGCATGCATAAATCCAACTAATTCATTCTTTGCTTTTAGTAAAGAGAAGTTGATTTGTTTTGCCCAATTTTACCCTTCAGAATTTTCTACAATGGACCTTATGATACTAGACAATCAATTTGAGACTTACATACTTGATGTGTCTGTCAATGAATTTTCAGAAATTAAAAGAATTGATGGTCTTGAAAAAAAGTGAGTTGAGACAAAAAAAAATATCGTATATCCATTGGTGTATCTACTTGTGAAACTAGCATTGATTTTGCCAGTGACAATTGCAATAGTTGAAAAAGTTTTTTCAGCAATGAATATAGTGAAAAATCAATTGTGCAATCGAATGAGAGATCAATAAATGAACAATTGCCTAGTTGCATATGTTGAGAAAAAGATTTTCAATACTATTGATAATGAAACTATGATACATCGCTTCCAAAATATGATAAATCTTCAGAAACAACTGTGAAGATTTATAGGATGCTCGACAATTTAGATCTTCCCATGTATAGACTCAATTGAGCACAACTTTTTGGTTCAAATTTTTTTATTAGGTCTTCTAGATAGATTTATACTGAATTTTTTTTGTTGGCCTTTTTTGTATATCGCTCATATATATAGATTGTGCCTTAATTGACGTTCTATTAATGAAACTATTCTTTTGTGAACATTTGGAATTTCAATATTAATGTGGTCTAGTTACCTCTACTGGGAAAGATGTCTGACTCCGCCCCAGACTGAATTGATAGATTTTGTAAATATATAATTTTTGTGAATGCACATGGAAATATCTAAATTTTGAACCTTGTAAAATTCAAGTAAGCTCTCATGGGGGTGAGAGGTTAGAAAGGGATATTTAGTCTATAGGCTGATAATTTTTTTAAAAAAAATTAAAAATTAAAATGGACAAACCGAAAACTTTGTGAAGATTGAAATGACAATATCACCCTTGTTGCAAGTGTGAGCTAACAATCTCAGTGCAAAAACCCATCATTGGGTTCGCAGTATCCTCTTCAATTTGGTCATCAACTTGACCTTTTATAAGATTTTTGACTGGTTGGCTATTTTAATTATGATATATTATACGATATTGAGTAATGCTACATTGATTAAATTTGAAATTCAAATGATATGGTAGTTGAGTTGGGCTTCTATATTTGGTGTCATGCCATTTGGGTCTCAATAAAAATTTCAAATAATATGCTGCCATGTTATTTGGGCTCAAAATTTAGTTCCAAAATTTTGTCAATGTAGCATTACTCTACGATATTACATGTCTTTTTTAACTCAACCTTTTTCTGGGTTTTTTCAGGAAACAAAACTTCACCCAATCTTCATTCCCAATATAGCAACAAGAATGACTTAATACAAGGCAGAAATTTATTTAATCCACGCATTTTTTTTTTAATTTTTGTTTTGGCTGATTTGGCCAAATCTCAAAGTGTCAACATAGTGAACTGAGGCGCACTTGACTGTTTAGGCTCGACTCATTCATTTGAGAGTTTGTGATTAATTCAGAATCATAACGACTTTCAAATATCTTTTTTCGGCTCTAATTGTATATGTATACAAGCACGTTTAACAAGAAGAATAATGAATATATAGATATATAGGTTCACGAATCTAGACAAACAAAACAAATTATTGTGCGGGCTTGACTTATTTTATCAAACAAACTTTAAAATTAAACTCAAACTCGATTTTTTATTTTTTATTTTTTATTTTTTATTTTTTATATAAATGAACAAAGTATTGATCTTAGTCACAATGTTATTGTTGTTTAAATTTGTAGTTCATTATCTAATCAGGGTGTATAAAATGAGAGCTTTCATTGTAATGTGCCCCTCTGTGTGCGCAAAAGATGATTAATTCAAGACCCATGTTCCTGGAATCTTTTCAGGGATGATTTCCGCTTTCATGAAGAACACACAGCACATTTTATGCTTGCTCTCCTGGTGAGTATTATAATGGAGCCTAAATAATGTCTTCTTCTACTTTTAACCTTTTTTTTTTATTATTTCAACGGTCAAGAGTGTTTGAGCCAACTTACACACAACTCGATTAATCCCTTCTTCAATTCGCTCAAAAGTAAATCATCTATATCAGAACTAAGGTATCGATGTGCGTGATTTGCACGTGATGGTTTATTTTTGGGTTTTCTTTACGGTAACAAATCCAATGAACGCTTGTAGAGGGGACAATTCTCTACTATAAAAAATGCTTACAAAGGAATATCAGCCGAAGCAATTTATAGAATAAGCTCGTTGATGCACAGTTAAGATTTCCATGACATGATATATGTCTAAAGTATCTTTGGGTCCAAACTCAGCTAACTGGTTGTCTAGTTGGTTGGGAACACAAGAAAATAAGGGAAAGATTGATTACCATATCCAAACTCGAGTCAAAATAGATCGATATTTCTCACTAAATATTTTCCAGAATTCAATTCTAGACTCTTAATAATCAATTTCTTATCAAAAAATCAAATCCTAAAAATTCAAGCTTCTTAGAAAAGAGAAGAATAGAGAAGTGTGTTCTAGAGTTACTTGCAAAGAAGTTTGAATTTGTTCGTACATCATATATGAGTTTGTTGACAATAAAATGGGAATTATTGATAAACAAGAATCTATTCGAGTTAAGGCGTACTCAAATCGAGGTATATGTTGTTTGGATTAAACTTGTTTACAAAATGAGCTCATAGCTTTGATAAGATTCGGTTCATTTATAATTTCATGAAACTGAATAAACCAAAACTAAGTCGATCTAGAGCCAAATTCGAAATGCTCATACCATTTAACAGCACTAAATGGATGTCGCATAATGCGCCAAGAAAATAGCTAAAGATGTGCCCCAACCACAAATAACTTTTAATTTTAACATACTAACTCTACTAAGCAATATTGTATGAAAAATGTTTGATTTTTTTTCCTATGATATGATTTGGTATCGCAGTATAAAGACAAAACTATTTTCATGAATCAAATCTGTGACGTTCATG
This sequence comes from Ilex asprella, assembly GCA_023539305.1. NCBI lineage: Eukaryota > Viridiplantae > Streptophyta > Magnoliopsida > Aquifoliales > Aquifoliaceae > Ilex > Ilex asprella. The sequence continues at coordinate 28,349,344 of CM042188.1, read as the reverse complement.
TCACTATAAATAAACCTCATCGATACACTAAGGACCGCCATCATAAGATTGGTTATGTTGCTATATGATTTTATTTTGTTTATATTAAGTGTATTTTTTTGGTTGTATGGAGAGTGTGTGAATTTTGTTTAATTGGGGGAGAAAAGATTCTAGGTGTAAGTTTTCTCACTCACGTGCTATATATATGTAGTCGCATAAATAATATAATTATATAAAAAATAGGACTCATTTTAAATCCCTTCATTTAGCTTAGTGTACGAGTGGTTGAGATTCACTCAATCTAATAACTGAAAAGCATTACTAATATACATTTTCTCCAAATTAACTCATATTTTTTCACCCTAATTAAGTCCAGATTATCCCTAAAGTTGAAAATTCCATCTACCCATATCTTTTCATGCTAATCGATGCCAAATAAAATCTTTTTTCTCCCAATTTTTTTTTAAATAGTGGGACAAGTTTGATTTTGAATTGTGTAGTTATAGAAAAGGCAAAAAATAAATTATTATTTCATATATTTATACTATACGACTAATGTTCGATTTATTTGTATTACCTAGTTCCTTTTGGCACAAGTTATTACCGGTTTTTCAATATGTTCTGATAAATTATACTATGCATGTGATTAACTATTAAAAGAATGAGCAAACTCTAACAAAATGCACACACACACACACAAACCTCAACCCATAAGTTTTGTGTCATTGCAAGATCTAAAAAAGGTCAGATATATGCAACCCAAGTCCCGCATATGAAAAAATTATTTTTCCAACTCAAACTTGTTACGCCTTGTTACAATTAAGTAGTCTTATTGTCATCCCAAAGTTTATCTCTAGACAAAATTATCCAAAACTTACGACCTGATGACAAGTTGATACCTTATTTATTAACTAGTTATTTCTCGTGTCTGAAGACACGAAGTGATAAAAAAAATGGTTAATAATAAACATATTTTTATTCACATCTAAAATCAAATTACAAAGATATAGGAGAAATAAATGAATTTAAGTACTGGTTATAATTGGAGCGAGTGGTAGTAGTGATGGTGGGCAGCAGAAGTGGTGGTGGGAGACAGTGATAGTTGTGATGGATGATGACGACCGATTGTAATGGTGACAACTATAGATGACAATGGTGATAGTGGTTGGGGGACAATGAGTGTGATGGTGGGATAGTGACAGTGGTGGTAAGGTGGCGGTAACAATGGTGGTGGTGGGGCACTAATGGGGTGGTTGTGGTTGTTGTGGAAAAGTTGATGATGGGGTGATAGTGATAGTGGTAGTGGGGCGATGGGCGTGGTAGGGTGGCGACAATGGTGGCGGTGGCGGTGGCGGTGGCGGTGTAGATGAAATTTTTCCTAATGGTTTTGTTTTTTTAACACATCCTATCATCTGTGGTGGCTAAGAAAGCAAAAACGAATTGTTTTCATGTCCTGTTGTATTAGGGAAAAAGGCATTGACTTGTTATTTTCAATGTACTTAGCGTTGAGAACGAAACGTTCACTTGTTTCAAGAAGGTTGCTGTTGGGATAGAGTTAGTAATTGATTGTTGCTGCTATAAATGGGCTAATTACAATTTATTCCCTTTAACTATGTCTCTTGTTACAGTCAGCTCCCTATGGTTTCAAATATTGTAATTTGCCCCCTCCAAGTTTCAAATAACAGCAGTTGGAACATGAAAGTATCTCTATCTTGTACATTATTTTTCATATTTTTTTCTTGAAATGCCAATTCTATCCCAAAAAAATAAAGAAACGAAAAAGCCAAGAAAAAATACATTTGTTCACCCCAACACCATGTTCGCCTTCGCCTTTGTCTCCACCAAAAAACAACACGCAAGAATATACTCTTTTCAAAGGTAATTATGTATTTTCAACAAAGTAAAGATCGCGTGAATTTTTCATGCCTAACTTACGTCATTTTTTATGGTCTAAAATTAACTGTTGGAGTTAATTGCAAACTATTCAAAATTAAAAGAGACTATTTGTTAAAATTAAAACCTGAAGAGATGAATAATAAACTATCCAAAGTTGAAAGGGGCATTTTATAATATAATGATTTTTTCCTGCTTGGGTGTTTACCGGCAAACTGATGGTTGAAGTAGTAAAACAGAGAATTAGAAACTCAGAAATCTAAATTGAGTTTTTAAACATCATATTAGCAAAACTCTGACGGCGGACATTGGCGTAACGATAGAAAAACTCTGAAGTCTAAATTGTATGACTCTCTTTATTTGCAAGGGTAAGACTATGTACATTTAATATTTCTTAGATTCTGCAATGACGAGAGTCCCGTACACTAAAAATTAGAGGTTATTTTTGGATCTCTTTGGTTACACTAATAAGATTTAACCACCAGCACTAGCCATCAAGGGGAGTTACCTCTAGCACTTTCAGAAAATAACATTTCAAATGATGTTTTTCTTAATAAAAAAAAAATATAATTCAAAATGACGTCTTTAGACCACACACTACTCCCCCCACATGAATTTTACTAACATTTTCAAAAAATTCTTTTGCATTGACATTTTTTTTAAAAGAATACATCGGTTTGGAAACTTGCATAAATTTTTTAAATACTATTTTTTTTTTTTTTGGTATCATTGCCTTGTCTCCCACTGGGGGAAATTGTATCAGTGGAAAGGAATTAGTGCTCGGATTTGTGACCACTGGTTTTGGTCCATTCCGATGAACGAAGATGAGACGGTGGAAATCTTTAGGGGTGATCCACTAGTTGGATTTAGATTCCCTCTATTATTCATTCTTTTCAATTCCCCTCAATGCAGTGATAGATGAATGATACGTGTAAGATTTTAAATTTCAGTATATAAGATTTTTTTTCTTATGAGAAATTTTTTTAATAATGATTAACGCTCCACCAACAACAAAAATGAATGAGGAAACATCTTATTCATTGATATTCCAAATCTTACACATGTCACTTATCTAACAGTGTATTGAGGAAAATTGAAGGGAAAGAGTAATAGAGACGATCTAAATCCCCAATAGTTGAGTCTGATTTTTAATAACACAGAAATTTCAGGTTCAATAAATTTCCCTCTCAAAGGGATAACCACTCTTGTTCATTTAGGGACATGCTCTAATCCAACTCAAGTTCTTAATTGATCGGATACTGTTTACCAACCGATGAACAATCAAATAAATTGTGGTAATAAGAACAAAGTTCACATTAACATATTTCGAGTTTGAATTTTGTAGTCAGATCATAAGAGATTTATCATTCATAAATATTTTAATCTCAACGTGGTTAATCAATTTTTGACCAGATTAAAAAAAAATTAGTTGAACGATGCATAAATTGACCTTGGATACCCCTGGCCGTTAAATAAAAAAATAAAAGAACAATCAAATAGGAGAAAATAATCAATGCTATGATGTGAGTGCCACATGACACTGTTAGGTGATGTACCATAAACATTGAATATTTCTAATCATATTGAAACTTGGTTTTCAAGGTTATTTGAACTTAAAAATTTGATCTAATTTGTTAATATAATGATGTTGTTTCTGACAACTTATGTCAATAAATTAAATCTCAATAATATTGCTCCCATGATTTTCATCTGTGACCACGTTTTATTGACTATTTAGTAGTATCCAAGTTTCCTAGAACATTCATCTAAAGTTATGGCAGGTATATTATAAAGTAGTTTTTGCTAGTCTAAGTTCTTGTGTTTATTTTTTTACATTTATTTTTATTTCATTTTATTGGGATTGATATTGGAATATTGGTGCTGATTACTACTGGAACAGTCATCGACAATGATCCAAGTCAGCTCCATTATATTCACGTAGATCCCTGACCAATACATAACAGGCAATTTGAAATTAAATTAAAGATAGGGTGAATTACATCCAAGATTCCAGAGATTTGTCACTTAATCACTTAGACCCCTTGACCTGATACTTGAAGTATTATACACAGACACTCTGACATTTATATACTGAGTAATGTTAGATGGACTTAAAAACTAGACTTAAAAAATTAACTTGATAATCCCAACCATTGAATAGGTAGTAGGTCCCAATAAATGCTGGGTCCTACAGTGAAATCAATGGTTGAGATTATCAAGTCAATTTTTTAAGTCCATGTAGCATTGCTCTTATATACTTGGTAACACTTAGATCCCTGCTATAAATATGCATGTTAATAAATTACACTTAAAACCCCTGAAATTTATTAGTATATAATATTTAGACCCCTTAAGTTTAAAATATTATACTTAAACAAAAAAATACTCCAATCAAATATAGAAAATCAAATATTTTAAATTTTATAACTAAATTGAAGGAATAAAAAAACACAACAACTTAGACAGCAAGGACAACAATAACAATCACAAAAAATTAAAAAGATTATTGAGCAAGCCATTAGTAATAAACAAGCCAGACAATAGGGTACAAGTTTATTGCTTCTTGTCCATTACAAATGTCCAGATCTTTGATGTCTATATACTATCAAATAAAATTACAGACACATGCAAACACAACACCTTGATCCATCTTGCAGTAGTGCTTCATCTTTTTGTTTCTTTGAAAGCTGAACTTGGATGAGTATGTCATAGTGGGTATGTTTCAGCACCTGCTCTTGCATTTCTCCATGGCTCTTGGTGCCGAAATTTGGAAAAACATATTAGTAACCAAAAAGTTCAGGGGCTCAGGCTACTACAGACTCATATGTGTGAACAAAAATATCAGTAACAACAGCCAAAAAAAGCATTCAATTAGAAGTTAGAAAACAATGAATACGTCTCTTTAATATTAGTAATAGAAGTCATTTGCTTTATAACTAAAACATCAGGATCATTATAATGCATATAAGCTCCCAAATGCTAGAGCTTGAACTCTTCACATTGTACGCAGCTGAGAGATTGAGAAAAAACTGGCTAATAGAAAAATTGCAGGCTGAGAAGTATACCAAGTCCAATTGATTCAGATCCTTTCATTATACGCAGGCACTTGCATGAATCAACAAACATCCTGCATAAAATCAAAACAGGCAACACCCCTGGTCAAGGAAGCGAAGGCCCATCCTTCAACATCAAACGCTTCCTTCCTAGCCTTTATCATCAAAAACCATCACCCTTTTCATTCTCAAAGGCTAATCCTGCATCAGCATTAGCCTCACAGAAACAGCCAACTGAACAGAGTGCAAAAAATCAGTACATCCTCTGTCTCGAACTGCCCTATTGGCCAACCAATAAGCCACACAATTAGCCTTCCTATAAACATGCATTAAATGACAATCCATTCTGTCAAGAAGCCCTTAATCTGATCCAAAAAGCCCAAACAAGACCAAGCACAACCAACCTTTCCCAGCACAGAATTCACCAAAACAAGTGAATCAGATTCAAAATGTGTGTCAATCTCTTCTACCATAATTCTTCAAGATTGTGTCAAAACTGGAAGGTCAAGAATCATCATTTTCCTTGACGCGATTGATTCAAATAAACTTTCATTCTTTTGCGTGGTGGTATTCAAGTCATTAGAAAAGCTTTCTAATTAGGACATTTGCTAGAGTCCTAGTATTGCTAATATGGGATTATTAGTCTATATACCTGCACTTGCCAAAGATAGGCGCCCAAGAAAAAAGCACAATAGCTACGTAATTAATTATTCCACTTACAAGGATCCCACTTCAAAGCAAAAATAGAAAATTTTGTGACAGCATAAGGGGGATTTGACTAACACTTAAAACTCAAGCCACCCAATAATTTGAATTCTATAGGTATAATTCAAAATATCATGCATTCAATCCTATTTTTCTTTTGTCTCATTTCTAAGGGTACTTTTATCATATAGTTGGCAGGCATGTTATTGAAAATGTACCAAACTTAACGTAAAGGTTTCCACATGGAGAGGATAGGGTTTTCTACTTAGACCTGTTTCATTTTATTTGTTGGTCAAAACCCTTGGTTCTAGAACATGAGCTCCATTTACAAACCATTGGTTTTACAGCCCATTATCTTATGAACATATATGTACATACATATACATAAGTTCCAGTTACACAAAAGTAAGCATTGACCAAAACTACAACTCTTTCCTACAACAGGTGGCAATTCTGCCATTTTTAGGTCTAACCAAGAGAGACTTTCTCATCCCACCCTTGTTCTGGTTCCTGTGAAGTTCGGATTTTGGATTAAAGACAGCTTCTAATCTTTCAAAAAAAAAAAAAAATTCCATATTCAAGATGAGGTTGTCCATATTGGATCACAACAACATAAGGTTCATCCCTAACATCATTGTTATTTTTATTTAATGGACAATCCCCAAAACAAAACCAAAACCATTCATCTGTCTCATAAATTTCTAATTTCCTCCAACTTTTTTTAAGCAGCGTAGTAAAGCATTATTTCTAGTGCTAGTTGGTTTGTCTCAAAGAGAAGCTCTAGTAGCCAAGCAAATCACCGAAACAATTTCAGAACTAGTCTATATTATACAAAACAAATGTGTATTTAATGTTTATGCATATTCATGCATACATATGCAAGAGCAAGCAACTGCATAAGGCTTACTTGCACAGTCATATACAGATAGAGGAACTAAAAATTCAGCTTTAGCGAAGATTAATATCTCAATTATGTCACATGCATTTGGATAGAGCAGAGGAAAGAACTTACCAATGGATTTGTACAATTGACCAGCCTACATTCCTCCAAAGCACCTTCAAATGTCCAACTCTCCCAGACATCAAAGCTATGACTAGCAAATACAAAATCCATCCTTCTATTTATCTGCAATATTAAAATAGAAGTGGCATGCATATTTAGCCAGTGGGAGTGGGAGCTTCAGTAATGTTACTCCCATCAATGCCCATGCAACATCCTATGCAAAGAATAGCTGAAAACTGCTGATTAATTACACAATACTACTTAGAAGATACTACAAAAAAAGCAACTGACATTCACAGTTCAATCATGCCAGAAGCTCATAGACATAACCTACAAGTGTACTGTCATGTTGAACTAGTTAATTGGGGTGTCTCCATTTTGTTTTCCTCCAACAAGCTAAAAAGGTAAGCCGATACCTTGATTGCATCTACCCATTTGATTCCGAAAACTAACTATAACCGTGGCCATGCAGAAACATTCAGCGAGAGAAATTTGTTGATTAACACAAATACAGCCAGAGTTCTTAAACAGTCTCTATTACAATATAGACATCACTCCTGATGTAAACTTGTGGGAATACCATACACGCAATTGAACCTCTCGAAGGAATCGCTTAATCAAAAGCACCGACACAACATACGTTTCAATCACAAGACTACAAATCCACCACCCATCACCACATACGCGCAATTGAACCTCTCGAAGGAATTAAAAGGTTCACAAAATAGTCCCATTCATGAGGCCGCACCATCAATCAAAAAGTTTAAAAGGTTCAAAAAGTTCACGAAATACTCCATTCAGGCCATCTATAAAAGGTCCAAAAGATTCACAAAATACTCCCATTCACAAGGCTATCTATAAAAAGTCCAACGAAAAATTTCATCCACACCACTCCTAATTTATTATATCTTTAAGAACACCCCATCTATTATAAAATATATCACTGACACTCTTTCTAGTTTATATTTAAACATCACTAACACCCCTACCATTAAACTACAATTTTTAACAAAACAAATTCATTTAAAATACCAAAAATATCATTACATAAACATCAAGTAATTTTTCTACATGAAATTTTACTAAAATTCGAACCGATTAAAATTTATTTTTCTACATATTAAAAATTGATTGAAGCTAAATAAAATTTATTTTTTTTAACGTATTAAAATTCAAGCTTATTAAAATTTATTTTATTAAAATTTGAGTCGATTTGAACTCTACTGGAGTTATTAGCGCCGATTAAAATTCGCTTTCGAGTCGACAAAAAATTATATTTTTTTACTTATTAAAATTCGTGTCAATTAAAATTTAAGTCAATTAAAATTTATATTTTTTTATACATTAAAATTTGGACTGACTAAAATTCAATGTGAGTGAATTAAAATTTCATTTGAGTCGATTAAAAATAATTTTTAATTGACTCAAATAGAATTTTAATTAACCTAAATTTTAATACATAAAATATATAATTTTTAATTAGATCAAATTTTAATATGTAAAAAAAATAAATTTTAATTAACTTGAATCGAATTTTAATCGGCCTGAATTTTAATATATAAAAAAAAAATAGAAAACAGAGGGGGTCTCATTGAAGATATGTTTATTTAGGGGGGTGTGAATGAAGTTTGTTCTCAAATATATCATGGACAATTTAATAAAATTGTATTTTAATTAATATTTTTAATCTGGCTGGTCCACATACAAACGAACACAAGGAAATGGAAGCAAGTTGTGATCTATAATTAACTTATAATTTTACCTTTATTTTTTTAAAAATATTTTATTGGTTATTAATTTTAAAAAATCTTGGTGTGAATTTGATTAATCATATAATTTAACCTAAAGACGTTTGTGTTGGTGCTTGTCACAGAATTAGATTTCAAGCCACCTCAATTAGAGAACCAATATCAGAAGATAACAAACTCTTAAAAAAGGCTTATTGGACAAAGAGATGGGAACATATATCAGATGCCAAGACTTACTCAGAGGTCCAAAGATGACCCAGAATAACAGATATCAGGTGCAGGATCAAAGACAGAAGTAGTCAAGTCATTTAAATTGGCTGCGAAGCGATAAACTAAAATCACAGTAAAAAATAGAAAAGATGTCTTTGAAAATATGACAAACAAGAGGGGATGTGATTGAAATTTTCCCAAAGTCCATTCACAATGAAATACGCCCCATTGATCAAAGGAAATCCGCCCCACTCACAATCCGCCCCATTGATCAAAGGAAACACTCCGGCATCCCCTTCACCATCACCACAACCACACAGACGACCATCACCATCACCACAACCACACAGACGACGGCGATGGCTCCACCACCGGCAGTCCATTCGGGCTCATCATCCCCAAACTCCCAATACACCCAACAATTTCTGAGCAGCGTTCTCTCTCAACGTGGCCCATCGGCCCTCCCCTACCCCGAAGACGTGAAATGGCTGATCCGTCAACACCTCCTCTCTCTCTACGACGCTTACCCTTCAATCCAACCCAAGACCGCCGTCTTCACCCACAACGACGGCCGTACCGTCAACCTTCTACAAGCTGACGGTACCGTTCCGACGATCTTCCAAGACGTCACCTACAACATTCCGATCATCATTTGGCTCATGGAGTCTTACCCTCGCCACCCTCCTTTAGTCTTCGTCAACCCAACTCGTGACATGATCATTAAACGCCCCCACTCTTTCGTCAATCCTTCGGGGGTTGTATCGATTCAATATTTGCAGAGTTGGATCTACCCTAGCTCCAATTTGGTTGATTTGGTTCGCAATTTGAGCCACTTCTTTGGCCGTGATCCGCCTCTCTATGCGCAGCGTAGACCCACTCCAAACCCTACTAACCCTAGTTTTGTCTCCCAAAATAATGGGTCTTCGGTGCTTTCTTTGAATTCGGCATCGGTGGGGTCGACCCGACCGGCGATTCCTCCCAGGACTTATCCACCATCACCATATGGGAGTGGTGGTGGCGGTGGAGGAAGGATTCCGCCACCATCCTCTCAGAGGCCGGCGGTGGCTGCAACAGAGGACCCGACTGAGGTTTTCAAGAGAAATGCCATTAATAAGCTTATGGAAAGCTTGCATAGCGATATAGGGGCTTTGAGAAAGACGAGGGAGGCAGAAATAGACGGTTTATCTACCGCTCAAATGTTGTTGAGACAGCGAGATGAACAGTTGTTAAAAGGTTTGAAGGAAATGAAGGATGAGAAAGAAGGGTTGGAGCAGCAATTGCAGATGGTTTTGACAAATACCGATGTTTTGGAGGGGTGGTTGAGAGACAATGAAGCGAAGATGGCAAAAATGGGGAATGTGAATGTGGATGATGCTTTTGAGCCCTGTGATATTCTTTCTAAGCAAATGCTCGAGTGTTCGACTTCGGATATGGCTATAGAGGATGTGATTTATTCAATGGATAAGGCGGTGCAAGAGGGGGCAGTACCGATTGATCAGTATTTGAGGACTGTGAGGTTGTTGTCAAGGGAACAGTTTTTCCATCGAGCCACGGCTTCAAAAGTTAGGGCTGCTCAAATGCAGGCTCAGGTGACTAGTATGGCTGCCAGGGCATCTCAATATTCTTTGTGAAAGTCCATGTTGCTTTGTATCTTGCTGGGTTGAACAATGAGTCGCTGCACACGGGGGCCAGACCTCTGTGGTATGTCATTATGGCCTTAAAAGAATTTGGAGAATCATATAGTTCTTAGCGTCTGCTGCATGTGAAATTTGTTAATGTTATAGATATTTTCTTTTCTACTTTCTATGGATTTTCGATTGTTTATCAATGATTTGTACTTGATAGCAGCTTATAAAAAGTTATATGTGTTTCTCAATAATATATGTAAAACACTTTTCATCTTTGTTCTAGTTTCTCATTTGAATTTGAGATGTGACCATATTTGAAGTGCTTATTATCTTTTGATATGATTAAATTGAATCCTTTATTTTAGTGTATTTCTCTTTATTGGTATTTGGACAAGTACCTACAGACTGCAGTATGTCTTTGAAACGGTAGCTGAAGTCAAAGATGTAAATTCCAGCCCCATTTTCTAACGCACTTGTGTAATACGAGTGGTCCTGCACAAGGTTATCTGCGTGTTCTATTTTTGAGTGAGATTAGAGGGGCGAGAGAGAGATATGAGAGTTATATGGGATTAATTATGAGGGACTACATGTAATTATGGATAGTTATGAGGAATTAAGATAAAAAGAGAAGAGGATATTATAGGTATTTCAAATGTGGACACCACACCCTGGCCTCTTCCTTTATTAGTAGTATAGATACTCAGCAGATTATAATTTTTTCCTCTGCTTTGTGCAATCCCCAGAACTTTGAACTCCATGAATATGGAGTATTACTGTGCTAGCTATATCATGTTAACATATATCATGTTTTTTGTGGCTAGGGATTCCTTGTTCGTGGTCTAGTAACACCATTTACTCCTCTTATATGTCTTGTGTAACTATAACCAGTTTCTTTTCATTTAATGTAAATTTATATTTGTCTTCTTCTCATTTGGGTATACTGTATGAGATACTATGTCATAAAGTTTACCACTTTCCTGATCAATTTAAATGCACTTAATTTGTTGGTCAGTAGTTCAAGTGAAATATATTAACAGCATAATCGTCTCATTTAGCATGCCTTGCATGAGAAACCATGTCATACATTTTACTGCTTTCCATGTCAATTGGGGCACTCAGTTTGTTATTCAATTAAAAAAATTTGATTTTATCTCGTGTGTGGTTTAATATTCTCTAGCACTTTGTGAATAGCATGAGGGTTGTAGATGTAGTTCTCAGTGCTATTTATGAGATGGCTTTGAAAAGAAGGGAAGGGGTAAATAGGACTTTATTTTTTTTTTCTTTGTAGCTTTTATTCTATTTGTCACTTTCTAGATTCCTGATTTCAATTGAAGGGTAATTTGCTCAACTAGCTTAATGCCACTCGCTTTATAAGTTTTATTGTGAGTAGCTATTGGAAGTATTATTGTGGCTTGGGAAAATAGTAGTGGAATTAATGTAAAGAGAAAATGGAATAAATAGAGAAGAAAGGAAGAAAGGAAATGCATCTGAAAAAGAGAAGGAAGAGTTGGGTTCTTTCCAATGTTATCACAACTAGACCGGTCATCGAACCGGTAGGAGGACTGGGTCAATGGTTCATTGGTTCAACTGTTGGGTGAACTGGTTGAACCGGTCATATAATAAAAAATCAAAAAAATTATAAATATTATAAAATATAGTATAAATTGCATCTATAGTCCTTAAGGTTTGTCAATCATTATATTTTGATTCATGAGAGATTTTTTTGGTATTGTATAATAATTCATGAAACCAAATATAAGTCCAATTAAAAATAAAAATAAAAAACCAAACATAAGTCCTGACCACAAAAAATAAGTCTTTGTCCTTTTTTTTCCATTTTCTTTCTCTCTTTCTCTCCAATTCAACTCGTTAGATCAGACCCAACACACATCTCTCTTTTTCTAACCAGCACACATTGCTCTTTTTCTCTCTCTAATCCATTCCTTTTGTCCCTTTCTCAAACCCTTGCACATACAGAGTTCAGTCGATGCAAAGCTTGATTTTTCGGGACCTCCATGGGCAATCAAGTTCGAGTTCTCCCTTTCTTGCTCTCTGATACATAGCTTAGGAAGCTCCATTAAAGTTGCATGGACGATCAATCACAACTAATGAAATCTCCAATCAAGCTCCGGATGAAGGATTAACTTTGCATCGGGTATTGGGATCTAATCGTGACTCAGATCAACTGAGTGAGAAAGACTGAGTGGAGAAGGTCCAGATCTAGAAGGAATCAAGATCGAGTAGAGAGCTGCTGCTGTTCGCCATGCTTGGAGCTGTTCGTCGCCTGGAGGAGTGAAGACGAAAATGGCCCAAAAAGAGGGATTTTTTTTATATAACTAGTGGAACTCGAACCGTACGGTTTTAAAAAATCGACCGGTTCAAGGTTTTGGCCAAAAATCGGCCAGTTTAGTGGTTTTGAGCCGGTTTTATTCCTTAAACGGTCTAATTAGAGAATCGGACCGGTTAAAGTCCCGGGTCACGGTTGAACCGATCTGACCAGCCGGTCTAGTCCGGTTCTGATAACACTGGTTCTTTCTCTCTGTCACTTATATTTATAGTTCAAATATCAAAAGGACAAAAGTACCCTTCATAACATTAAAAAAACATAAGAGACTAAATAGCTTTTAACACTCCCCCCTCAAGTTGTTGCAAAGATATTACACATGTCCAGCTTGCAAAGGATTGAATAAAACACTTTACTATAGATACTCCCTTTGTCAAAATATTTGCAATTTGATTCCCCGTCTTAACAAATGAAGTACAAATTAAGCCAGTACTCAATTTTTCCTTGATAAAATATATGTCGACTTCAACATGTTTGGTTCTGTCATATTGAACTGGATTATGAGCAATACTAATTGTTGCCTTGTACTAGTATTGGGAATCAAAATTTTTAACTCATAAACTTGTGCAATGTTTACCATCTTCAAGTAAATCTGTGATACTGCCTCCTAAATCTCCATGGCAGTACATAGAAATAAATAGTCATTGCTAATCTTTGGCTACACAGTGTAGTAGCCAAGGCATAACCATTGAATTCTCAGCCTCCCATGTATATAAAGTGGATCATCGGTCTTCGGTTGGTCAATATTTCTAGTCAAGGAACCCATCTTTCCCTTACTCCTAACAAACAACATAGCCGATTGTGGTTAAGCAAGGTAATTGTGCCCATCAAGCTTCTGTTGTAATCTGTAGGTTGAGATTTTCAATCTGAGAGTCCAATCTGACTTGCAACACTTTTTAACTATTTATCAGATATCATGCTAGATTTCGACATGTTCAAATTTGATTTATATTTCTTTTTAAAGGCCTGATACACGTCGAATGGCTCAAAAAAACCAAAAAATGTAACTACTATCTCAAAATTGTATTTAATCAAAACTGAAAATCACAAAGAATGAGCGAAATTATTGTCGGAGCACAAAACAAATTGCCCACAAATTGTGAATAGATCAAAACCTCGAGCTAGCTCAGATCGGAGAAACCAATCCTTGCATGAAAGGACACCTCCATCATAAGGCTTAGAAAAGAAAGGTATTCCAAAAGCTAAGGCACCTAACTAGGAAGAGAGCAGAAACCTAGGACCTTACTCACGGGAAAAAGGCCTAGCCCTGCCTAGGTTTGTTGGGGATCAACTTGGCTAACGCCAAAAAAATGCTTGCCGCCCCTCTTGAACCCATAAAGCACCAAAAAAATAACTTCAAATCACCAGGCAATCCTTGGGCATTATAGATCGGCACCCATAGTTTCTATTTCAAGCAACAAATCCCTTAAAAGGAGGTTGAAAATCATAGATCTGAAAAATTGGTCTAAAATTCTGAAAATAAAATAAAAAATAGAACAAAACTTCAAATAATTTCAAAAAAATTTAGAAAAATAATAGATAAACTCTACTCATCACGTCGACCAAGGTTTTTTTTTTTGTAAACAGATAAAAAAATCTGAAAAAAGTGTTTATCTTACTGAAAAAAGTGTTTATCTGGCGGAAGTAAGATAAATAATTTAGTGTTAAGCATATTGATGAATCCAAGAATGACGGATTATCCTATGATACTATGTTGAATTAATGTAAAGAGAAAATGGGAGAAATAGATAAGAAAGAAAGAAAAGAAATAGGACTGAAAAAAAGAAGAGAGTTAGGTTCTCTCTCTTTATCCCTTATGTTTGTAGCTCAAATATCAAAAGGATAAAAGTACCCTTCATAACAATAAAGATAAAAAATAAGAGACTAAATAACTTCTAACTGACTTATTATGGTACGATGTTACCAAAAATAAATATGGATTCATGATAAGGATTTGATTACTCGTGGTCAGATAGGTGAAGGATCGTAGTCCATGGAAATACATATCCCAAGCCTGGTCTTCTTGTGTCCAGTACATTAATTTCATTGTTGGTAATGGGTAAGAAATTTGGTTTCAGGAAGATGTTTTGGGGAGTGATAGCTCATTTTCTTCATTGTTTCTATGTTTGTACATTCTCTCTTTCCATCTTATTATGATTCCATAAATTTCATTAAAAACCTCAATGATAGGGAAACTGTTGAGCTTTGTTCTCTATTGTCTTTATTGGAAGGGGTGGTTCTTAAACAAAACATTCCTGATTGGATGGGTTGTGCTATTCTTTCTTCAGTGAAATTCTCTTGCAAATCTTATTTTGACACCCTAATTGTTGATCCCTCTATACCACACTTTGAACTTTACAAGATGATTTGATAAGCAAATGTGCCTGTAAAAGTTCAAGTATTTTCTTTGACTATGGTTCAGAAGAGAATTAATACTAGTGACTTGCTTCAAAGGAGGAGGCCTAATAAGTTTTTGCTTCCACAGTGATGTGTTTTGTGCAAATAAAGTAAGGAGAGCATTGGACCATCTCTTTCTTCATTGTTCTTTTGGCTTTATGGAGTATATTGTTTGGGTTACTGGAGTTATGTTGGATTGCTCCAGGTTCTTGTAGGGAGATGTTTGAAATTGAGTTTTGGGGCTTTGCAAGGAGTAAAAAAGCTAAATCCCTTTGTAGAAGCGTGATGATTGCTATATTTTATGGTATTTGGCTTGGGAGAAATTTAAGAATTTTTTAAGACAACAGTGAGAACATAGATTGCGCTTAGGAAATGATGTGTTTTTTTGAAGACTAAATTACTTTTCCATCCAATCTCTTGCAAATTTTCCTATTCACATGTTCCCAAAATTTTCATATCTAGGATTCCCCAGCAAGGGAGACCCAAACATTGCATTAGCTATTTTTTTGTTGAACCACACTAACACCTGCCAACTAATCATTTTCTTGTGCGTTCCATGGATGCCAATAGTAGAATTCTTGCTCATCAACCTTCAACCCATAAATCAATTCCAAAATTACGAATCTACTTGGAGCTCTCCCCACTTAGGTAAACTAAAAAAGTGATAAAGGATCTCCATATTTAAGACCTCTAGAAGCACCACAACATTTCCCTGTTTTCCCACTAATAACGTTAGTTTGTTTTACTTTAGTCTTTCATTGTAATATTTTGTTGGTCCTAATTGTTGTTAACTTGTAGAATTGGTGTACTACCCACTTTTATATCCATGTGAAGTAGTAGTCATGGGTGTTACAGTCTCATGATTGATAAATTGTTGGTTGAGAATGAATCTTTATGGAATATGGAAAGGTTCAATGCTATTTTGTCTACATCCTTTTTATTGCAATGAAAAGTCATTATTCTTGAGTTTCTCTTACATGGTTAGAAGAATTGGATGCATCCATATTATTTACTGTGTTATCATTTTTGATAAGTCAACTGGATCCAGATGTTCCTGTTGGAAATAGCCACAAAAGGCGTATTACTTTGTTTAATTAAGTAGTCCAATTTGTTCAAGCTGAGCCATGTAGCATAAATTGAAGCTTTGCCATTAGGATGGCAAAACTATGAAGAAGTTGGTTTAGACTTTAGATATGCATATTGTACTTCCTTTTTTATTATGAAAATGCATTTCGGTCTATAGTTTTAATCAGGTCGAAAACGGAAACGATGGAGAAATGTTTTAGAAAACAGTGGAAACAGATGGAAACATAAATTAAAATCTCTTTATTTATATCGATAACTTTAATAATTGATTAATAGAACATGTTTATTGTGTAAACATCGATTTATATTGATAACATCAAGTTGGAGAAGAAAAAAGATTAATATGAAGTGAAAGTTATTTCAATTAATGTCTAACACTTGATTTTTAGCAAACAAACACACTTACAGCCTTACAGGGCATTAAGGTTCTCATAAAATAAATTAATGCTTGCAAGCATCATTGTATTCATAGTACAAATCTATTTGGAAATTTATTTGTGGAACATTCTAAAAGATTGATCTGATACACATAGAAAAATGTAGAAACATATTGAAAAACATTGGAACATACCAAAACATAGAATTTGAATATTCAATTCTTGATTTGTTTCGAAACAAAATATAGTTCCTGCTGATAGGAGACTGTTGTCCACCTTACATCCACTTGCCAGAGCTGCTTCTTTGTCTATTTTTATTTCTAGTAGTTATGTAGGCCCCGTTTGGTAACGTTTAAATTTTTCGTTTTCGTTTTTATTTTGATATTTAGAGAAAACAAGAAAAAAAAACTCGTTTGGTAACCGTTTATGTTTTTTGTTTTTGTCATCGTTTGATAAACGAGGGACGATTTTCAAAAACCAAAAAAAGAGGTTTTTGATTTCCGTTTTTCGTTTTTCAAAAACGAAAAACGAAAACGTTACCAAACGGGGCCGTAGCTTTTCATAACATCGTTTCTATTGCATACTTGGTTTCTTCTAGTATTGGTCCTGCTTGTCATGTCTTAGATGGATCAAGCTTGCAATATTATTTTCTTTGGTGTTTTAGATATCTTTGCTTTCCCATTATGTAAGTTTAAGGTTTGGGGGACACTCTTCTTTGAGCTATGTGGCTTCCCTTTTGTTAGAATATTCTAAAACTGAATATTGCTGGACTTACTCTTAAACAAAACAAGGAAGCAGCAAAATCGATGGGTGGTTATTTATTGGTGGCAGTTGTGCATGTGTGCTGTCACTTGCACATATGACTTGTTGCTTGATGGTGTTTGTTGGTATTTATTTTTTCCCTCATCTCATTTGAAATCAGATCATTTATAGGTTTCTTTGTTTTTGTTATGTTTTTGCAGTTACTTTTGTTTACTTTTTTGGGTTGTCATGGTAGTTTATTCACAATCGAAAAATCATTATACGTTAAGTTGATATGTGGCTTCGGCTAGGTGATCATATCATGTCGTAAAAAACTTCGATATGTATAGAGAGATTGCCTAGATATACAGATAAGAGACATTCCATTGATTCTTAGTGTTCCCGTTAATGAGGATCAAAATGTGGATCTGACTGCTATCCAACCCTCAGACATATTGATCTGGTAATATGTTCCTTTTTATCTTAAAAGCATATGGGATAATGGGAATAATGTAGTATTCTGGAGTTCTTGTCTTCCTTTTGGTATCCTCAGGTGTATCAGTGGTGTGGAGGGTTTCGCTGTTTGTGTGTTTATACAAGACACAGGCGTACTGAAAACTCAAAACACAGTCGACTAAATTTGTAGAAAATTGACCATTGGCTTTTTAGGAATCAAAAAGTGAGGGAGTCAAGGCCAAATAGACAAAAATGAGTCATTTGCAGAAAGAAAATAACCATAGAAAGTTTGTACAACATTGTTAGCTATGGGCTGGAACTTGGTTGTATCTTCCTGTACTATCTGAGCATTCTGTGACAGTTGTTTGGAATAGTTGTATACTTTGTTCTCTTTGGATGGAGAGAGAGAGAGAGAGAGAGAGAGAGCATGTAGCCTCTGACCTCGAGTTTAAGTAAGAATAGTTTTCATTCCAAAATAACCAAAAAATAAAAATAAAAATCAGGGGAACCGTTGGAATGCAGCAAAGCAAGAAAGAAATGCTTGCAATGTCAATGACTAATAATAAATATTAGAGCATATATTTAAAAGAAAAAATTAATTCATAAATAATATATTTAGGTGTACATATCTTAATAAAGAAAAATACAAAAAATACAAAAAACAACGTTTCATTAAAAAATAAATAAGAAATAAAGAGAAATTAAATTCTTACTTTCTATATTTTTAAAATATTTAATTAATTAACACCAACCAATCAAATAATACTATTTGGCTTATTTAACTACTCCTTTTATCTTTTGTAATTACTCCTATTATCTTTTTAAATTATTTTAAACTTTAAATTTTCACTCATATTTTTGCGCTTTTTCACATTTAACAAATATAATTTTAATTTATTATTTTTTAATAATATGTGGATTAGAAAAGCGAGAAATAGGGTGATAACAGAGAAAATAGATTTTATATATTAAATAGAACGCTCGCGACTAATATTCTACATGAGTGCCCCCGGAGTAGCACTTATGCCATACTGCGACCATCCAAGATACCAGTTCTATGGTTGAATTCTAAGGTGACTGAATCTGAATGTGGAGGTCATGGTGCAAATTAAAGCAGGTGTGATATAACCTTAGAGTTTTTATTTTAGTTTTGCTAAAAGGTCAAAGAGTTATCCAAATATTTTTTTTCTCATATTTAAGTATCATGTGACAAGTTTATCATAAAAAATTATTAGTAATCTAGACATTATTTGTTTGAGGGATCACATAAAAATACATTCAATACTTTAGGGATTAAAATATTATAATTGAAATATTGTGGACTAAAATGAGACAAATTTTATACTTTAGGGACCTCTAGTACAATTAACCTTAAAATATACAAAAAATATCTTGTTTGAATTTAAAAAAAAAAGAAAAAAAATAGATAAACCTCCACTCAAATATTGAATTTCCCTTCGGAAAAAATAATAAATTAAGTTACAATTTATATAAAACATGTACAACAAAAAAAATTAACTTGAAAGCAATACCAATTTGAATATTACTTTAGAGATCGATATTGAATAATCAAGTTTAATATATTTTCATATCGATTGTATTATATAGAGTACAGAAAAAAAAATTCAAATGTAAAGATTGATTTAAGTTTAGTCATTACTTATTAATAGAGTGAGTATAGAATAGTGTGTGAGATTTGTTCCTAGTGTGATGGGTATAGCCGTGTATAAGGTATACATTTAGTAGTTTTATAATTTAAAATGGGTTAATTATAAATTGTATCTTAAAAGATTTCTCAAATTTTAATTTCTACCCTCAAAAATTAAAAAAAAAATCTCAATTTACACTCTTAAAAATATAAATTTATATTAATGCACACCTCAAGCTAACAACCGTTTATTTTGCTGTCCAAAATTAGTTTAATAAATTACACCTACAGTCCCTTAAGTTTATCACTTAATCTTTTAGACTCCCTCAAAGTTAAAATATTACTTCTATACCTCCTGCCATTAGTACACATGTAACACATAACATTTTGTTGTTGATATTTATTAATATAACAGTTAAAAAATATAATTTTATTTTAATAAAAAATTATAATTTTTATACTATCTTTTATTTTGTGGGTCCATTATACTCTAAAATTTAAAATTAAACTTACCATTTGAATGTTCAATATACAAATATTTATATAATATTCTTTATATCCAATGCAATATATTACTTGAACAAAATTATTTGAATGCCCAATTGGAGGATATTTTAATTATATATGAATTCTCAAGAAATGCAAGTGTAATATTTTAAATGTGAGAGGTCTAAGTGATTAAGTAACAAACATGAAAAAATCTAAATGTAATTTATTTATTTAATTTTAGACAATAAACTAACTAATACTAGGTTCATGTGCGCATCGATACATATTTTAGAGTATAAATTAAAAAATTTTATCTTTGAGGTGGTCAATTTAAAATTTAATGAATGGAAACGGGTGGGTCGGATGAGGCCCCGGCGCGAGGGGGGGGGGGG
>CM042188.1:28277862-28289195 GCA_023539305.1 Ilex asprella | reverse complement strand
GATCAGCTGTATGTGATACAGATCGGTATGGCAATTGCATAGGTCAGCAGTTGAGAGGCAAACCCAGTAGACCTTGTACGTACGAAAATCGATGTAAACGCGGTCCCCCGCCATGATCATAACGAAGGAGAGATACCTGTGCCGTAATTAAATCTCTTAGACGAAACAATGATCTTGCTATGTGGTTTCTTTTTCATCCCTTTTTTTTATATCTGTACCCTTGTTATGATTGTAGTTAATGTGGTTTCTTTTTGATCCACTTTTTTTTTATCTGTAACCATGTTATGATTGTAGTTAATGTCAAATTCTCCCTCCATAGTCCATATACATGAATCCCTATAATTTGATGCCATTTTGCCTAAACAATTAGCTACCTCATTTCGACTCCTACGAATCCAAGACGCATGGAAGCTACTAAAGCAACTGACATATCCGTTGATTTGGTCTCCCAAGATCCAATCTCTGAACAGTAGTCCTTGCTGTGGTAAGATAGCACCGGCAAGTTTTTCAAATTATATTTTTTGTCCATATTTAAATATGACGTGATAAGTTTATGATAAAAATTTGTTAACAATCTGAATGTTATCTGCTTAAAGAACCATATAAAAACATATTTAATACTTCAACGATTAAAATGATGCAATTGAAACGTTAGGACTAAAATGAGACAAGCTCTGTACTTTGAGGATCTCCAATGCGATTAACCTTTTTCAAATTTATTTTAATTAAGCATAACTATTAAGATATTTTAGATAATAGAGATCAAAATGGGTTTAATATTAAACAAGTTTTTTTTGATGGGTTTATCACTAAATAAGTCTACAAATGGGGACCGGCCTCCAAATTTTCAGATTTTTTTTTTTTGACCATGGAAAATTAGGTGGAATATTCCTTTTAAAAAAAGTTATTTATTTAACTACTAAGTTGAGCAATCTATGGTATTATTTATTATTTAAATACTAAATAATTCATCTCAAATAAAATTATTGATTATTTATTTTTTTGTTTATTTTGATTCTACTTTTAATTCAAAAATGCAATTTACAAAAATATTAAGTTGGAAACTTTTTAAATGAAGATGTATATGATTGGAAAAAAAAATCCACCCAGTAAGAGGGGGATTGGGTTGCAGGTAGTCTATCCTTACCCAAAACTCGGCTCAATCTGTCTAATAACTCACTCGTGTAAATGCTTGAACCTATCCTACGCCTGGGAAAAATGAAACTGCGGGATTGGGTTTCACGGGCCTAGCCCCGCTCCCTGGACACCCCTAAGTGGTATGCACTTTTTACTGGGAGTCAAATGAAGCAGCTTACCAGCTTGCAAGATGGGGACTTGCACTCGGGCACGAAGAAGACCTCCCTAATCGCCGGCTTCCAAACCTAGTAAATGAAGCAGTGATCAAGGAGAATCCTATTTAGTTAGATTGTTTTCAGCTTGTGTTGATTTAATTTACTTAGTCTCCTTTTCCATGAACTTCACTTTTTACTAACAAAAAAAAAAAAACAAATCGATCATTGGGTAGTTCAGCACAGACTGGGATAACAACAATTTGTGCAACTCTAAATGATGAAAAAACTCATTTAGAAGGTCTAAATTCCAACAGCTCTGCTCACGTTCAGAGAACTAACCAGCCTTTTGTCATCTATGCCCGGTATTGAACTTGTAACTTTGAAAGTATGTGGTTTGGGTATCCAGCTTGACTCTAACACTATGCCCATTTCCAATTCTCCAATGCATTCCTGCATCCACTACATGTCTTGAAACCAAGATGCTACGCCAAGTGAGCGAAGGATATGACCCTAGCTGTGCCTCCATAATAGTAGAAGTAGGAAAATGCTTAGCCTTTAAAACTTTGAAAAGCATTGAGTCAGGGTGTTGTACTAATCTCCCGAATTGCTTAGCCAGCATTGCTAGATTAAAGGCTTCCAAGTCTCGGAATCCTAAACCTCATTGGGATTTTGCAAGACAAATCTTATTCCAAGCCATCCAATGAATCTTTGACATAAGTGGGTATTACTTGTGCCACAACTTTAATAAGAATTTATTTCCTAGCAACAAATAATAATTTCTCTTTCCATCCTTGCACTTTGGACCATACCTTTTGTTAAATAGAATGAAAATTTTTCTTTTTTGACCAACTACCGAGGGTAGACCCAAATACTTTTCATGATTGGAAACCTCATGGACTTGTGGCATATGAAGGAGAGGAAACTTCTCATCTCGACCAACATTTCTAGTAAATACAACAGCAGATTTTGACAAGTTAATCTTTTGTCCCGAAGCCCTCTCATATAAATGAAGACATTCCTTAATAGCTAAAGCGTTTTGTTCGTCTGCTGGTGCAAATAGAAGACTGTCATCGTCAAAGAGTAAACGAGAGAAAATTGGACCTCCACGACCAGCAGATAATCCCTTTACTGCACCGTTTGCTTCTACCATTTTCAGCAATGATGAGAGTCCTTCCAAGCACAACAAGAAAAGATAAGGCTATTTTGGATCGCCTTATCATAGCCCTCTCTGTGGATGGAAGTATCCCATTTGTTTGCCATTTTTTACAACAGAATATTAGACAATATTCACACAAGTTATCACAAGTTTAGTCAGGGCGGAGTCAGAAATCATTTGTAGAAGGGGCAACTTTAGACTCATTAATTAATTAAAATTATAATAGTAATATTAACATTATTTTCATGAAAAATTTAATTCTAATAACTTTTATAGGGATATTGTTATTGAGAAATGTTCAGTTGAGGTGCAACCCATGTACACAAGTGATGTATGAAGCCAGCCAACAAAAAAATAATAAATGTTCAATTGAAAAGTAAGTCTTGAATTATCATCTTCAACTAAGAAGGAAAATGAGAGGAACTAAGGATTGGATTGAATTTTAAAAATCATTTATTTTTTAAATAAGTTTGTAAAAAACGTTTGCTAATTTTAATTTTCAAATGCATTGATAGGGCAATTATCATCGTACGTGCATCACACTTTTGCTTAGAGAGGCAGGGAAGAAAAAGTAACAGGACATAAATCCATAATTTTTGTTAGTCAAGAAAAACGAAACACACAGATGGAAACTATTTTATGCCAAAGCATAGAATTCACAACTTCCATCGGACAACAAACACCATAAAACACAGGCAAGATACATATGATTGACATTATTTTATGCCAAAGCTTAGAATCCAGAATTTCCACCAGACAAAAAACACAACAAAACATAGACGAAAATGATCGACTTTATTTTACGATAAAAATACATAGATCATTGTTTCCTAGTTGATGTACATGTAAACCTAGCAACATGACCCAACGCATACCCCAACCAAAATGCCAACGGGAAGGCAGATATAGCCAGAACAAAAAAAAACGTTCAGGATATCGCATACGAAACTGGGACAACCATCATCCCTGCGGAGTCCACCTTCCAACATTATCCTTAAGAGGGAAGTCTTGAGGATATTAGTATCTGTGACTCCATTGGCTGTAAAGGGAAGTTCATTCGTATAGTGGGCAAAGGAGAACGGAGAAGATGTGGCCATAAACACAATGGCCACCACTAACACAAAAACAACAGCCCTCTTAGTATTCTAAATACAATTATCTTTACCAAGTACCTAGCTTTCTCTATTGCTTTGCTCATTGAATGTATGTTGTGTGTATGCTTGATGCCCCAATTCCAGGAGATTCTTATTACATGTTAGGCCTCATTAATTTACTTAAGGCCTTGGTCCCGATCATGGTTCAAAGTCGCGGTATCGGTCATCGACTCGGAGGGCACTGAGACACATCGGTCGCGGCGTCGCGGCGTAGTATCGGTCGATACGCTCAAAACATTAGATAGAAGACCCAATTTTTAAAAAAAAAATCATGAAAATTTTTAAAAATATGTAAATATCATCATTTTTGCATTATATTCCAAAAATACATTATTTAACATATTAAACATAATAAAAATGAATTATAAGGACACTACCTAAAATAGTTATCATCATTTAGGTTGAATGTTTTTATTTAAGGACACACTAAACTTTAAACATATGTTATTAGAATTTTTTTTAACTTACTAGTACCTAATTTAAAAAAAAAAATAACAAATATGTATCCATAAATATGTCTGACTCGGTTCGTTTCGGCCGAGTCCAACAGAGATATCGCCGAGATACCGAGATACCACCGAGATATCGCCGAGATACCGAGATATCGCCGAGATATCGACGATATTAGCTCATCTCGTGATTTTTACGTTTCGGGTATCGTTATCGGAACGGTAGTGGCCGAGTCGGATACGACTCGGCCGAGTCGTATCGGACTCAGCCGATACCTTGAACCATGGTCCCGATGGATCAATTCTAACGAAATTCTGATGGAGTCTCCTTTGTACGGAGAGTTCCACCCAAAACACAATTAGCCTCAAGGTAATTACAATGACCTTCCAAGATCACATGTAAACATTTATACCTAAAATGTTTTCCCACAACAGGGTGAGTCAAAGCCCAATAGGATATATCTTCTAAGAAGTACGCCTCCCAACCCAATGGTGCATATGATGGTAATACACATTTGTATAACTCAAGCAATCATATATGTAACATGTGACATAAATAAATGCTACCAACGATGCCATGACACGAAGTGATGTTTTATTCATGCAAAAGCAATCCCGAACCCACCCCTGGGTTCCCACGACACATGTGATACCATGCTCATGAACCGGGCCCTCCACGTCCACACCTTTGATTTATGCTTCCCCAATGACCTTTCATTTATTATCTACCTTTATGGGGTAGGTAATTTATGAACTGCCACCAATAGACTACCAAATGGACATTGATTTTGAGGACATCTCACTCCCAGTTCCATGTACATCGACATACTTTTATGGATTCGTTACACCACTGGCTAGTGTGTGACTGACATAATCGGGTCTTGTACTCGAGGAAAAATCTATCTTTTCTTATAATTGGGACTAAGTATCTATACATCAAAATAGGAGCTCGGACTCTGACTCTATCATCAAGTTAGGCCCACATGCGGGCCATCTGAGGAAGCATGCACTGTACCTGAAATTTTTTTCCCACAACAGGGTGAGTCAAAGCCCAATGGGGTATATCTTCTAAGAAGTACGCCTCCCAACCCAACGATGCATGTTATGGTAATACACATTTGTATAACTCAAGCAATCATATATGTAACATGTGACATAAATAAATGCTACCAATGATGCCATGACTTGAAGTGATATTTTATTCATGCAAAAGCAATCCCGAACCCACCCCCTGGTTCCCACAACACATGTGATGTCATGCTCATGAACCAGGTCCTCCATGTCCACATCATTGAGTTATGCTCCTCCAATGATCTTTTATTTATTATCTACTTTTATGAGATAGGTAATTTATGAACTTCCACCAATGGGCTACCAAACCAACATGAATTTTGAAGATATCTCACCCCCAGTTCCGTGTACATCGACACACTTTTATGAACTCGTTACACCACTGACTAGTGTGACCGACACAATCGGGCCTTGTACTCGAGGGAAAATCTATCTTTTCTTTCTATACCCTGACACATTATCATGCATATTCTCGTGAGACTTAATCGGACCTTGGTCCAATTCTCAAGCCCCACCCACTCACCTATATGGTAAGTGATCAACTCATGCACAAACGCACACAACCATACCAATGCATCATGGATGTTGTGTTAAACCCATGCACATACCATGTATGTCCAATTGCAACTTAAATGGATTTACAAGCTCAAATATAGCAAGAAACATATATTTCTCATTCTAAAATTTCATCAACATGTGATATGCATCAGTTAACCCACATAGCATACTTGCCCACGCTACAACATTTCATCAAACATGTATGGTGCATAAATTCATACACAAAACATACATGTCATAATCAACTCAACAACATGCTCATTTACCCAATACTACAAGTATTATAATAACATGTTCATCAATCTATAAGAGAACCCACTAGCTACACTAGTTATATGCTAATTATATAATTATACCCATATCACGTACACCCACTAAATTAGAATTTAGTACTAGATAGAAGGGAATCCACACCTCTTTGAAATAAATGGTGATGAAAAAGTGCCTTCAAGCTCTAGCCAAAACACTTGACCCAAAATTGGTGGAAAAATAGTTGATCTTAGTGTTGATAGGTAGCCCTTGTCTTGTAGAGAAATTTTAATTCTTGATTGATTGAATTCCAACAGTCAGATCGAAAAATATTTGCAAAAGAATTAGGGGAAGGGGAAGAGTTCTTTCAAGAGTTCTCATAGGTGTCCCTAATCATGTTCGGACCCATGGAAGGTCTCTCTCCAACTTTTGTCCAATAAATCAAAGAACGGTAAGACCTCTCATAGAAAGACTCGTAAAGTGTTATGTGTATACTTGTCTGACAACTATTATTATAGGCAAACTCAACCAAGGGTAAGTGATCCTTCCAACTACCTTTGAGCTCAAGGACACTTGCCTGAAGTATATCCTCTAGAATCTGAATTGTCCTCTTTGACTGGTCGTCAGTCTGTGGATGAAAAGTAGTGCTCAACATCAACTGTGTACCCATAGCTCGCTGAAACAACCCTGCCAGTCTCTGGTATTCAACCTTGACTTGCTTACAAGTCAAACACCTGTTAACGAAGTCAACCACGTTCTTCTTCATCTAACTCCAGTAGTACTGGTGGCGAAGATCATAATACATCTTTATGCCGCCGGGATGCACCGCAAAACGAGAGCAATAAAACTCCCTGAATATTTCTTCCCTCAAGTTAGTGGAATGAGGAACAAGAACTCTGCCTCTATATCGAGGACTACCATCCGAAAGGATAGCACAACCCTTGTCACCTAAAACAGACTTAACTTTGTTTCTAATGGACATTACCTCAAAATCTTGACCCTGAGCCTCAACCACTCTGCTGAGTATCAATAATACCCTAATCCTTATCTTGATAGTACAGTCCAAACTATCTCACAATCTCAAGCATCTGCCACTCTGGGGAAGTTATAATAGCTAGAACCCCCCTTGACTTCCAGCTACCGACATCAGCCACCACGTTTATCTTACTGAAATGGTAGTGCAAACTGAAGTCATAATCTTCTAGATACTCCATCCATCAACGTTGTCTCATGTTCAGGTCTCACTGTGTGAAAATATATTTTAAACTGTTATAGTCTGCCAATTACAAGCCATGTGTCAGATAGTTCTTCGCATGGTTCTTAAGGTGGCGTGAATCATAAGCAACTACCCTTTTAGACTGCATTAAAACACATCACAGTCCCTCCTTCAAGGCATCACAATAGACTATATATTTTTGTTCTTTGTCAAGAATGATCAAGATAAGATTTGAAGTCAACCTCATCTTTAACTCCTAGAATGCCATATTGCAAGAGTCATCCTACTAAAACCTGACATCCTTCTTAGTAAATTATGTTATAGGAGATGCTAAGTGGGAGAAGTCCTCAATGAACCTCTTATAATACCCTGTCAATCCCAAGAAATTAGATATCTGGAAGATTGACTTCGGACTCTCCCAATTCATTATTGCCTCAACCTTATTCGGGTCAAATGACACACTCGTAATAGACACGTGACCTAAAAATTTGATCTCTTTCAGCCAAAATTTATACTTGCTGAATTTGGCATACAGTTGAGGATCTCTCAAGACTTGTAAAACAATCCTCAAGTGACCCTTGTACTCCTCCTTAGATGCACAAGAATGTCATCTACAAACACCATGACAAACTGAAGACCATATGCATGAGGTTCATGAATGTTGCTAAGATGTTAGTCAAACTGAATGGCATGACTATGAACTCGAAGTGGCCATACCGAGTCCTGAGTGTCGTTTTAGGAATGTCAACATCCCTTATCTTTAACTAATGATAACCCGTGCACAAGTCTATTTTGGAGTAGATCCGATCTCCTCTCAATTGATCAAATAGGTCATCTATATGTGACAATGGGTACTTGTTCTTGATAGTGACTCGATTCAACTATCGGTAGTCTATGCAAAGTCTAAGTGTCCAATCCTTCTTCTTGGAAAATAGTACTAGACCACTCCAAGGTGAGGTACTCAATATAATAAAACCCTTATCCAACAATTTCTGCAATTGGACCTTAAGTTCTTGTAACTCTACTAGAGTTATCCTATGCGGTGTCATGGAGATAAGGGATACACGAGGCTGCAACTCAATAGAAAAGTTGACTTCCTGATGTGGAGGTAATCCCAGTAACTTAACTGGGAAGACATTTGCATACTTGTGAATGACCCGAGGTGGACCCAACTTCTTTCTCACCTCGTCCTCAAGGGTAAGGCTTGCAAGCTAACCACATCAACTGCTCGTGCCAACGGGAGTCATATATGGTCTGGAGCAAAGCATTATGCTTCTTTCCTTGGAATTTGAAATAAACTCCCTCCGAAATATAAGCAGTGACTCTCTTCCGATTACAATCGATAACTACTCGATGTGCTAATAACCAATTCATCCCAAGGATGATGTCAAACTCTAACATGTCCATGACCCTAATGTCCACCGTGAATTGAATCTCAGAAATCTCTAACTCACAACCCCTGACACATCTAATCATTGCAAACACTAGCTCCTATAGGAGAATTTACATACAATGGATTCTCTGAGGATTTAACCTCTAAGCCTAAGTCATGCACACATGATGCAGAGATGAATCAATAAGATACACCAGAATCAAATAATACTCGTGTGCATAAGAAAAAGAGTAGAAATGTACCCTAAATAACCAATTGATACACTAGCTTAGTTTGAGGAATGATGGCAAAGACTCACTTCTAGGTCTCTAAAGTGCTTGCCAGATAAACTTGCCCTCGACCTCGGCCCACTCCCTAGCCCATCTACCCAAACTGAGGAGTCCCTGAGTGTGAAGTAGCTAGAGTCTATCCAACACCCCTAAAGATGAAACTAATTTCCATGATCCAAAACTAGGTTGGGAGTAACAAAGATTGGCTGCAAGGCCCCCATTGATGACTGAGACTGAGAAGCCCCATAACTCTAGGATCCATGCATAAAAGGGCAATCTCTCTTCAGGTGGCCCGACTAATGACACAAGTAACATGTCTTTTGACCTCCATAATAAGTAACCTTGAAGTTCTTCCCCCCTTGGGAAGGTCAACTCTATCCTTGGTATCCCTGGACCTAGCTTTGAGACCCTTGTGGTGCAAAGGTCTTCTGCTTCTTGTCTGAACTAGAGTTGGAGGACTGCCCCTCCCTTTTCTTGTCCTTGGCCCCGACCTTCTGGATATTTCTTGCGTCATCCATTTCTCTCTTTATGGTCAAGGTTGTTTAAACCAATGCATCAAAGTCTTACAATCAGTGGCCAACTTCAACCCATCCTCAAACCTTTTCACCTTTGCCACATCGATGGCCATGAAGTCATCGGCAAAACGGGCTAACTCAGTGAACTTAGCCACATATGGAATCACCATCATGTTCCCTTGTTTGAGTTCTAAGAACTCTTGGGACTTTGCTTGTTTGAGGGTGGAGGGGAAATATTTGCTCATAAAGACCTCTTGGAACTCGTCCCACATCATCGTCTCTAAGTTCTTTAACTTCTTTGCCCATATCCACCATTGGTGGGCTTCACCCTCAAGTTGGAAGGCTGTTAACGTAATCTTGGTGGCATCCGAGGTGATCTCCATCGCCTCCAAGATCTTATCCATCTGTTGGAACCAATGGTTTGCGAACATTGGGTCCACTTCCCTCAAGAAGATTGACAACTTGTGGGCTTTAAAATTTTGGAGGCTACTTGTACCCTGTTGGACCATGTTGACGTTAGCCTGTGCAAGGTTAGCAGCCATAGCATTCATGAATGCCTCTTGGTGATTGGTAGCTGGCAGTGGTGGTTGGTTGTTTTGACCACCCCCTCGACCATTTCACCATGATCGACCTTGTGTTGCCACCTGTAACACGAGAGATAGGAGTAGACTCTAATTTAGTGTCACTGACTATTAACAATGTCAAAACATTGTAAAACATGACTTATTGACAGCTACTAATGTACAAATTTAGAATGTAAATATTTGACTTTTAGCAAAAGTCACTTAATTTATATAGTAGCTTAATAATAATAATTCAATGCATAAAATTCAAGTTCATAGAACTTTATATCATGAACAAAGTCTTCAAGACATTCATGAATTGTAAATACTAATCCGAAGTCATCGACTTTTTTAAGTCATAAAATTGATCCGAAGTCTTTAGGAGTTCAATAATTTTTTTTCCAATAAGTTACATATCATTGGACAAATATTAAATTGCAAAGAAAACTTTCAATAGCAATATGTAATATCCAATACTTACCAGTTTTTAACTTACTTCGAAATTCTTTCAAAAATGGAGTCTTTCTTGAAATGGTTAGAGACTCGTTTTGCTAACATGTTGTAAAATCAATGAAATATTAACAAAATATTAAGAGAAATAATGCACAAAATTATATATAAACATAAGTCCTTCAAGAACTTAACATATTAATATGTTGATCTTCAAGATCACACAATTTCTTTTTCTTCTTTTTTCGTTCGCACTTTCATATTCATTTCATATGCTTTTTATAGGCAAATATACACAATGTCTTGCAAGGCTTGCAAAACCGTTGGTGGAGATTATAAATGTGAATGTAGGGATGAGTGGTGGATGAAAGAAAGGGGTTAGGAGACAGTTTGATGTCATGGTGGTCATCCACATTTATTCTAGATTTACAATAGTATTCTAATAATGACAATTATCTATGAATAATAATGAAACATATAAACAATAGTTAGTTTTAGGGGTGTTCACTCTATTATACGGGTAGGAAATATGGTCTTTCATCTTCCTGCCCGATACTTTGTGAAAGAATTTTTTCTTACCTTACCCTACTCAATCAAGTGTAGTATTCCTACCCGACTTCCATCCAAATTAATCGGGTAGGAAGTCAGGTAGAAAATCAGGTAAATAGGTTTTGTAGTTATTAATTTTTGGATCATTTTAACAATTCAATTAAGTAATATGCACCAATTTAACATTACAATAAACCAATAACACTAACATCTAAAACAACTTTAATAACAATTACAATAAAACAAAAGAAAGCCCAAGGCATAAATATCAATTCATCATAATTATTACACAAATACAATATCAACTATTTTAGGCTTAAACTATATAAAACACATAAAAAATCATAACTGCTCCAATATATATATATATATATATATATATATGTATGTGTGTGTGTACGGAAATTTGATGAGCATTCTGTATTTGTACTCGATTTTTTCGGTTAACC
>CM042188.1:28243438-28272862 GCA_023539305.1 Ilex asprella | reverse complement strand
GACTCCAGGTGGTGGTGATGACGGCGACGGCGGTGATGGTGGTAAAAGTAGTGGCGGTGGCGGCATTGGTCATAGAGTTGGTGGGGCTGGCGGTGGTGGTGGTAGAGGTAGTGGTATGACGGTTTCAAATACTATTATTTTTTTAAATTACTTATGATAAATAATTTGTAGAAGTACTTTTAAAAAATCACTTCAAACACATTCTTAGGGGCCTATTTTTCCTATTAAATTTAGGGTGTTAATATTAACCGTTAGATTAATTTTAAAGTAAAATTTAAAGTGATCTCAAACGTGAATAGCAAAAATCATTTTGTTTATCTTTTGAGATTTGAATTGTAAGCTACTTTATTATACTAGATAGTGCACATGTGTGTTGCACATGAACCAGTATAAGAAAAAAATATTACAGTCACAATGCATGCACATGGCAGATGGGACTACCAAAACAAATAATAAGCCATAACAAAAAAAGCGCTTATATGAGAAACATAATCAACTCTCTAAAAGAGAGAGAGAATTAATTCACATTATAAGACAAGGCAAGCATGGATAAAAGGTATTTATGATATAAATTTCCAACTGACAATAAATTTTCAATTGCTACTTTTGCTTAAAACATTATACAACCAAAATGGACATCTAATTAAAAATCTTGGCTACAAAATATTATATCATGCCTTGCATGTAGCCAGAAAAGTTTATAAGATTAGTAGTAAGAAGTACCTTGGAAACTGCAGCAAGACAAAGAACAGTTGCATAGTCATACTTATATCCTCCTTTACTTTTAAGAAATAGAAGTTGGCATTCCTTGATAAATCACAAATGGACAACATTGCATCAATATCATTCAAGGAACTCAATCAATATACATACATGTATTAACATTTTAAATAAGAGTAGTACGTGGACAATTAGATTTTGTTACCCAACTCAAAATTTTATGCATATGAATTGCTTAAACATTGGCATAATAACTGAGTTTTCAGCATGCATGTGCTTGAGTAGAGGATGGGCTTCCATCCACATAATCAACCATTGACAAAGATTTAAGGATTGCTCTCCACTTAATTTAAAAGAAAATTCACAAATGGACTTGTCATTGTATCAAAATCATTCAATGAACTCAATAAACAGACAAGCATTAACATTTTAACAATTTCCTATATGATCTTCTTTCTCTACTCCTTAGGATACTTATATGGGTCATGCACTTTTGAGGCTTTCAATGTCACGACACATAGATACGCACCGTACATGTTAATGGTATCTATTTAGGTTCATACTCTCCTACATGATCTTTCTCTTGTCCTCAAGGATTTCTAGGTCAATCTATTTTGGAGTTTGGTTTTGTATCCTAAAATTATACATACCAAGTGCCATTTATACATATGGAATGAGGTTGCAGGTTAAAATACCAAGCTTACTTGCACGTGAACTATTTGAGTATGAAATATTAGATATTTGCAGAGTAGACCATTTTTTTGGAATTTACAATATTAATAAACATTGAATCGATGAATAATTTAAGTTTGAAATGTGCCCAATAAAAGATTAAACTTGAAACTTTTCATATATGATAATTATAGTCAACTTAAGGATATGAAGCCACAAAAAAAAAAGAGAGTTGATGCCACTTGAAAATTCTTGCATTATATCTCTCAAATGGTCAAACCTAGTAATCGTTGACCATCATTAGAATTTATTTCGAATAGAAAGGATGGACACTATTTAAAAATTTTAAAATGTACTACAAATACATTTTAGAATCGAGAAATTGTTGGAAAGTTGCCAAAGTGAGGCAGCTCTAAGTGAATTCCTAAAAAAAGCTTAACAGAGATCAAAAGCTGCTCTGTTTGAGAATAGAACAAAGATAGGAACACATTTTGCCCTCAATTGCAGCAAATTCAAGTTCACATTGTAGACAAGGGCATCCAAACAAGTCCATGGAAGAGTGCGTAACCATAGAATATACACAACACAAATACACAACCAGAAATTTTTTTGGTGTTGTATCCTAAACCATAACATTTGGAAACATAATTGAAACTTTTTGGGATTGTTTTTAAATTTCAGAAACATTCCAACCTCGGGGGCTGTTTTGAAATAATAATTTGGTTTTAAACCTTTTGGGGGTCAATTCTACAAATGGTGGTCAAAATTATGTGTAAAAGAGTATAGGAATAAAAAATGAAGTTCTTTGAAATAAAAGGGGAGGTTTAAATGTTGCAAGCAATTTGTATGAAACTACATAGCATCCAATTCCTAATTTTGTTATTGTTTGCTTATGATTATCTATCACCTGCCCTAATAGTAGATAAGTGACTCGAGTGTCTTTGATTGTGTCACGCACAAGTGCATTGACACGTGATCATCTCCTTGGCCCTCATTTGATTTGTAATCCTCGTTAGTTAATGTTACGCCTTAAGGGTTTCAAAAACACAAGGGGCTTACCCTCAACCAAATTTTATGTCATTTAAGTTTAAATGGCAATAAAACCCAAGTGTCCACACTCCATACAACATCACCTCCCAGATCATTAATCAGTGATGGTAAGTTTCTTTTTCCCTTCTCCTCAATCATTTCTCCGCAGTAGCACAATGTAAAAAAAAGTTACAAAAGTATAGGAGTTTTACACTAACATCAACTTCTAGAAACCTAAGTAAGACCCTAAACACTAATCCAAAATTTGTCAAAGTTCTCACAAACGATAAAGGTTTATATCCAACAACTTTAAACAATCAACCAGGAATGCCTTTGAGGGGTATTTTCACTCAAGCGCTGCATTGTTTACCATGTGTTTGATCATCTCCATTCCCTTAAAACTAACATGTATTCTTATGTGACATCATGGATTTGCACTGTCATAACAGTTTGGGGTAAGGAGAGAAATTTGAAATCATTGTTAGTTGTTACATACTCCAACTTCTATTAGCTCAACTCTCATTTTGTTGGGCTTAGTAGTATAAGGAAGTTATCACCCTATCCTAATGCCCCTTGTTATAATTGCTTGAGTGATTTCAAGTGCTTTTTGGGATTCAATACAATCCATACAAATAGTTTTCTTCTTTTTTCTGCCTACAACCTTAGTTGAATTAGAAGAAAAAAAGAAGAAAACTCATGCTTTTCCCCTTCTTTTGCGGGATATGTAGTAAACTCGCATCATGTTGCCCATTTTTCAGTAAGCCACTAATTTTCGATGGGAGTTCTGGGTTCCAATTGATCTTTATGATCCCAGACTCATAATTAATGAGCAAAACATCATATTTTCTTATTTTAACAGCTAGTTTAGTAATTATTCAAAAAAATTTATTGGTGTTCCTATAATGGCCACACTTTGACAACTAACACTCATGAAAGTTTAAAGCACTTCTTTTGACATCTGATTCAATCATTGATCAATGCCAAATGTGTTGTATATACAGAGGTTGAGTATCATACTATGACACATATTGCTTGTGAGATGCTATGAGTCCATTTTTTACTCCGTGATATGGGACTTGATGTGTCTTTCCCTATGAAAATGCAGTGTGACAATTAAGCAGTTGTTTTTATTGCAAATAATCCAGTATTTCATGAGCGTACTAAACACGTTGAGGTGGATTGTCATTTCATTCGAGATCTCTTGATGCGAAAGGAGATTATCACACCATATATGAAGTCTGGTGATCAATTGAGTGATTTCTTACTAAGTCGTTAGCTCGGTGCGCCTTTAATAGTTTATGTTCCAAGTTGGGCATTTTTTATTTGAATGCTCCAGATTGAGAAGGAGTGTTAGAGTTCTTATTTTATATATCATACATAAGTTAGTTTGTATAGGGTAATATTGAAATTACTCTAATATTACATAGTTATAAATAAGAGAGTGCAGGACAACCTAAACCTATACAATAGATTATTCTCTTTTTCTTCTTCTCCTTTTCTTACTAACCCTAATTTTGTTTCTACAATTTCGACCTATAGAGAAGGGAAGGCTTCCTTTTGCTGCCAAAGAAGATGGCAGGGAATTTCGACGCTCTTGCATAGTAATTATGACCTTTGGTACTATAAAAAGATAGAACAAGAGGTATCTTAGCAGTAAAATGGGCAAGAGCACAAAGCATTATTAACCTTGTTATCAATGATAGTTTGCAGCTGCTTTATCAAATAGCACTTCTTGATGTGACCCTTCTGGGATCGATACCCTGACTCTACCATATAAAACATAAAAACCTATATGAGTTACCTAAATGTTGCCTAGATCTCTTGGTATGACATAAGGATGATCACATATTGTAAACAAAGTAAGATAGGTTTCCTAAATGTTGCCTAGATCTATTGGTATGACATAAGGATGCCCACATTATTGGAAACAAAGTCACATGCATAAATACTATATCAAACTTAAGCATATCTAGACTTACAAAAATAGGGAAAAATGATGCACATGTATAAAATATAATGTAGCTTCAATTATAAGTTATTTTGAAAGAATCACTACCGATCTTAGAGTTATCTTTAATCTCGTGGGGGATGATCTCGTTAAGCCTTTGAACACAGGAGCAATCCAAGCATTTCCTTCTTTGCTTGCCTCAACTTCCTAAAATCAGGATATACATCCATTTAAAACTTAGCTATGTGGTTCAGTAAAGTTGTAGGTATGCAATTCATTACAAATAATCTCCAGGAAAGATGGAACATTTTCCTCCCATAAAACCATAAACTTACAAGTGATTTTATATCTCTTCCACAAAACCCTCGGAAAAGCACTGGCCTATTATTAAATGCCTGCAAGTGAATCAAAAATTGTATTGGTCTTCTGAACTTTCCAGATGCTACAAAAGTGCTTCATCACTTTAGATGCATTACTTGTTTAAGATACTTTCTTCGTCAGTTTGAACACTAACAGAGAATTCCTCAATTGTAGATTTGACTGCTTTCTCATCGCCAGTGTTTAAGCTTATCAAACGCTTCTCTAGCTCGGACAATTTCTGACATAAAGGAAAAGGATAATCTGCAACGGTTATATTCTTAAACTCAAATTAGAAGAAGAAGGAAAAGAATTATAACCCATTCAAGGAAAAAGTGTTGCATTTTTGTGGAGTCAAACACTTTGACTCCACATAACACATGAAAACCGTAACCAAATTTTAGCACCAGTGGTTCTTTACTTCAAGAAGCAGGAACAACTTTGACCAAAACTATTTAACAAAATAGTGTTTTAATATGTTTGACAAATCACATCAAATTATTCCATTAAGAGACTGAAGAAATGTCAGTGAATCAGAGTTCAAGCTTACATCAGAAGGGATAAAATGAGTCGCTAGTCCCATAGCAACCAGTTCCCTACCATTCAGCCTTGCTCCTGTTAAGGCCAAAAATTCCCCTGCATACATACAATATTAATGTCAATTCATATTTGGCTCCTCATTCTTGTTGTGCCAATATATATTAATTCTTCATGAGGAAATCAAATGGATTTGATTCCTTTAGAAAGCATCAAGAAAGAAAGCAGTTACATTTATTCATATTCAACAATATGAGAAATAAGAATCATTGATACATGTAAATTCCAAGTGCCAGCTGAATGTTTACCTAGGCACCCACGAAGACGGGAGAGCATATATGAGAAACCACAGTTAGTGTGAAACCCAATACTTACTTCTGAAGTGGAAAAGACATAGGCCAATTCATTCATAAGGATCACCACAGAAAAATTTTGGCAGAACACATTTGGGAATGTAGCCTTTTAGTAGCCAAAAATAAATACTCAGAGTCTTCTCTGTGACGACTGAGAACTTCATTGGAACCATCAAAGATGCACCTTTGCCCATGGAAATTCCATGAACAAGAGCAACCTAGCAAGGACATCAATAGCTCCATAACAAGTTCTACGTCTACATAGACTCAGCAAAATTTTATGTAACATCTGCTTTCCTTCAGAAAGTACCTGGGTTTTCTTATAGATATGGATGTGGTAGCAAAGCCAATACATTCTATAGACTACTTCAAGACAGGAATCCTCTGCCAAACATTATACAAACAGATAAGTAAATTTACGACAAGCAAAAGGTTTCTTATAATTTACATGTTTTTGGTAGTTAACAAAACTATTTGGAACCTTGGATTCAATAGGAGAGC
Organism: Ilex asprella; assembly: GCA_023539305.1. NCBI lineage: Eukaryota > Viridiplantae > Streptophyta > Magnoliopsida > Aquifoliales > Aquifoliaceae > Ilex > Ilex asprella. The sequence continues at coordinate 28,266,745 of CM042188.1, read as the reverse complement.
ATCTCAACATAATTCAATCCAAGGTAAACAAAAAACTTACAATACTCACAAGAAAGGAAGAAAGTGCACAAATCCAAAAATAAAGGCAACTCCTATCCCAAAAAATCTGGATCAAGAAAAACTCATCAATATAGATTGTAGTCTTTGATAGACGGGGAGGGGGAAGGTGAAGAAAGGGGCATAAGTGTTTGTTCTCGGCCAATTTGTTAATAACAGAGAGAAGAGAGAGAAATAGAGTAACGACTGAGAAAGAGTGGAGACATGACTGAAAAATAGAGGGGAGAGAGGGTAACGGTTAGGAATATGGAAAATTTTGGGTTGGGGTGATTTAGGTTTATTATGGTATTAAATTTGAAGGATAAGCCTGACATATTTGTAATGTTGTAGGGTATAAATAAAAATATAATATTTTTTAGATATACTGATTTTTTAGAGTAGTATAGATAGATAGATAGATTAGTAACGAAATAGGAGGGTAGTTGAAGCTGGTATAGTGACTAGAAGGGGTGACATTATGTAAGGGGTGTGAAGAAAAAATTAACTACATTTTATATTGGACAGAGTAAATTGTTAATTCAATAATTATAGTGGGTTGTATCTTCAAATTAATTCTAATAATTTGGATTGAGGTAGATTATTGCTTCTCTATCAATGGTCAGAGTAGTGCCACGTAGTCCCTAATGTTTGGTTCCCGCCAATTCTTTTTCCCGCTCTATTTACACACAGTATACATATACAGGGCGTATTCACATAAACACAAACCGAAAACCCTAACCACTTTTCTCTCTCTCTCTCTCTCTCTCTCTCTCTCTCTCTCATGGAATCTCAGAAGTTAACAGAGTATGAGCGTCGAAGGCTGGAGAACATCAAAAAGAACGAAGAAATGCTCGCTTCTCTGAAGATCAATTCCAGACTCAACGACCTTTCTGCCGCAACGAAACGCCAGAGGTATGTGTGTGTGTGTGTGTTTGTGTGTATCTTTGGCACTCGCAATGTCATAATTGACGCAATTCTATCTAGATACAACATAGCCCTTTTCGTGGAAAGGCACTGATGTATCAATCTGTGTATGTGGTTGTTAGATGAATGAATAACCATTTTTCAAGCCCACCTACGCAAATGTTTATATATGATTATAGCAACATGGCATGTCCTTTCTCTGAAATTATTAGATTCTGATTTCCGCTTTTTCATATCACAGAGACAGAGCTCAAACGAAATCATATAAAAATAGCCCAGAAAAGAAATCAAAAACAGAAACTCCAATTGTGATTCGACGGTCTCTTAGGGCCCGAGGAATGCCACCGAATGCTTCAACTGCTGATGGCCTGAAAGATGACTTTGATGACACCACCCTAAAAACCCCCAGACAAGCACACATGATGCCCCAAAAGTCACGTCCTGTAATGGGTACTATTACTATGAGTGATGCATATATTGGTACTGAATGGGATAAAAAGCTTATTGACAAAATTTTGAGTGTATCAAAGAAGTCCCACTTAAGTTGCATTGGTGGTGTAAAAGAGGAAACTGATGGGGGGTTTTCCGATTTGGCCGTGGGCGTGTCAGAAAATGAGGGTACTGGGTGCCCAGAAATGAAAAATAAGCTTTTGGGTTCGATTGATGTGGAGAAATTGGCATTGGAGCCTGAGAATGTAGCACGAGTTGTGTCTGGGAGAATAATGAGTGTGAGGTTCTTTCCCACCGCAGATATGACAACAATTGTTGTTGGGAACAAGTACGGAAATGTTGGGTTTTGGAGCGTTGATGCTGAAAAGGAGGATGGTGATGGGATCTATGTCTATCAACCTCATTCGGCGCCAGTTTCAGGGATTTCCATTCAACCATTTTTGTTGTCGAAGGTACTATGCATTTTATATAGGGATTGGCAGAGTTTAAAATTATTATAAATTTGCTTGTCAGATTTGAGAATTTTATCCTTTAGCTTGTGATGGTTGCTATAAAAACTTTAATTTGGATAACGCATCAACTGTTGACTTAAAAGAATAATTCCGAGTTTGGACATGTAACTAATGGGCAATCATCTAATTTTTCATTTTTGATATTTGGTCTCATCATCATGCATAAAACCCCTTTTTTTGTTTTTTTTTTTTTTGACTTATTGAGAATTACGAAAGTCATTGGTTACCATAGTAACATACCTCACAATAAAAGGTCAAAATATTGTTTCAAATGAGCCAAGTTTAATTTCATAGACAGAAAAAATAAGTCATTTCACTAAATTTGGACATTAAGTGCACACCCTGTAAACTCTGCATGAATTTACATTTTATTCTGTGGCATCTTGATGCCACTATACAGACCCTGGGTGCATAAGTTTGGCAAAAAATAGTACTCATCATTACCGATGGAATGGAGGGACGGTGATGCTTATTGCATTTACAAACAATTTTGTGTAGATGGTCTTTATTTTTCAGTTTCATTTAGAGTTCACTGAATTGGTTGTTTGACATATATGGCGGTCTTTGCATTCCGCTTCTTGGCTTCTTTATGCGTGTGTTTCCTTTCTGACAAAAACCCGTTTAAACAGCTGGTATATCACCAATAGTAATTTTTGTTGAGTTGTGAATGTGTATGCAGATGTATACTTCCTGCTATGATGGATTTATCCAGCTAATGGATGTTGAGAAGGAGGTATTTGATCCGGTTTATTCAAGTGAATACGCTATATTTTCTATTTCTCAGCGTCCAGATGATGTGAGGTCCTTATACTTTGGTGAGGGTCCTGGAGAACTCAATATTTGGGATGAGAGAGCAGGGAAATCTTCATTCTCGTTTAAATTGCATGAAGATAAGATCAATACTATAGATTTTAGCTCAGAAAACAGTAACATCATGGCTACGAGTTCCACAGATGGGACTGCCTCTATTTGGGATTTGAGAAAAATTGACTCAAATAAGCTGAAATCTTTGAAGACCATTAGTCATAAAAGGGCTGTGTATTCTGCTTACTTTTCACCATCTGGAAGTTGTCTTGCAACAACGAGGTATGCAAGACATGATCTGGTGCACATGATCCCATCCCCCCTTATGTTCTGGTGCAGTAATTCTTGAGTCTTCCATATCTTCAAACATTTCACATTGATTCCTCTAGAATGTTCGTTATGCCTCTTTTAGATGTTATATTTGATTCATAGTAGATTTGCTCAGCACGATTAGTCTCGTGAATAATTATTGTAGTTCCTTCATCTAAAGATCTTTTGTATTTTATCTATGTAATAACAATATCTAAAGAAAAACAATGACTCTGGTAATTAATTTTTGTGAACTGCTCAATAAGCCCATTAAGTGATATACTTCTGATTTTCACGGCTTTAACTCTGAAAGCTGTGATCATTATACTTCTGACTGCATTCTGGTTTATATTTGCGGGGCTATAGGTTAGTGCTTTCTGCTTAGAAGGTTACTCTCTGCTTAGACCACTTTTTAAAAGAGGTATTAGTTCACTGTTAGGGACTTTTAGTTACCAAAACAATCTCCTGATTGCATGGATACGTAAATTTTAGCATGGACTATTTAGCATGTTGCTTATACTGGTGAATCTCGGTTTGGGCCCAATTACCTTACATATCACCAATAAGTATCGGTGGGTACAAGTTCCTTATGCGAACTTATATTACCTTGCTCATTAGGTTATTGATCATTGGGCTGCTGGCTGGCTTCTGATCACATGTAATTTTTCATTCTGTTCCTGCAGTGTCGACGACATAGTTGGTATAGTGAGTGGAGCTAATTATGAGGATACATCAATGATATACCATTATAACCAGACAGGCAGATGGCTTTCTACATTCAGGTACAGCTTTTTCAGATTAATTATGACATGTTGATGTGCCTAGCTTTCACCAAAACAATCTGCATGTTGTTTTGTAAATCCGGTTCTATATTACAATCAAGTTTGTGGAAGTTTCCTACTTCGTTAAGCTCGTCTTGTTTAACAAGTTTGTGAAAACTAAAACCTGTACCAGGACTTTTAGATATGAAATATATTTGATTTTCTGTATTATTGTTATTTCTGATTCATTAACAGCACTATCATCGGAAATCTTCTTTCTTCCTTCAAGTAGTATTTGGAGTCTTTTAAACGTGTGTGGTTATCTGAGTTGGGTCACAGTTTGATTTATAATTCCAGAAATATTAGTTCAAATTTAGTAGTTAAATCAAAAGATGAAGAAAAGTTTTTACTAAAGAAAAAGGACTTGAAAAGACGAGAACAATCATTATAATTGTGGTGTTTCCTCCATTTGTCTATAGAAAATCATTGATAATAGACTACTATGTTCCATTAGTCTAAAAATTCAGAGAGGACTAGACAAAATATTTATTTATCATGAAGTACTTATTTTTTCATATTGTATACTTAACTATTTGTATCTATATGTAGTGAACTAGTGATAGATTCCTGATCAAAAAAAAAAAAAACAAGTGATAGATTATAAAAATTGTTGATTATTGACAATTATGGTTAGTCTAAAACTTGTCTCTAGAGTACTAGACAAAAGATGTATTTAAGTATTTTCTTATATTGTATACTAGTCTATTTGTAACTACACGTGGTGATAGATTACATATTTTGATTTATAATGCACAATTATTTGTAGCATGTCACTGACTTGACGGTGACCCACCTATTTGAGAAATGCTGTGTCCAAATTGTATCTGCATCCCATTTTCATATCTGTTTTGCATAGGATATATATCTTAGTTCATTCACAAGATGGTTGAATCAGCACAAGGGTCATAAATTTTAGGAATCCAACATTTCAAGTCTTGCCTCATCCTTTTGATTTTCAGAACTATAATTATTGTTATACCTTATCTTGTGGTGGATTTTTGAACTAGAAAAAGGGTAGAAAGTTTTCAATTGGAATCACTGAACTACAAAATCAGCATGGCCTCTATGCTGTGAAATTTTTTTTAGCATGTGCCTTTCCTCTGGGCGCACCCAGATGAGGGGAGCTTGTCTCTTTTTAGTGATATAGGGCCTCATTGCAGTGCTTTTATGGAAGTGCATCATGTGTCTTTTTCCAGGGTGAAGGCTTTCATGGATGATGCCAAATTTGTAATAATATGAAAACAGAATTGAAGGAGTTAAAGATGTCTTAGTAACTCATACTTATTTAGTTGTTTTTTTCTTCTACTTTTTGAGTTCTGTATTCCATTTTTATGGCCTTGGCATGTGGAACTTATGGATTATATAGGATTTTCTTGGGTGTTTTGCATGAATTCTTGAAGTTGTGTTTTCCTTCAGTTGTACTGGTTAATGGAAGGCATTAACTGTCCTACTTTTGCAGAGTTTTTGTGCTGGGACTCACTTCATAGCCTCAAAACAAAGCTTTGGTTCACTCTGAACAGTTGTGGTTCTTGCTGCTTACTGTTTTGGGGTTACTTGTAGGCTGAGTTATAGTTGGGTCTTCATTTTTTTCGTTCTGCTTTTACATTTGGAATATAGTTGACTCTAGTTGTGTTGATCGTATTTTTCTTAAATATTAGCTATCAATATCAATTGAAATTTAGTTGACGAATGTTGTTTATTGCCCTTTTTTTGATAAGATTATAAATTTTGTAAAATTCAAAGATGGAGATAGACAGTTAACATCTCTCTCTCTCTCTCTCTCTCTCTCTCTGTGCTTGGGAGAACAGGGCAATATGGGGTTGGGATGATTCATACATCTTCATTGGAAATATGAGAAGAGGAGTTGATGTTCTTTCTTCAATTAGTAGGAATATTATTGCAACTCTACAGAGTGAGCACATGTCTGCGATTCCATGCCGTTTTGATGCTCACCCTTACAAAGTTGGGATGCTCGCAGGGGCCACAAGTGGAGGCCAAGTTTATATATGGACACTAGACTAGGACTGCTTTTTGTACCATATTTCTTGCAGTCAAGTAGTTGAGCTACAATCTCATAATGATGTATAAAGTCATGTAAATTGTGGAAAGAATATTTTTATCACTGTCTGTAGGATGCTTTGCAGCTTCTTTATTGCTTTTTGAAAATTGTAACTTAGCAACGGTTCTATGCTGGCTTGGGTATAAGGTTTTTATCTGATTTAGATGACTGGTATTTAGTTTTAACAAGTTGAATCTGGTAGTACATACATAAGTATAGTTGGGCAAGGGTTTATTGCTTGGTGCAATGGTGGAAGCTCGAGCTCTAAAATATAGGTTTGAGTCTTATGCTAGCTTGTGTAGAAAGTGATTTGTTGTACTGTGGATGATACTGTATGGGACGCTGCATCTGCAGGATCTAGTCCTGGTAAACCTTCATTTAAGGATAAGTTTATGAATGCCCACAAAAAAAAAATATTGGTATTATATTGGAAGATAATTTGTGGCCATTGATTTTCAGTTGATTCATTTGTAATTATTCATCATAAAAATAATGAAGTAAAATAATAGAATAAAGAGAGGTTTATACTTATTAAATTCTCATTGGTTGAAACATGATATTGAAAAGTAATTTTTGTTAAACTATTGCTTCTTCTTCTTCCAAGAGGTTAGTTCTGGAGGTATCAAAGTTTCATCACAGGAAAGCACAGCTTGTGCCATTAGTTTCCCAAGCCAACCATGGTACAACAGACCCCTTGAACCAAGTCCTGTAAATAACCAGAATTTACCACCATGATTTCCCCCTACAAAATCATCTATACAACCCAAAAGCGGAAGTGATCCATGAGAAGTGAGTGGTGGCATTGCTCTGAGACCTGCACGTGCTCCAGCGAAGGCCCAACTCTTTATGCCTGGGAATATGGCTGATGCTTTCGGTATAAGCTCGTCCATCGCTTTTGAAGCTTCATCACTGGAGACATCCGGGGAATAATTTCTTGAGTTCCATTCCCATGTCGAGCCCAAATGTAGATTCTGGGGCCCCTGTACAGCAAGCCACGCATCGGACAAGATTGAGGGGCTATGTTCGGGATAATGTTCTCTGAAACATAGCAGTCAAGATAATCAAGTCTTAAACCATGTTGTTTTATGGGGGCATAAGAATACCACGTTGAAATGAAATAATTCTACTCTATTCACCTTTAATATTCCCTCATAAACCGATCCTTTGGCATATTAATCATTACCAAAAGAAGGGACATGCTGGCAGTAAGTTATACAGAACGAGATACATGTGATTCGTTTAAACCCACTTTCAGCTTGAGCAGAAATGCTACGGAAAACCCCTTTGAAATGATATGCGAACTTAACCCCTCAATCCATATGCTTAATATGGGGAAATGGATTTTGGGGACTCCTTTCAATCAATTTAAGTCTTTCTAGTGCCTACCAGTTGCAAAGCAGTTATGAGTAAGAGTTTAGAAGGATCGATCTTTACCCACTATCATCAGGGAGTTGCAGGTGAGCTAAGACACCTCTGCATGTCCTTAAAGGAAGCCTCGCAGAGAGCTCAGGTAGAAATGCTGTTCTGGCACCTAGACAAACAATTACTGCATCGTACTCCCCTGAAACAGGTACACTCTCAGAGCAGATATTTGCTCAGTAAACAAGAAATCATTGATGAATACATGCTCTTAAAGTCACCATTCTATTGATCTCAGGTCACACAATTAAACATTTTTAACTAAGTCAAACTAATAAGCTGATGGTACAATATAATTAACCTACACTAGGAATCAATTACTTCCGACAGTCCAAACCTTAGAAAAAAAAATGCTTTAAATTATTATGCCTCAAATGATTCCGTGAATTTGCCACTCAATTCGCCCCTAAAGCACAAAAATTAGACAAAAGAACTGGAATCTGAGATAAATAATTTTAGGAATTTTCCTCTTCGGTTTTAAAGTGTTCTAAATTTGAAATTTCTGCATATTGGCAGAATGGCCAAAATTTCCATCTTTTTGACATTCCAAAGATAGTTTCTCCTATAATTGAGTCTTTGGCCACTCTGGCAGACCAGTTCACAGAAGTAGGTCAACCTTGTCTGCTTGAGCGGCTTGACAACGGTGGATGTGTGGGTTAATCCTATGAATTTACTAAAAAAGTAAAATAATGATGACAAAGATTATCTATGGATTTTATTTCCCACAAGCATTTACATAAGTGATGGTTGCGACAGATGTAAGCATACATGCACACATAACTGTGGTGTCTTACAAGAACCTTTTTGGTCTGACTATTCAATAATATATGTCAAGACTGGTTATTGCAGGTAGTTCTTAAGATCATTTAAATGCTGTCTTGCAAATAAACAACTGGCAGCTGATTCCAAGTGAAAGCAATCTCGCAGAGAAATCAGACTACATTGTAATACTGTCTACATGAAAAGAACTGCAGATTTTAGAGCATCAGCACCTCCCTTATATCTGTTGTTTAACACTGTTGAAATTATGGCCATATCTCAAAGAAACTGAAACAATGGTGGGAGTTTACCTGCAAGTTCAAGGAGATTGCCAACAGATTTCTTATGCAAACATAAAACCTTTCTACCAAAACAGGAAGTGGACATGTTTCTCACTAGAATTTCACAAGCTGAGTAGAGTGCCTAACAATCACAGGACGAGCAGTGTCAATAAAATGAAAGATAAAAGCATTCTTAAAAAACCAAAATGACTGGGCCATTTTTCAGACCTCCAGATAGCTTTTTGGATGAACATTCACAGCTTCGGGCATGTAAAAGGCCAAGTTTAAGGGTACACATAAATTGGGCACAAGATTTTGGGCAGCATCCTTATCAATGGACTCTATTCTGCAACTGGCAAGGCAGTTCTGAGAATTCTACTAATGGAAAACAAGAAATAACCACATCATTAAGAAGTCGGATTTTAACATCATGTTTTATTCAGTAGTTTAGAGGAACTTACATCATTCATTACATCCATATTTTTCAAGCTGACAGCTGGTCTAAGGATACCTCTGCTGTGAATAAATTCCTCATTAAGTATAAGCTCATCCATAATGACTATCGCCTAAAACAAAAGTAAGAGCATATTTCCAAAGTTTGAAAATAAAAAACAGAAACATATCAGAGCACCCTTAAATGATGCTTAAGTTCAAAAAATTAGAATGCTTTTCTGAACCCAGACACAAAAATACTCAGAATTCAGAATTCACCGTGTCTGGTGAAAGACTAATACAAAAGAACAGTAGAATACTATAATAGTAAACAAGCCATTAATAATTCATAGCCCTCAAGTAAGAACACTTCCTCATTGGTACGCCCTTGCTTAGCACAGATACCAGAAATCAATATCCCATCCAATCAACTAACAATTAGCTGTATTGTATTGATTAAAATCACAAAGCATAAAAAAAATGATCAAGAGTATAGGTAAGAAACAGGCCCTTGAAGAAAAAGTATTGTGGAGATCAAACCTTCTCCGTACTATGAAACTGTCGGAACCTTGAGCAATTTTTCGACTTTCCAAGTTTAACTCCCTGGAACATGCTGCTGCTTCAGCAACATTTAAAAGCTTCAAACTCTCTTTCCAGCAATCCTCACCCCGCCAAAGAAGCTTAACTGTGAGAAGTGAATATCTCCTGGACATCAGACTGGGTGAAACAAGGCCAGAGGAGGAAAGTAAAAGAGATAACATATCACTAGCCCAATGACAACATTGCTCTAAGTACAAAAAGAGGAGACCTGAACCTTTTGGGGAATATGGGTGAAGGAGCCCTCCAGACACTCCAGATGCACCTCCACCAATGCCAACTTCATCATAGATGTCAATCCAAATATCCTTAATACTGTGCTGCAAAATTAAGTTCCCGACAACAAAAATTGGCAAAAAAAAAAAAAAAGTAAAAAACACGTAACACCAATTAGTATATGCACAAACATGACCTCACTGCCTAAAGGTCCTTTGCAATTGGTAAAAACCGCATCCGCAGTCATGGTCATTGACAGAAGTAGAACAGCCAAAAATATTTGATGCACCAAACAGTCCAATTTAACAACAAATTAAAAAAATTGGAGACAGTTCCATATGAATCCCTTCAGTTAACTTCTGAAAAGGGGCACCATGGCATACCAGAATGTTACATATATTAGACATGGATAAGACTACTCCACACTATAGCTCAACATCAGTCAAAGCAAACAAAAAATTCAGAAAAACATGTCCAATGGCTGACTATACAAAACCAATTGAAATCTAAGACAACTAGTGTCTTGGCCTAGCGGTAAAGATGGAAACTTTCGAGGAGCAAGCACCATGGTCTGAATCCCATTAACCACTGCTTAAAAGGCTAAAATAAAATCTACCACAAAACTCAATCTTAACTGTGTATTTCATACTCAAAGAGGGATTCTACAACAGGAATACTTCATCAACTATGACTAATGTTAACTTGGTAATTCTACAAGTTTATTGATTCCTTATGTTAGTTGCCATGATTTTCTTGACCACTCTAACTTTGAAAACAATCAACGGTAATAATGAGACAACCTGTCTTATTACCATGCATTAACATTTTCCAATCAAAAACATGTTCAGGACATCCCAATTGCCTTGCTATCTTAATTGCCAAAGAAACAGAATAATTCTTAGTGTTGCAGCCCTTGGTTTTCATTTCTTTTATGACTTTCCCATACAGTTTCTTACTTCTCAGCAACCAAACTGAACACAACAAAAAGCATTTATCTTCCAATCACAGGAAACATAACCCCATACTTGTAAATTGAAACTGAATTCCGTTGGGTGGGGGTGTGTGTGGGAGAGAGAGAGAGAGAGAGAGTACTTGCAACAAATGCCAAACTACAGACAACCCAGCAAAACCAGCTCCAAGCACTGCATATCTACATATATACCCAAAACTATTATTCAAACAATAAATACAACAATTTTCACACACGCCCATATAGCAGAACAACAGAAATAGACCTGAGGGGTCGGTCAGACACAGAAGAGGAAGAGCGAACAGAAAAGGAAGGAGAAGACACCACCGGCGGTGACGGGGGTTTTCTGATACGGGTCATTGGAATTTTGAGTTGCCAAGGAAGCATATTAGGGATAGGTGTTTGGGTGGTCGTGGTCGGTGGCATCATCTGGGCTGTGGCTTTCTGATATGTAGACTGCCCTCACTTTCAGGATGTATTAGGAGGAGGGATTCTAATGTGAATTGTTCAAATATTTACTTGTGATTTTGGAAGAGTTATTTCATTTATACAAATTTATTTTTAATAGTGTCTAATTAGAAATGTGCTGTATTGTATTCGGTGTATAATTCGTTTGTAGTTAAATTCGTATCTAAGTATTTTTTTTGTTTTGCTGATGAAAAAAAGGGGTGGGATAAAGAAGACGTCCACAGACCTTCTAGGATCATAAAGTTTTTTATCATGTCCGTTGTTTTTTTCGAGAACAAACCTAGTTAAATTAGCATAACAGTCAATCATCGAACCCGATATTGACTCAAAAACTTGAACCTTCAACCTTAGGGTCAGAAGTTCGGCTGATATCCCAGTGAACCACCCTACTCAGTGGTAAATTCGTATGTAAGGTAAATAGAAACTAAATAGTTTCTTATCAACTTTGTATAATAATTAGAATTAGAAATAATTCATACCTGAAAAAAAATGTAGTATAAAAATTTAGAGTCTTAAAAAATCAATATCAGTGTAACAATCTAAAATCTACTCTAGAAAGCATATTTATACAACATTCAAACTATGAGAGTAACTAATAATATTCATAAACAAGAAGAAATTCATTCATTATTCATAGTATCTAAAACAAAACCAATACACGCAATATTGGAAATTGCATCCAAAATTGAATTAATATTATTCCAAAAACTAACTAAAAAATGTTTAATACATCATTCAAACTAACATAATCAAAATCCATCTTCTAGGGTAACATCTCTAACCATTCGCCTTGGGATCCCTATCCCCATCAGTCTGGGCTTTTCCAATTTATCTTGTGCATCCAATCCAAGCTCCTCCTTTAATCCGTAATTTGAAAAAGATGTTGTTTGTAAGGGGTGAGCACTAAGCTTTCTAGGAACTCCTCTCAAACCCGAACAAGATTTCGAAAGCAAATAAAACATATCGGTTTCACTTTGCAAAATACCATATACAAATTTTGAATTAAAACATTAACAATTTATCGGATCTCAAGTTTAAGTTAAATGCAACAAAATAAATGAAGAAATAAAATCAACTATCAATCCCTAAACCATTTCCAACAATATATCTTAGGTATTCAGATAAACTTAGCAGTAATACACACATTGGGAATATTCTAGCCTACACTCACGCAGACCTAATCTTCGTAAGAACACACAACTTTAGTAAAAGTGTATACCGACTTATTGGCAGTGACGAATCCAACCCAAGAATAGTATACTAGCCCCCAGTCTCCACATCCGTGAGTGAATAGTAGTTTGATCCTCACAAGGCACCAACCCTACTACGAGTGGTAGAGATTCTTCAAACCCTTGGGTAAAAAAAGCATATACCCACTCTAGGATACCCGATCAACAATCACCCATGTTCAACAAACCACCCATACAAGAGATAATATTCCAAACCAATTCGCAAAATCACACGCAATCCAAGTTTCATAATTTCATATTTGTTTTCCAATAGAACAATTCAAAAAACACATGCAATAAATCATCAAGAAATATAATTTTATTGTTCAAAACCAAAAACTAGAGTTTTTAAATTAAGCACAAGGAAATATCATGTGCAAAGCCAATACATTTTGAAATCTAGGGTTTTGATAAGAAGAATGATAGTTTTGTGGCTATAAAACATAAATTTCATTTTAAAACATTACACAATTTTCAAGTCAACAAGATTTAATGATTACATATCATATACATTTTATTTAGAATCAAAACCTACATAATATTAACCCTAACCTTAATAAATGAATTTAGGGATAAACCCTAACTTTAATCCAAGTTTGATGCAAACCCTAGCGTGTTCAATTCGTTCTCGACGTGAAAATCCCTTCTAATCTTGTTTTCTCTCCTTCTCTCTCATTCTTTTGGATTTTCTAGGGTTAAAAGCTACTGAAACTAACCAAGGGAGCATCCTTAGGGTATTTATAGGGTCATATTCTGAACAGTAATCGTGAGCCTGATTGCTATGAAAATTACACTTGTGTTGAAACGGACTTTGGTGTTTGAACATGATTTGTTCGAACATGACCTTCATTTGAATGTGCGTTGCTCCCAATATCTTGAGTTTTGTCAAACACCAAAATACTGTGGCTAACTGAGTTCAATCGTGATTTGCGTTCGAATGTGGATCTAGTTTCTTTCCTCAACTTCCAATATAGTTTTGACCTACGTAGAAGTCGATTCAAGAAATCTTTGTGAGATACGCTTTTGTAGTCCTACATGTTTAGTTTTTACTGTCCAAAAATTAGCTCCATTTGATTCTAGTGTAAAAAGCTATGATTAGAATACCAAAATAGTATACATTTTCACTCTCTCCAAAATCTCCCAAAACATGTAAACAAGACTCAAAGCATTTACTATCCTTTAATATAACATATATAACCCATCATTTAGTCATTAGATAAGTACACACACACCAAATATTTGCTACACATTATTATAAATAGAGTAAATTATTTATTTGACCCTTAAACTATGACTCTTGTGTCAACTAAGCCTCCGAACTTTTTTTAAGTTAATTAAGTCCTTAAACAACTATCTAATTATTTCAATCGAGCCCTTCTGTTAGGGTTTCTAACAAAACTGTTCGGAGTGTGCTCGTTACGTGAGATCTTTAGGGGCATTTTAGGCAACCTCATTAAAGACATTTCATATGGATGTCATTCGTCTATGAATCTCAAAGACCATCTCTCAAACCAACTATCATACTGTCTCTCAGCAGCAACTCATCAATGGAGTGGTTAATATATGTTGCAGATGAATTCCTGCATTCGAATCAGATGTACCGTAAGTCTCTATTTAATTTAGGTTTCATATCTTTTGTGGTTTTGGGGTTTTAATCTTTTGGTGTACTACTGTGATTAGTTATGGAAGATTCTATGTTCAATTGATTTGCTTTAATAGTCACGTTGCATTAGTATATTGGTTATGAGATGTCATATGGGATTAGTTTATTAGTTTAGGGTTGTGTGATGTTATGTCTGGTTGCATTTGTTTATTGGTTTTTGGATTCATTAGTTAATTGGTTTTTCATTGTGCTATTTTATGCAAATGTAAGTTCTACATATTTTACCATAGAAATGCATCATGGTGGTCGATTTGAGTGCATTCCAAACAAGCAGTACACTGGTGGATCAGTTAATTTCATTGATTGGGTAGACACTGACGAAATATCAATTCCTGAATTGCATGAGATGGATAAAGAGTAGGGATGTACTGCTGTGAGTGCATGCTGGTATAGGGTTCCTATAATGGATGTCATAAGTGGGATAATGATACTGAAGAAGGACAAGGATATACTTTCAATGTTGGAATGGATACCAACATATAAAGTTATTAAAATATACTTATAGCATAATCCATAAATGCATGAAGCTGGTGTAGGTAAAAATGGTAGAAATGAAGATGAGAGGAATGAGCACAAGACAGTTGACTCTGATTATTCTAATTCAGCAATTGATAATGACACTAGTTATGACATTGATTATGACATTTCTGATGATGATTTATTGTTTAAATCCAATGTTGACAACATAGCTGAAGAAGGTAATGGATAACTTTTGGGTTAGGGGTTATATGTAGAACACTTTAATGCTATCCAACTTTTGTGGCAAAGTAAACTTTTGGTTGAATGGCGAAGTAAACTTTTGGTTCTAGATTTTTTGGATGTAAACATCACAGTATTTTAGAATGTTCGGATATAAGCATCACATGATCACATAATCACTAGATATAAGCATAAAATAGTCACAACTAAAGCACAATAACCATAGTTTCTTTCCTTAGCATAGTTACAAATCTTCATCCATTCACCACCCCATTAAAATTACATTACAAAGTTTCACCCTTGCACATTATAATTATATAATTTGGAACTAATTTTTACCCATTATTTTCTAAAACGAAAATCAACAAAATTTTCTCAAAATACATAACCTCAAAAAAACGTTTACATGTGTATATTATCATATATGAATAATATTCAAAATAAAAATTATATTGAGTTATAAATTAATCAAAAATTAAATGATTGAACTTGTGATAGAAATGAGCAAAAAAATATGTGGGAATAGAATTCATATGTCTAGTTCCCCTTGTTATAAAGGTTAGAGCAGATACCACTTTTCACCTTACAAAATACTCAAATTCTCAACTTACACCTTAAAAAATTAAAATTCTCACTGATGATGCACAAAATAGGCTTATGCAAGATCAAAAATCGAGTGTGTGATAGAGTGTAATTAATGAAACAATTAATAAAGCAACCAATGGCAAAAAAGAAAATATTAAGGCAACATATAGATATATAGTGGTTAGGTTCGAGTGACCTATTCCACTCCTAAAAAATGACAACGGTGGTTGTGGGACTTTTATTGATAAAGTAAGGTGAACAAGAGAGAGAGCAATGGTTAGCTACATGAGAGATACAATAGATAGGAGAGAGAAAAGCTAAGTGAAGAATGTGTAGAGGTGTAGAGATGATCTCAAGAACTGTCCTCTCATGTAGAGAGAACTTAGAATTTATAGGCACAGAGCCTTGGTTAATGCGGTGACGTGAGGGTAAGTGTACTAATTCTCCGGGTAGCTACAAAAAGTAAGTGCCATTAAAGGTTATCTTGATCTTCGAGAATGAGTATCCCGATAATTTCTCTATACGTGCTCTAATTCTTCTTGAACTCCTTGGACCTTAGGTTGGGTTGAATTCACGAACTGGGATTGACCTTCCTTTTAACTGACTTGGACTTACTTGATTTATTGAACCTAGCCCAGTTGAATCCAGGCTTGTCTTTTGCCCCCATGCCCCAAGCTTTCGATTGCTTGTGAGAGAAGAGGGTTGAAGGCATGAGTGTCTTATTCACCCAAAAGAACAGAAGTTTTCTTGTTCCCTACAACGACCTTCCCGTCTTCAGAGACTCTGAAATCTTCCTTTTAATTAACATTGGACATTTTCTGCATTTGACTGCATTTCTTTAGCTGAGTTCTTCGTCAATCTTGAAGAAGCTCCTTGTTTTTCAGGAAAAAAACCCTCCAACTCCTTTACTCCATTTCCCCATTTTTACTTTTCTTGAAGCTTTTCCTTAAGCCTAGGGTCCAAAACCCTTTTTTCCCAAAAGATATTGAGAAAGCCTGAAGTGCAAGAGCTTAGAGACAATGAAAAGGAACTCTGATTGCAGTTCCATAACAAAAAAGGTGATTGAATCGAGGGATCCAGGAGAAGTCCAAGGGTTGGCCTTGGCGAGGCCATGGGCAACGCCAGGCGAAGCCCAAGTGACATCAAGTAGTAACCCAGGAGGCGACGTTGTTCGGGGTCCAGTGCTCAAGGTTAGGAGGGCATTAGGTGGTGCTGGAGATGGAGGCACCTATGGTGGAGGCGACGCCAGTGGCAAAGACGGGTATCAGCTAGGCGACAACTCTCGTATCCTCGGTTCAGGCGACATCTGCCAGATAGGGAACAAGGCCCTGGAGGGCGGCTCTATAAGAGAGAGAGAGAGAGAGAGAGAGAGAGAGAGAGAGTCATCGGCAAGGAGGCAGGCAAGACTGGCAAGGAGATAGGTAAAAATGGGCTAGGTGGTGCCAGCATGCTAGACGACAGCTAGGCAACGGGCGACTCTAACCAGGGTGTGGGTGAGTGCAGGCATAGGTCGGGCATTGATAGCGATGAGCTTGGCGACGGCGGTCATAGGCTAGGTGGGCTGCGCTTTGGCAGGCATGGGACAACTGATGCCAGTGGATTTGGTGTAGGACCTTGCAATGGTGAGGCGAACACTTGAATTTTTACCATTTCTTTAGTCCCAACATTTACCTTTGCATAGAATTTCTTAATATCTCTTCTGATTTTGAGAGGCACTCATCCTGATGGACGTATGTTGAAGGATGCTATTCGAGGCTCTTCGTGAGGCAAAGGGATCGCTAAAGGCGATGATTCGAAGGTAGTATCCATTTTTAGCTCAATTGACTATGATGACGACATTGCCAGTATTGTGTCTTCATACTGTATCACTCCTGTTGTCATATGTCATCGAGCGAAGGATGATGAGCCAGCATGTTATGACTTTTCAGGTGAGATTTTTATTTATGAAGATGCCTTGGAGGCGGGTTTGAGATTCTTGATATCCAGACCCATTTGTCAGATTCTGGGGTACCGGTCACTGGCTCCCGGGAGGTTGGCTCCCAATAGGTGGAAAGTGATTCTAGTGTTTTTCTCACTGTGGTGGCTAGTTGATAGTGTTGATGTTCCTCCCCCATTCGAGGAATTTTTTGCCACGTACTTGCTTTTGGACAATCACTTTCCTCATCAAGGGTGGTGTCGCTTTGCTCCGAGGTTGGGCAAATTTATCACACGGCTTCCTTCAAACTTTCATAGATGGAAGTCTAAGTTCTTATTCGTTGGAGGTGAATGGGCCACCGAGGGAGATTGTGACCTAGTGCCTTTGAGGTGGGACACCGTCCAGAGGACCAAGCTAGGTAAGAACTCCACTTTTGATTTTTCGTTTAGTCTTTACACATACTTGTTCTTACTATGTGATTGGTTACTTTGTAGTTTCACGCACATTATCTGTGGAGCAGGGGAGAAGGCTCCAAATAGTTCGTGACCATCCTTTCAAGGAATTCTCAGAGATTATGTCTGCATCAGGTCGTCCTAAGGTTTCTCATAGGCCAAAGAGGAAAGGTATCTGATCCTTCCTTTAGACTTTTTATGGTTATAGCATTGTAATCTCTTTGTCTAACACCAAGTTTGGAGGTGCTTCTATTGATAGGGCGATGATGGACGTTATCTATGCTTCTAGGGTGACGCCTTTCCCTCCTTCTTCTAAGAGGGCGAGATCTGATGCCCCCGGTGTTTCTCAATCGAGGTTTGCTAGCCAGGATAGTCTCCAAGAGGTAGGACTTGGTGATGCCTCCACTCTTTCCCCTACTGTGGTACCATCGCCTTCCAGAGGTTATCCCAGTATGGTTGTAGGGATTGAGGCTTCGGTGCAGTCTCCTATGAGGACCAAGGCTCCGCTTGGCTATCTTGCTTCTAGCAGTGGTTCGGTGTCCATGATATAGGACGTGAATTTACCCAAGGAGCGACTGTGGCGGTTTATGGCTGCTGCAGAGATCCAGGAGGTTGGTTCTCAAGGTCCAGAGGGCGTCATCAGCACAACAATGGAGGGCTTTGCTTTGGTATGCCCTTTACTTATCTTTGATCTTGTACCTGGCTTCCTTCTTTCATGTTCTGGCTTTTGGATACCTATAGGTGGTTGCTGCCTTTTCTTGCTTTTCTTCGAGAACGTTAAAGCTTAGAGAGGCACTTAGTGGTCAAGCAACGGAGAAGTAAGCACGGAGGTCTGTTGAGGAATAGATAGGGCTCTAGAGGTTGTCGAGGAACTATCGAGGCTAACACACGAGAGAGCTTCCACACTTGAGACCAAGCTTCTGGCGTCTCGTGAGAGGGCCGCCTAGCTGTAGGCTGACAGAGAGGCTGTCTGCGTGAGAGCAAAGACAGAGTTGCAAGTGTCCTGTGGGAGGGCCATTAGAGCAAAAGCTAACCTTCGAGAAGCTCTTGAAAGAGATACCAGGGCAAAGGTTTACTCTATGAAGATGGAGAAGAAGAGAGATGCTACTGAGAGGGTCACGGCAGACACCTTTATTGATGGCTATGAGGAGCTTAAGGGGAAGGTCTCAACAATTTTCCTGCTTATGACTTTTCTGGCTTCATCCCATATAAGGCTCTAGGGACTGACGACAAGAAGGCAAGCAATGATGGGAGCGAATCAGGGAGCACTGAGTGACGTCAGGAGCATGGTATCTTTATATTTGTGCTAGACTATGTTCTATTTTTTGTAAATGTTTATGAACTTGTGTGGAATGAGATACAACTTTTTTGAAAAATTCTTGCGAAATTTTATTTCATAATACGAAGTAAATATCAAGGGAAATTGACCAAAACAACAATAGATAATTTAAATGGTGACTACTGACTTATACACTCACCTCGCCCCCAGCTACTGGTAATATTTCTTTAGGTGTTCTGCGTTCCATGGATGGGCCATAACTTTTTTCTCGAAATTCTGAATTTTGTATGTGTCTGGTCTTACAAATTTCGTGACCGTGTAGGGTTCTTCTCAGTTAGATTCTACCTTCCATTCCCTGGAGTCTTTGGTAGACAGGATGACCTTTTGAGGACTAAGTCCTCGGGTAAGAAGGAGCAATGTTTCACCCTCGAGTTGTAATACTTAGTCATGCGACGCTTGTACTCTGCATTCCTAAGCATGACTATCTCCCTTTCCTCCTCTACCAAATCAAGGTTGATGCGAATAACTTCTTCATTAGTGGTAGGGTTATGGTTCTGGAACCTAAGGGAGTGTACCCCAATCTTAACGAGTATAACCTCCTTGGTCCCATAGACTAGGGTGAAAGGGGTTTCACCCATGAAGCTTCTTGGTGTCATCCGGTAAGCCCATAGCACTCTTAGGAGTTTGTCTACCCATTATCTTTTCGCACTTTCCAATCTGGTTTTAAATTATGGAGGATGGTCCTGACGGTGACTTTTGCTTTTCCAGTCGCCTGTGGATGGGCCAGGCTAGAGTGAGGTTGTTTGATCTTCTAGTCTGTTATCCTTGCCAAGACTTCGACTTTTGTCCACTTGGTGAAGTAGTCGATGGCTATGACTAAAAATTTGCACTAGTCTCAACTCATGGATAGGGGACCCAGGATGTCGATCCCCCACATGGAGAAAGATCAGGGGCTCTGAATGGTGGTGAGCTCTTTAGGGGGCTGTCTGGGTACAGTTGCGTAGCGTTGGCACTTATGGCACTTCCTGATGAACTTTCAGGCATCTCTAATCTAGCTAGGCTAGTAATAGCCTTGCCTTACTGCTTTATGGGCCAGTGCAAACGCTCCTGAATGATTTCCACATATCCACTTGTGGATTTCCCTCATGGCATAATTAGCTTCCTCGGGGGTAAGGCAGCAGAGAAGTGGCAGTGAGTAACTCTTTTTATAGAGTGTGTCGTATAAGATAACATACTAGGGTGCTCTCATCCTCAACTTTTTGGCTTCCACTAAGTTTTCTGGGAGAGCTCCCTCCTCTAGGTAGGCTCGGATGGGTGTCATCCAGTTGACTTTAGAGAATGTACAATTAATATCATCCTTCTCTGTCTTAAAAGTGCTGGGCTCAAACTAGTGGCCTGTCAATTCCAGGGCCATGAGTATGTTGACAGACACGAATTTGGCGAGGGCGTCTGCCATGGCGTTCTCCACTCGAGGCACATAGTAGATTTGAAAGTAAGTAAACCTTTTTAATAATACCTAGACCACTGATAGGTATTCTTGCACCATTTTCTCCTTTGTTTCAAAGTCTCCCTTTGTGTGGTTGACTATCAGTTGTGAGTCACTGTAGGCTATCAGACAGAGGGCCTCCATCTCCAATGCGAGCTTCAAGCCTGATATGAGGGCCTCATATTCATTTTGGTTGTTTGATGTTACAAAGTGGAGGGAGACAGCGTACTTAACTTGAGTTTCACGGGGGCTGATTAGCACTAGTCCTGCGCCGTCACCCTCGCTGGTGGAGGACTCATCCATGTATAGTTTCCAACATGGTACAGTAGATGGTAGTGAGGGCGCGGAGGGCTCTGATGGAGTAGGCACAAGGGAGTTGGGTGCCTCAAGTCTTGGAGTGTGGTCACCCGAGGCCTGTGGAGATGTCTCCGAGACATCGTGCTCTCTCAGGATAGTGTCTGGGCTTGCCTCATGGTGGGTGGAGGAATTATGCACAGAGCAGGTGAGTGCAGGGCGCATGATACTTCCTCCC
The DNA here is from genome assembly GCA_023539305.1 of Ilex asprella. NCBI lineage: Eukaryota > Viridiplantae > Streptophyta > Magnoliopsida > Aquifoliales > Aquifoliaceae > Ilex > Ilex asprella. Next base: position 28,245,848 of record CM042188.1, on the reverse strand, counting down.
GAGGTCCTTGTGCTAGTGTAGACTCTCGGGATTCCTATTGTAGTGTAGACTCTAGGGACTTCTGTGGCGGTGTAGACTCGGTCACGAAGTCCGCAAGTGCTTGCATTTTGATGGCTGCCTTCGGTTAGTACAGCACATCGAACTCACTTAACTCGACGACCCACTTAAGTAGTTGGCCAGACACATTAGGCTTTCCCATAATTCTCTTGAGTGGTTGTTCTGTAACAACCATGATGATATGGCTCTAAAAGTAGTGGCATAGACGTCTGGCGGCCGTGGCAAGTACGAGAGCCAACTTTCAAGATCTGAGTACCTTACCTCTACCCCTCGGTATGCTCTTCTTACATACTATACAGGCTTTTGGATGCCTCCATCCTCCTTGACAAGGACGGAGCTCACAACAAAGGATGAAGAGGAGAGGTAAAGATACAAGGTCTCTCTTGGTACAACATGAGAGAGCAAGGGTGGTGTGACGAGGTAGGACTTTAACTTCTAGAAGGCCTCCTTTGCATCTGGTCCCCACGGGAAAGACTTGCGAAGGATTTTAAAGAAGGCAGACACTTGTTTGTTGACTTTGAGACAAACCAGTTGAGGGTTGATATCCTCCCGTTGAGGTGCTAGACCTCCTTCATTGAGGCCAGGGACTTCATATTCAAGATAGCTCTGATCTTGTATGGGTTGGCTTCAATGTCCTTTTTGTTGACCATGAAGCCTAAGAATTTTCCTGAACTAATGTCAAAGGCGCAATTTTCAGGATTCAGCTTCATCATGTAGGATATTAGTGCATCAAAGGTCCCCTAAAGGTGCGTCACATGGTCTGTCTCCTGAAGGTGCGTCACATGGTCTATCACGGCCATATTCTTCATCAACATATCATCTACGTAGATCTAAGAAGCATGGATACGGACATGAGTGTCGTATCCGATACGATACGAACACAGCGATACAGCAAAATCCCAAAACATAGGATACGGATACCGCGAGGACACGACTAATGAACATAATTACATATATTTTTGTATATATAACAACAACATTAATAATAACAAACAACCATGACATAGCAAACATTACTTGAATTGAAATAGATCAAAGATTCAAAAGATTGCAGCAACAGAAGGCAGCAACACATCACCAGACCAAAACAAAAAATCTAAAGGTAGCAACACAGCAAAAAGATTGAAATTCCTAAAATCCCCAAATTTTAAAAATCCTAAAACCCTACCCCAATCAAATTAATCTAATCAAATTTTTTGAAAGTCCAGACTCCAAAGTCCACATAGACCAGAAGAGATAAGAGAGCAGTAGCAGATCTGAAAAAAAAATTAATGCAAGAAGACGAACTTGTAAGGCAGAACGATCGCAGTCAAAGTAGCAGTAGTAGGTTAGTCTCCCTTCCTCTTCCCTTTCCTTCTTCTTCTCCTCCTCTAATCCTCTCGATCGATCGATCGATCGTTCGTTCATTCTCTTCTCTCTCTCTCGATCGATCGATCGATATGAAATGGTCACCGATGCCTTTCCCCTTTTGTTTTTTTCTTTTTAAGCCAAAATACATATGATACCCCCTTTTTTTAGTTTTGGCCCCCTAAGTTTTAAAATAACAAAAAATATCCCGTTGTATCCTGCCGTGTCCCTCGCGTATCCGAGCCGTATCCGAACAAAAAACAAAAAAATCATTGTTCATGACACTTTTACAAGTGTCAGACACGTATCCGACCGTCGAACACGTGTATCAGTGTCAGACACGTGTTCAACACTATCATGGCGACCCCCCACCGAGTATCCGTGCTTCCTAGACGTAGACCTACATGATCTTCTCGATTTGAACCTCGAACATCTTATTCACGAGGCACTGATATGTGACTCCAGCATTAGAAAACTTTCTCGAGGTTATGGTGTGATTTTTGGTGACACTAATTTTGCAAAGGACTTAATGATAAAAACTGGTTATATCTATATAATAAAGTACAATACAATTCAAATTTCAAAAGATAAACAAAATAATTTTTATTTTTCATGATTGAGATCTCTTTAAATTTTATTTTAAAGTTAATCTGACGACTAATATTGACACCCCAAATTTAATAAAGGAAGTAGGACTCTAAAGATATATTTGGGGTGACTTTTTAAAAGTACTTCTAAAAATTATAACTTCTAATAAGTACTTTAAAAAAAAAGTAGACTTTGGAATCGTCTCACCACCACCACTACCACCACCGCCGCCACTCCACCACCACAACTACCACCACCATTATCACTGCCACCAACACCACCACCACCATCACAACTACCCACAGCTCTACCACCACCACCGTCATTGCCCCACCACCACCACTACTGTTGTCATCTTATCACCACCACCACCCCCATCGCCCCACCACCATCACAGCCACCTCCACCACCGTCATCA
>CM042188.1:28229336-28243038 GCA_023539305.1 Ilex asprella | reverse complement strand
ACCATCGCCATCATCCCCTGCCACCACGGCTGCCACCCCCACCATCACCACCACTGCCCCACCACTGATTGCTACTACCGCCATCTACCACCATCATTGTCATCTTATTTTTATATTTATTACCACTACGATCATCATCCCATTACCACCATTATTCTACTATCACTGCCGCCCACCGTCAACGCCCACCACCACTCATGACCACAACTCACCACCACCCGTCGTCACCCACCATTGCTGCTAGCCACTGTCACTCAGCCCCACCACCACCCGCCATCACCCACCACTACCACCACTCACTATTACCCACCCTCGCCACACCTACCATCGCCACCACTATTGTCATTCGTCACCACCTATCACACTATTACCTAGAAGCACCTGTCGTCACCCACCACCACTGCTACGAACCACAACCATCGTCGCCCACCACCACAACTACTAACCACCATCATCATCACCTACCACCACCCACACCCACACCCACTACCACCACTGTCACTGTCACCCATGGCTGCCACTGCCACCATCATCACCCAAAATTCATCACCATCATCAACTTTGTCACCCATGGTTGCCACCACCACAGTCGTTGCCATCACCACAACCATCATCGTTTTCAATTACCCCCACAACTGCTGCCCACTACAACTACCACCACTCACCCCTATTATAATTGGTGCTAATATTTATTTCTCTATCTTTATGTTTGTAATTTAATTTTAAGTGTGAATATAAATATATTTATTATTGACTATTTTTTTATTACTCTGTGCATTTAGGCACGGGCAATAATTAGTTATTGAATATTCTGCAATCTAGTTTCATTAGATGGTGTAAGACATATATATACATGATCAGGAAACAACATCCCGCAATTGACGGGATTTATTTAGAAAAACTGAGGGAGTCATTTACCTACTGGTGGTTACTTTACAACTATGGTTACACAAAAATGATTGTGTCTGCCCACTTGATATTTGGTTGACTTGGGCCTTCCCAACACTTAATCTGGAAACACAGTCTCAATGGAGGGAAACAGAACTAATTGTACCTTACTCACTATTTTCTTCTTTCGATTTTAGTAGTAATGTCTTATTGGAAACTTAAGTACAATGCAGACTTGGATGTAATAGGATTCCTAATTATTATTTTCTATTGGCACCTTAGTTTTGAATCTTTAGAGATCATTTTTAACAGATGGATTAAAATGGCAAACATGTTCTTATTTAATTTGACAACACATGGTGTAGTGTTTCATGATTTTCCCCTGCTAATCATGTTGGAGTACTTTGCGATGATGTTATCATTTAATTTTCTTTCCGAGGTGCTGATGGAAGGTATACGAGCAACTTTCAACAGGTATGCCACCAGTTTCTTTTGACTAACCCACATATTTCTTCCAAAACTACCCAAACTGAGTTATTTTATTTAATTATTTTCTAAACCTTCATGTTGTGTTAGAACATTTGTTATAACAAGTTACATAATCCTAAGCACCTAAGGCAAATGTCATAACACTAAGTTACTAGAGTTGTGAAAAAGATTAATTATATAGCTGGTGATTTGTATTTAGAGTTTCTAAGCTTTTGTTACAAGTTTGGCTATTCTTTGTATTGGTTTACTAATGGTTGTACTATTTAGTCGCTCTAATTGTGTTTCTTTGTTCTGTCAATTCATCAACATAATGTGGGACAAGGTTTGGGAACCTTTGAAAAGGGTTATGGAAAGGGAAATCAATATCCTTGTGATTCTCCTCTCTAGATATCTTGTCTTATGTTGATATGCATATATGGATTTTTTTTTTTGTGAATTTCGAAGGAAAAGACACTAGTATTTATCAATTAGAAAAGGAGGGTTTTTAGTTATTCAGCAGATCTTATCAATGAAATAATCCCAATCCTATCAACAATGAAGATTTTTTTGTCCAAATCCTAGTATTGAAGAGTACAACGCTTTGTAGATAAGGGTTTTTATTCTGCATGTCCATGGAGTTTTGAAAATCCAAACATGTTGGGGATATATCTATTTTGCTCACTATGTTTGATGATGCACAAAAGTGAATTTATGTACCACCTGTCAAGTATTTAATGCAATAATAAATTATGAGAGTTAACACAAGCAAGACACCATCTAAGTGGTTCGATCAAGGTGACCTACTCCACTATGAAGGCCTAGGATGGCCTAGGTATTTTATTGCTTCAAAGAGTGTAGGATACTCAAGTGTGAGTAATATGTCAGATGTCTCCTATGTGTAGGTGGGACATACAATTTATAGACGTCTCATAACAGATTGATGCACCACACTATAACAGATAAGTTAACTTGGAGGAGGTGGCACCATTCTCACAACGGGCGGGGTAGTTGTGTGGAGACCTCTTTATCAGTTGCAGATTGGGTCTCAGGATGGCATGGTTAACTCCTTGACTCTAGGATGGTGTGATTGACTGGGTTCTGGTGAGCCCAACTAGATCGGGGTCTCTTCCAGGCCAAACTCACTAGGCCTGATCCGGGCTTGCACCATTATCTGAGTTAGGGCTTGGAATATGTTTGTCAAAAAAATTACCCTTATGCCCTGAGCCCAATGATTTAGGGGAGAGGGCATTAACTGGTCCAACTGCGGCTGAACTCTTTTTCTTAATGAGGGCTTCTCTTGGATTTTCTCTTGACGCTTATCTTTTCCTTTTAGATATGGTTCATCCCCATTCTGATGGGAACTCCTCAAGGTCGGTTTCACTCTAATTAGGATACTTGAATTCCAATCCAACTAGGTAACTACCAAAGTTGGGCTATAAATAAGTCCATCTTCTTTTCCTCTTGTTCCCTTCCTTGAAAGGATTAGAGTGAAGAGAGATACAAGGAAGAGGTGGAATGGGCAAGGCAGGCTAGCGTAGGCACCGGGGCGGGCACTTGTAAGGTTGCTGGGGAAACGACAACGGGTGCGGACACCGAGGTAGCGGTAACAGGCGCTGGTCTGGGCACAGGTGAAGGTGTCGAGGCGTGAGCATAGACATGGGCACTGAAGCTGGCTAGGACATGGATGTGGAAACTCAAGGCGTCGTGGCTAGTGCTAGCACATAGGCAAGTGTTGGTACAAAAGCCTAGATGCAGGTGGTAGGTACCACGACACAGGCATTCAGGCTAGTTGCCAGGAATAGCTGCACGCGAAAATAGGCGTTGGGCAAGTGGCGAGAGGTCATGGTGGTAGTGCTCTTCCTTATCCGCGAAGATACAAGTATCGTGGTAAACTAGTTATGGATGACGATGGCTCTAAGGTGAGCTCTATCTCTAGCTGTCTTAACACTGATAGGATGAAAACTACTAAGCCCTTTTGTGAAAATATGGACCAACTGATCTTACGATTTCACAAATAGCATACAAATTAAACTCTTATTAAACTTCTCTTTAATGACGTCTCGATCAATCTCAACATGCTTAGTTCTATCATGTTGAACTGGTTTGTATGCAATGTTGATAGTATGGATCAACATCAGGTGATGGATATGACATCACATAACTCAAATTCTCCACAACCAGTGTTGTATTGCTATCAAGCCATGGCAATGTTAAGAATTCACCAACATTAAAGAAAGGACTAAAAACATCACCATCCAGGTAATCTAAAGAAACTTAATGCAAAGGGGAGCAAGGTAATGTTATCCAGGACTTCCAGCAGTTATAGTTTTACAGGTAGCTTGGAATGTAATCGTATTTTCTTTTAATTTATCACTTTTTATTTGATGGTGGTACTGTACCAAAGGTAATACCGAAGCCTTATTCTCATATTTGAGATGTTGGTTTTCATTTGTTATGGTAAAAAATAATTTTTCGGTTTCGTAATTTTTTTTTCATTCAATATAATTTTAACACCTACAAAATAATTTTATTTTATTATTTTATACTTTTTTATTAATCAATAGATACAAATTAATAAAGCTAAAAATAAGAGCATTTTTGTATAAAAAAAGTTTTGCCTTAACTACTTACTAAAAATATAATAATAAGACTTAACATCAAATAGATTTTAGGGATGAACTTAAGTCATTATAAGTCGTGAAATATGTTGGGCCCCAATTATCACTATTTTTGTTATATTATTAACAGTAAAGTTTTTTATTAAAATATTTTTGAATTTTAGTGGTCCATTGGACTGTGTCCTGAGGCTATTCGATGGGCCTTCTTCTTATTGGTGTGAGTCAATCCATAGGGTGAAGACACTCCCAAGATGAAGTCATCCCCGGATAAACCACCGAGCTTTTGGACCAGTCCATGAAGTGCGGGCCTTTCCCCGAGCCTACGTTTTGCCCGATACCTGCTGCCCATGAAGAACGTGGAGTACATTTGTTTGCAAGCTTTTCTGATAAATAAAATTGTTAAAGTGCATAGACAAAAGAAAACATCATCCCAAATGGGAAATTCTTGCAGGAGAGTATCACATCAAACACTTCTCAATCAGCTGCCTACAATATTAGCGATGGTTAATTATAATGTGTTCCTTCAAATTATGGCCTTAGTTGCAATCAGTTTTTTTTGTAATTTTAAATGCTGTAATTTACTATTTCGAAGTTTCAAGTGGATTAAATTGATTAAAAATAGTGGCTAAACACTTAAAAGAACTATTACACATTTCATCTTACACATTATTTTTTATATTTTTTCTTCAGAAACCAACTTTGTCCCTAAAAAATAAGGAAACAGAAAAGCCAAGCAGAGGCGGATCTACTCGTGGTAATAAATACTACCTATGAGAAAAATAAACTATGTCTAGTTTATACATTGCCCCCTCTCAAGTCTTTGAAAATTTGTATATAGTGACTTTATTTCATTTTCTTTCCAATAAGTTAGTGGTCTATTCGCCCCCTAATCTACTAGATCAAGTATTTTATTCTTAGACTAACTAATAAAACCAATGTAAAATGCTCTAACTCATATATTGACCGAAGATAACACATTTGTTATTTAATAAACTTCTCTTATTCTTTAAAAATCATCGTATTATTGTCCTTCATTTTTTTTATAAATAAATGGCTCGCAACCTAGTAACACAAATTGATACAACTAGTAAAATGTATAAATTTCAAAAGTATTTGATAAAACGTTCTCGTATTGTACTTTAATATATTATTTCATTTGAACTGACACTTTAATATATGATTGAGTTGAAATGTGCTATGAAAAAATTATGGTTTTTTAAATATTTTATTCATTATTGTATTCTAGGAAGCACGGATATGAATACGTGACACGGGTATGACGATACGAGAAAACTTAAAAAAATAGGATACGGGTACGGCCAGGATACGTCTATAATAAAATATATTTTATATTTTATTATTATTTAATGACTTAGAAATTATAATTTTTAACATTAGTAAATAAAATTAAGAATTTTTACTATGAAAATGATGTAATATTGTCTCATTATGATATGTTCATAAAATGAGCATGACCAATTGAAAGAATCATAACCACATTTAACTAGTTGATTTTTATTTTTAAAAGTATAATGTAAGTAACTCATTTTTTTTATACTCTCTTAACATGTAATAATAGATAGTACTTAAAAAAACACTCGTGTCTTCAAAATTGGAATTTTGTTGATGTTTTATATAGTATGTGAACTCCAAAGAAGGGGTATAGCTTCAAATTAAAAATCGTATGTCTTACTCCATGTTTAGAAGTATCCGCGAAGTATTCACATATTTTATTAATTATCGGATACGGATGATGCGTATCCGATACGTATCATCGAGTATCCAACGAGTATCATATTCGATACGGTATCCGATACAGATACGTCGACCATAACGAAATATTCGTGCTTCATAGATTGTATTGATATTGTTTTTCACTTTCATATGATAAATTTTTTTGAATGATTTTATATAATAATTGAGTCTTGAATTGTAATACATAATTTCTCAAACTTGAACTTTGGAATTTTCTTATATAAATATAATACTGAATTAAGTCCATATTAATTGAAGTCCGTAAAAATTTATTTCAACTGTTTTATTTTTTCACTCATATGTTTGCCCCCTCTAGGATAGAGTCCTGGCTGCTCCCCTGAAGCCAAGACTAAAAAATAAGAAAACATTCGCCCCCCCCCCTCCCCCACCTCACCTCACCTCACCTCATCATAGGGAAAGAAGGGTTTCTACTGGAAGGAAAATAAAATAAGAGTTAACCATCCAAGGTAAGAGAGGACAAAAGAGTGTAAGGATAAGGGGAGAAGTATGAATATTTGGAATTGGAGAAAAATAGATGTAAGGGTAATTATTTTTTTTCAACAAAGTGGAAATCACATGAATTTGATATGTTTAACTTTTATCATTTTTTATTGTCTAAAAATAACTATTAGAATTAATTATAAAATATTCAAACTTAAAAAGAAATTATATTTGTTGAAAGAGTAATGCTAGATGAACTTAAAAAGTAGATTTAAAAATTAAACTTGATAATTCCAACTATTGAATAGGTGGTAAGTCCTAATAAATGCTGGGACCCATAGTGAAATTAATGATTGTAATTATCATGTCTAATTTTTAAGTCTATTTTTTAAGTTCATGTAATATTACCCTCGTTGAAATTAATGTTTGAAGGAGCGGGTTACAAACTAGAACATTTTGTATTTAACCCTCTCCAGAATGTGCAAAAAAGAGGCAAGCAACAAACAAAAACAAGCCAGACCTACATATTGTCCAAAAGGGACCCACATCAGTTCAGTTCTTATTCTTAAGTTTTGGGTCTTAGTTCTCATTCTTAGTTTTTATACTCTGTTAGGTAGGATTGTGGTCTTACAATCAGATTCATTCAAATTGTTGTGTATGAGACATTTATAATCAGTTTGATTATGATTATCACAATGTTGAGCAATACCATAAACAGTCGAAGCAAAATATAGCAGGAGTTGACCTTCACAAAACAGTTCATCAAGCTTTGCCAATTTAGGCAATGTGCATTTCTAATTGTCGGCCCTAATTCTGCTGCTAAATTTTCACTATTTTGTCTTTTTTTTTTTCTTTCTTTCTCCTTTTATTCCTTATTTATTTATTTTATTTTATTCCTTATTTATTAGGTGGTTCTTTTATCCACCATTTTTTACTGATTTATCCATATGAATGAAAGTCCGTTTCTTGGAAAAGCAAACGACTACCATCCTCGAAATGTTAACACTACGAAAATTTGTCACTGCAATTCTTACTATTGGTGAGCTTTGATTGTCTGGATTAACCAATGTAATTACTGTTTGAACAATGTTATGTAACTCAAATTTGTAACTCAAATTCGTATTTCTAATGAAGGGGACCATTGGATCAGTGGGTCTCATTTAAAAAAGTTGATGAGACTCACACATCCAATGGTCTCTCTTCATTTGGGTTACAAATTTGAAATATATAGCATTTCTAATATAATTTTACATGCTACCAGTTTCTATTACTGTAGTATTGTATTACTTCCATCCAGTTATCATGTTGAATCTTTACTTAGGGGTCTTTTAGTCGATAGGATAAGCAATCCCCTAATTTGAGTTACCTTCAGTTTATCATTAGGTCGATGCAGATCCCTTTTTGGTTTATATGTATTAAAATGAAAAATGTTGGTCTTATTGATGGGACTGGCTGTGGGTTTTAAATTTGTAGGTGTGAGAGCATCTCTAACTATAACTCAAATTTGAATAAGAAACTTGATTTGATACAAATGGTTCCAATGGACAAACTCATATTTAAAAAAGGAGAAACTCAAATTTAAAAGAGAATAAAGATGACCATTGAATCTTTAAAAGAGATTAAAATCTCACAATTAAATATTTGGGTTAAGGATTTGAGTTTTCCTTGATTTGAGTAAAAAAATGAGTCTCTCTTAATTTAAATTTGAATCTAAATTTTAGTGAGAGTTGGAGTCACTCTGATAGATATTTATCTATGGCTGTATTCCCATACGGGCTATTTTGCAACGTTTTTTTGGGGGGGTCTCCCCAACCTATATATCCTATAGTTTCTAAAATGTCAATGTTACCCGTATAATTTATATGTCCGTTTCAATTACTACCCCCACTGTCAAAGATGTTACTGACAAGGCCAAAAAGTGATGATGTCAATGAATCTTCTCTTTTAAATGATAATTTTGCCCTTCAAATGAAAAGTTTCAAAATATTATTCTTATACTCAAACATTCTTTATTCTCTTTTTAAATAATACTAATCCTAAATTCAAATAAGTCTCATTTCCGGCACATATTTTTTCTCTCTCTCAACTTGGCCACTCGAAAAACATCATCACAACCTACAATTTTGCTTTTGAATTCGAGTTCAATTTTAAAATAAAATCGAAATCAATTAAATTTTGAGGCTGATACACATAGGGACATGTAAACACACAAACACATTCATAAGTTGAATGTTACCTTGATGAAATTAAATGTTAAATTGAAAGAACTTAAGTCTAATTAAATATTAGAGAGTCTGAGTAATTAAGTGACAAATCTCATGAGGTTTGAATGTAATTCTCCCAAAAATAAAATAGGCTTTCACGTTGGTGGAATAACTTGGCTAATGCTACCTTAAAAGCTAAATGATTCATGGAGTTATTCATCATTTTGGCAGATGAGTTAAGCCTTTCACTACTTTCCGAAAAAAAAAAAGAAAAGAAAAGTTAAAGGCGTTCACTAATCCACCACAAAATTGGATTTGATGGAAGTGGCCCTTCACTCTCCTTTAGTGAAAAAAGATCACAGTTGAGGGATTAAAATATGATTTATGTTAAAATTTATAGACATAATGATCCCACGAAGTTCAAGTATACTTACCAAACATGAGATTAGTTAGAAACCCATTGGATATTCAAACATGACCATAGAGTGACGGAGAGTGGCAAAGTGTAAAGTAGTAATAAGGTTAAGTTGTAAATTCAGACATTTTGAGTTTGAATTTTAACAATTTTTTGAGGTCAGATAATGAAAAATTTATCCATTATAAATATCTTAATCCTAATGTAGATGACCTATATTTGACCTGATCGGAGGAGAAAATTAATTAAGGAATGCGTAAATTGGCTTATTTGAATCTTAAAATTGATGTTTTGGGCATACCCTCTCTCTCTCTCTCTCTCTCTCTCTCTCTCTCTCTCTCTCTCACACACACACACACACACGCACAGAGGCTTATCGAGTTACACAGAGATATTGTCGCTGTTTTTAGTATATTTATAGTTGGTGAGCTGAGCATAGCAAAATGGGGGCTTCCCATGTCCTCCTAAGAGTTTGAAATGTTGTTTTAGATTGTGTACTCAATGTGTATATTTGTATGGACATTGTGTATATTTGTATATTTGTGTGTGTGTGTGTTGGCTTATTTTGAGGGGAGTGTTTGGACATCTCAATATTGTATAGCGTGTTTTATCATAGCATTTGGAGCAATACATCTATTGATTTTGTTATGACAGTTGAATACATTAACCTTTTCTCCCAGAACATTGCCTGAGCTATGTTATGTCAAGCAAGAACTGTGATTGGTTGAGTTTTTTACCATTAACTATGTTGTAGACTCTGTTGCTTCTAATGCAGTGCCTCCATGGGAGAATGGGTTTTTGCCTTCAAATGATAAGTAAGTCAAAATGGGATGATACGAATCATCTGATGTCAATTACACATAAAAACATGAACTAGAGTCTATTTTGATAGTAGTTGAAAACAATCTAACTTAATTCTATTGGGTTGGCTATATTTGGTGGTCAACTGGTTGTGGTGTAGGAGAATTGTGATAGCATTGGTGATCAACCAGTTAATTACTATGGTGTTCACCTCAATTTTTAACGTTTGACAGGCTATGTGGTGGGTTATATAGTAAAATTTCTGTTATTTCCACATCATTAATAATTATTTACACTAAAAGAGTCCTAAAATCCTTGCCTATTTTTTCTAATATGGGTTAGTGAAAAGAACAACACCATTTAGATCTAAAATCATTCTGATATTCTATGCTGTGATTCCTAAGTTTTAGTATTGTTATGGATAAATTATTTTAGGAATTGTTCTTTGTGTTATATGCATGTGTTATAGCATGTAATAAATGTTATTTTGTTTTTTATCTTAATGATATAACAATTCATCAGATTCCAACCCCGGGGTATTTTGTATTTGGACAATGGCTACAAGTCACCCATTAGATTAAGTTTGAAAACCTTGAGTGGTCAACTATTTTTTGAGATAATGACTGAAACATTATATCGTTGGAAAACTTAACAGGCAGAGGATGTTTATATGACTGGTAGAATATAATATGGAGTGGCTTTGACTTGAGACGTCTACCATATGCAATTTAGATCCATTATGGGCTTGTAAAAGTGCAATGGTGTTTGCAGTAAAGTGAAACTTCATATGTGTGTGTTTAAATCAGATTTAGTTTTGGTTTCAGATATATGGGAAGTCCAAATTAAGTTGTTCAATACTGGTGTGCTTCTTTAATATTGAGGTTAGTTTGCTTAGGATTTCGATAGTGTGACGTATCCAGTGAAACATTAATATGAATGACTTCAACCCTGGTCCTACAAAGTTTCGGCTATAACAAATTTTTGTCTTGCAAATATGGTTATTGAACTTTAGTGATATTTAATGCAGCCTTAGTCTCGTTATGTTGTGGACAACTTGGGCGATTTTCGCTTGATCAAAACTTTTTCTCAAACCTCAAAACAAAGAGAAATGAAGCAAATAATGTATTCCACTTAATAAATTCTCTTGTAATCTCGTATAATGAACTACAAAGGAAACTAGTTAGGCTTGATATAAGTATTCTGATCGGAGAATAGGACACACACTAGAATGCCCTTTATTAATATTGCAATAGTCGATGTTCACTTTAGCCTTGCACAAACATGAGTCCCATTGTGGGCATTAACACAAGTTAGGATAAGATTGATAGGTTGGCTCTTGAGATGGTATGCTCTGTGGGAGGATGAACTTTAAAGTATTTAGGTCTTCCTTTAGGGGGAAATCCAATGAGTAGGTCTTTTTGGGACCCAATTATGGAAAAAGTTAGGAAGAAATTAGATGGGTGGAAGAAAATTTTTATTTCTAAGGGAAATGGGTTAACATTAGTTTAGTTTGTGCTGGCTAGCACTCCTATTTATTTTATGTATCTTTTTAAGATGCCTGTGTTGGTAGCTCGGATAATTGAAGGGATGCTGAGGGATATTTTATGGGAAGGGAGTGGAGAGGGAAAGAAAGATTATTTGATATCTTGGGAGGTGGTTTCTAGATAAGGAAGCCTTTCGGTTGGAAATTTGCTGAAAAGAAATATTGTTTTGGTTGGAAAATGACTTTGGATATTCCCTTTGGAACAAGATTCATGGTGGTGTTCTGTTATTAACAGTAAATATGAGTTACATGCTAATGAGTGGCATACTAATGGGATATAAAGAGGTAGTTTTCAAAATTTATAGAAGTTTATTTATCAGGGGTTACCTCTTTTTTTTGCCTGGATTAAGCTTCTTGTGGATAATGAAGTTAAGGTTCCTTTTTGGGAAGATATTTGGGTTGGAGAGTCTTCCTTTTCAAGTCTCTTTACTCAACTTTATTGAAATTCCTGGTTTCATAAATAAACAAAAAGTTATTTCTTTTATTCAGTCCTATTCAAATCCTTTATTATAGAATTTTGGTTTTCATAAGAATCTAAATGACAGGAAATGTTTAGAGTTGGTGGAGCTTCTTTATTTGCTTAGTGATGTCTCATTATTCCATGGTAGTTTGCATAAAAAAATATTGGTCGCTTGAGTCTAAAGGTGCTTTCTCATGGAAATCCTTCTTTGAGTTTTTAATTGATGATCCCTCTATTCTATTGTTTCTTCCATTGAAAGTGATTTGGGAAGCCAGAGTACCTTTAATTGTGCAAATATGTGTGTGGATAATTGCACATGATAAAATTAACACTTTTGATGTGCTTCAAAGAAGGAGACTGTCAGTTTGTCTTCAACCGCAATGGTGTCTGATGTATAATGGAGATAGTGAAAGTGTGGATCATCTTTTTTTACATTGTCCCACTGTGCTTTCAATATGGAATATGTTGTTCAATTATATTGGCCTTTGTTGGGTGGTGCCGAAAAAAATGAGATCCATCATATGCTTGGATGTTATGGGAGGGGGACATAAAGGTGGAGGACTCTTGGGGCTTGTGTTTTTTTTGCTGCTGTTTGGGAAATTTGGAAAGAAAGGAACGCGCACGTTTTTTAGGATAAAAGGTCTTTGGGAGCGGATTCATTTATTAACTTCTTTTTGGGCTTCCGTGTCAAAGGAATTTGAGAATATACTTCTTTTTTCCATTGCCTCTAGTTGGACAGCCTCATGTGGAATGTAGTTTTGTTTTTTTTTTTTTCGTTATGTTTTTTCTTTTTTTGTTCTATCTTTGGTCTGGACTACTGGTCCACCATGGAATTTTTTTTTCTATTTTTTGTTTATATTATTAATGACATTTCTGTTTCCTATCAAAAAAAAAAAACTTTAGCCTTGCACAAATAGTTTGCAGTTCCACAGGTCTCCTTCCACTCAAAGTATATTTTCAGTTGAAAGCATCTAAAGTCCCTGGTTCAGTATGTTTTCATTCTTGGTGGGGTTGCAGAATTTTACGTATACTAAGAAAGGTGATGAACTACATGTTTTAGGCAGGATCAACGAGAAACTCTGAAGACACAGAATTTTTAACCGGCAATAACATTTTGGACTCCCCTACCATCTGTAATTCCTATTTTCTGATTGTACAAGACAATGTTTTGGGGTAAAAACCTTTTGTGATGGGGAGGTCGAAGGACATATGTGAACAGATAATTCCACTTACTCATTGTTCTACAATATATTGTTATAGTGAGGTGTGGACGATACCAAAAACTAATGAGAACCTGTCCAGAGGTGCATATCTTGTGAGTTGTGGCTTGGATTATTAGGGGCCTCCTTTATAGAATTATCAAAGTATTGATGGCAATTGCTAACTGTGCAACATATTTATTCCGCCATCCGTTTCCTTTTATTTGACTTTCTTATCTTTCAAAGGGCTATGAACAAGCTCTCTTAGCTTATATTTTTCATCCCTATTAAGTTCCAGCAGTGTGCGGTTGACTAGGAAACTTTTGGATGGGGTTTGGCTCCTTTGCTTTCTCTCACATGCGATTTTATTGATAAACTAAGGTTTTGTTGCCTAAATTCTGAGATTTCATTGAGAACTTAAGTAGTTCCCTTTTTTATGCATTTTCCCAGAAAAAAATTGTTAGAAATCAAGATATAACACTTATTGCATATATATTTCTTTTGCTTTTTGTTATGCTATGACTGGATTTGTTACCAGTCCAATACATGGATATACCATTTCACTCCACTTGGTGACGAATTTTTTACTTTGAAATTCTCTGGATACAGTACGTCCTTTGTGCACTATATGAATGTTGCCTACCCACAAAAAACACTGCTTATTTTATCAATCAACAAGTATCTGGGTGCATTTGACATTACACTCGGGGCACTTTCAAGTCTACTGAAAAATAAAGAAAAAGGGTTTTTTTCGCCTTTTGTTCTGCTTTTGCTTCCCAATTTTGAAGGAAGTCAAGACCTGTTTTCAATTTGCTTCTATCTTGGTCCAGCGCAGTTTGATTTTGCGAGGTGGGAAGGCCTTTATGCTTCACATATTCCTTCAAGCAAAGAAAAGTGAAGGGGTGCTGAT
>CM042188.1:28208437-28224160 GCA_023539305.1 Ilex asprella | reverse complement strand
GGCACTTTAGATTGTAATGGGTATAGTTACAAGTCTACAAGTGGAGTGATGAAAGTGAGTAAAGGTGTTTTAACAGTGATGAAGGGGCAGAAACTATCTGGAAATATTTATACACTGCAAGGTACCACGGTTGTAGGTGGAGTTGCAGCTGTAGAGTCTGAGTCAGATTGTACAGTCTTGTGGCATATGCGATTAGGACATATGGGTGAGCGTGGGATGATAGAGCTTCATAATAGAAATCTATTGAAGGGTGTCAAAACATGCAAGCTTGATTTCTGCAAGTTTTGTGTTCTTGGGAAACATAATAAGGTGCAGTTCAAGACAGCCATACACAAGACACAGGGGATTCTTGACTATGTTCATACAGATGTTTGGGGGCCAGTAAGAGTAGCATCACGCGGAGGACACATGTATTTCGTGACTTTTATTGATGACTACTCACGAAAGGTTTGGGTGTACTTCATGCAGCACAAGTCAGAAACGTTTGCTAAGTTCAAGCTGTGGAAAGCTGAAGTAGAAAACCAGACAGGGAGGATGATTAAATGCCTCAGGTCAGACAATGGTACTGAGTACACAGATTCAAAGTTCAGGGAGTTGTGTGAGCAATATGGGATTAAGAGACACTTCACAGTATGCAGGACACCATAACAGAATGGTGTGGCGGAAAGGATGAACAGAACTATAGCTGAAAGAGCTCGATATCTCAGGTTGAATGCAGATCTTACAAAGAATTTCTAGGCAGAAGCAGTGAATATGTCATGTTTCTTGATTAACAGATCACCTAGAGCAACACTAAGTGGGAAAGCATCAGAGGAGGTGTGGACAAGCAACGAGGTAGACTACTCTAGTTTGAGAGTGTTTAGATGTCCAGCCTATGTACATGTTCCTAGTGAGGAGAGGTCAAAGCTTGATGCGATGTCTAGACAGTGTATTTTTCTAGGATATCAGAAAGGGGTGAAAGGTTTCAAGCTCTGGGATCCGAAGACAAACAAGATGGTGATCAGTAGAGATGTGATTTTTGATGAAAAAGCCATGTTGCAGCGTACTCAGGAAGAAGAGAAACAAGTGCTAGAAAACTGTAGCAAAAGTGAGCATGTGATGCAGGTGGAGCTAGAAAACCATGGTAGAGAAGAGAATTCTCAGCATGTAAAAAGTTCTATCTCAGGTGAGCAGCAGCATCATAGTATAGCCACAGACAGACCCAAACGCAATATCAAGCCACCTACCAGGTATGGTTTTGAAGACTTGGTTTCTTATGCACTTATTACTATTAGCGGGGATCCTACAACTTTTCAGGAGGCAATACAAAGCCAAGAGAAAAGTAGATGGATGGGTGCTATGGTGGAGGAGATGGAGTCTCTGCATAAGAACCAGACATGGGAGTTGGTGGAGCTTCCCGAGGGGAAGAGAGCGATAGGGTGCAAATGGGTGTATAAGAAGAAAGAAGCATTATCAGAAAAAGAAGGGAAAAAATACAAGGCTCGTCTAGTAGCAAAGGGTTACTCACAGAGAAAAGGAGTTGACTATGATAAGATCTTCTCTCCTGTGGTCAGACACACTTCCATCAGGGCAGTGTTGGCATTAGTAGCACATTCAGATATGCAGTTGGAGTAGATGGATGTAAAGACAGCTTTCCTTCATGGTGACTTGGAGGAACAGATTTACATGGTGCAGCCGGAAGGGTTCAGTCTTCCTGGACAGGAACATTTGGTCTGTAATTTGAAGAAATCACTTTATGAGCTGAAGCAGTCTCCGAGGCAGTGGTACAAGCGATTTGACTCCTACATGATCCGGATTGGCTACAAAACGTGTGAGTATGATTGTTGTGTTTATGTGAAAAGCCTTGATGATGATTCATTTATTTTTATGTTACTTTATGTGGATGATATGTTGATTGCTTCCGAGAGTATGATTGAGGTCAACAAGTTGAAGACTTTGTTGAGCAGAGAATTTGACATGAAGGATTTGAGTGCTGCCAAGAAGATTCTTGGGATGGAAATTCGCAAGGACAGAGCTTCCAGGAAATTATGGCTATCTCAGCATAGCTATGTTGAGAAGGTGTTGGACAGGTTCAGCATGAGTGATGCAAAACCAGTAAGTACACCTTTGGCAAATCATTTCAGATTGTCTACCGCTCAGTGCCCGAAGACAGATGATGAAGTTCATGACATGTCAAAGGTCTCATATGCTAGTGCAGTGGGATGTTTAATGTATGCTATGGTTTGTACAAGACCAGATTTGGCACAAGCTGTCAGCATGGTTAGTAAGTTTCTTTCAAATCCGGGTCGACAGCATTGGGATGCAGTCAAGTGGATTTTCAGATACTTGAGGGACACTACAGACTATGACATCATGTTTAGCAGACAACAGAGTGACCCTTCAGTTGTGGGATATGTGGATGCAGACTATGCAGGGGACTTGGATGACAGGAGGTCTACCACAGGTTATGTGTTTACTCTTGTGAGATGACCTATTGTTGGAAGTCCATAGTACAGCCTACAGTGGCACTATCTACTACTGAGTCTGAGTATATGGCAGTAGCTGAGGCTGCCAAGGAGGCTTTGTGGCTTACAGACTTGGTCAAAGAGCTGGGTGTCCAGCAAGGTGGAGTTCAGTTGCATTGTGACAGTCAAAGTGCTATTTATTTGGCAAAGAACCAGGTGTATCATGCGATGACCAAGCACATAGATGTGAGGTTTCATAAGATCAGGGAGCTGGTTTCTTCTGGTGAACTATTGCTTGAGAAAGTTCACACTTCTGAGAATGCAGCAGACATGTTGACAAAGCCGGTTACTACTGACAAGTTCAAGTACTGCTTGGACTTGATTAATATCTCCAGTTGCTATATGGGAGATGCCCCAACTTAGCGTCCCAGGTGGAGTTCCCATATACATGTTTTTCTCCTAAGGGGTGGATATTCGCCAAGGTGGAGATTGTTAGAATATGTGTGGCTCATGTTTGCTGTGTGCACAATGGCAAAGAGGCAAATGCCGGAGCGGGCGGAGCGGAGCGGAGCGTAGTGAAGTGGAGCGAAGCGCAACGTAATCCGTACTAGGGTTATATAAATACTTAAGATGTAACCCTATTTTGATATGATGAATAAAACCGCCGCTCGCTCCTCGTGGATGTAGGCACATTGTCGAACCATGTATATCTGTGTATTATTCTTTCTTGCTTTCTTAATTGTTTGTTTCATAATTATACACTATAATTGCTGCACGATCACAACAAAGTCAAACTTCCAGATTAGTGCAATGAGCATGAACCCCATCACAATACGAATTATGATTGAAACAACATAAATGGTGTAGTTCTTCATCCTCTGGAAGATGGCTCTAGTAGTCAAAACAGCGCTCACAATCACACTAAGTCCTTGCTTGGTCAATAAAATGTCAGATTCATCTCAGGCTACATCTGTTGCTTCTGCCATTGCAATGTCTGCCCTCTTGAGTGCTAGAGCATCATTCACTCCATCTCTTGTCATTCCACAAATGTGTTTTCTCTCTTGTAGTTTCTGGACAATCTTATACTTGTGCTCTAAAAAAAGCCCAAATCGATATTAAATGTACTAGCAACGACCAATCAATTCTTAATTCATTATAACTAAGTAAGTCTTATTTAGTTAAATAAGATCTAATTTACCAGGGAAAACTCTGGAAAATCCTTTAATCTTCTTCGGGGGCGGATTCACAGTGAGGGCAGATGCCCCCACTGGAATTTTAAAAAGTTTTGGAGACCAAGTATAATTTTAAAAAATTTAGAATTTATTAGAGATTTGCCCTCACTGATTTTTTTTAAAAAGATTTATGGGTAGTTATGTTATTTTAACAAATATATGAGTCTCACTTGTAAATATCAATAGAAGATGATACCAAAAATTTGGGTATTTAAAGATTAACTAATATGCTACGAAATAGATTAGTTCTCTCATTTGTTTTATCTTTATACATTGAACTAAATTTGGGGATTGTAGTCATCTTCTTTGTTTTATATTTATATGTTATAATTGAAAATTAAGGCTTGTAATTCTATTTGTGATTTATTTTTTAAATGTTGAATTGAAATTAGCGTCTATAGCTCTCTGTTGTATTTTATTTGGTACATGTTGAATTGAATATATGAAATTGGGGCTTGTAATCATCTCTTATGTTTTATTTTTTATGTATTGAATTGAAAATAGGATGTGTTAAAAAAATTGAAACTCTGATTTGTAGTCATGTATTTATTTTTTATATTAAAATAAAATTGAAACTTGTAGTCCTCTTCTATGATTTATTTTTTATATATATTTAATTGATATTTGGGTTTGTAGTCTTCTTTATTGTTTTATTTTTATATGTTGAATTGGAATTAGGACTTGCAGTCGTATCATTTGTTTATTTTTATTTGTGAAATTGGAATTGAGACTTACAGTCCTCCATTATAATTAGACTAAATTATTTTGATTTGGTAGTTTGAATAGTTTTATTGTGATAAGTTAAATACTTCATATACCTAGGTTTAGCTTAGTGGAATAATTATAGTTTAAGTTAGTTTCGATTGTTTTTTAAAATTTAATGATGAATATTAAGTTTGTGATTGAAAATTTTAATTTGTGAATTAGTTATGAAAATTTTTCTTAAAATTTAATATATGATTGAACCCAATTTTGCTATTCAAATTTTTTTTATTAGGTCTTATAGATAAATCTATAATGAGTTGTTTTTGTTGGCTCTTTTTGTATATAACTCATGTATATGAATTGCGTCTTTAATTGATGTTCTATTAATAAAACTATACTTTTGTGAATATTTTAAATTTTAATATTAATATAGTATAGGTTGCCCCTACTGAAAAAAGTCTGGCTCCGCCCTTGATCTTCTCAATAAGTTCATCAATGGGAATGGAAGGTATGGACTCATCCTTGTTCTGGCCTAGTAGGGAGGATGAAGGATACATGTTGATGCCCATGCCTAGCCTACAACCAGTCTTTTTGCCAATAGCAAGCTGGTCACCAGTGATCAGCTTAACATTGAAACCGAGATCAAGAGCTTTACGGATGGTCTCTGCACTATCATGCTTAGGAGGATCAAAGAGAGGCAACAAACCAAGGAACTCCCAAGGTCCACCTGCATTCTCCTTGCTTTTCTCTGGTATAGTCTGTGAACATATCAAACTGTCATATCTAATTTAACAACAATGCTCACCAGCCTAAATTCTCTAGTTTTATGAAGAAATAATACACATCAACTCACAAGTCGTGCAACACCCAAAGATCGAAGATCACAGTTGGCAAAATAGTCAATGATTTCATGGGCATTCTTTCTTGCATCCCCCTAGAGTTAACAAAGATCAATAATCTGGTATAACAGTGAACGAGCAAGACTTGTGAACCAAAATATTTGCAAGTACAATGGTGATAATCGAAAAGTGTCGTGCTCGAGAACACCTTTACTACTGCGATGCCAATTACCACTGAAGTCAATTTAGGTGATATAGCATTCGAGGAGGGACTAGTCTATATTTTTTATAGTCGAGAAGATGTTTTGTGAGACAAGAATGTGAAGATGGTTAAGATGTTGTGGCAACACCGAGGTACTGAGGAGGCTACATGGGAGCGAGAGGACACTGTACGACCTACATACCCATTTCTATTTGAAGATAAAGATATAATTTTAACATTGTATTAGTGCATACAACATGATGCACATGTGCATTCATCTTATCCGTTGCATGTGTTCTTAATTTCGAGGACGAAATTATCTTAGGGGGAGGGAAAGAATGTAAAACCCAAAAAATTTAATAGATCAATTAAGTGGGCAACATAGTAATTAAATAGTTTAAGTCAAGTTAAAAATATGAAATTTTATATAACTCGGATGATGAAATGGGTCTCACCATTGGAATCATCTCATGAAAACGAGTTGAGCATATAAATTTTCTTAAATTCTGATACGGTCGAAATTTTCAAGTATTATGAGGCGAAATACGCGGTCGCACAATATGTGATTAAAATTCCAGTAAATTAGCTTTTATTCGCAGAACCCACAATATAAATGAAATAGCTAATTAAAGAAGCCTTATCCAAACTTGACAATTGTCAAATTGAGGTTGGCTTTGGGGGATTTTCAACCATTAAAAAATGACACTTGACACATTACACGCTTACTATATAAAGGGTTCTTGCAAATCGTGCAAATTTTGGTAGAGAGAGAGAGAGAGATCTTGGAAGAACTCATCCACTTCCCCTCCTCTTTTTGCAAATATCTTTCAATTTGACTGTTGGAATTCAATCAACCAAGAATTAAAGTTGTTGTACATGATGAGGGCTACCTATCAACACCAAGATCAACTATTTTTTTGTGAATTTCAAGTCAAGGGTTTTGGCTAGAGCTTGAAGAAGGCTTGCTTTGGGTTTTCAAGGGACTTCATCACCAATTGCTTCAAAGAGGTGTGGGTTCACTCCTACCTAGTACTAAATTCCAATTCAATGGGTGTATATGATATGTGTATAATTAAGATATGGCTAGTGTAGGTAGTGGTGTCCTTATGGATTGATGGACATGTTATTCTAATACTTGTAGTATTGGGTAAATGGCACGTTGTTGAGTTGATTATGACATGTATGTTTGGTGTAAGAATTTATACATCCTACATGTTTGATGAAATGCCGTAGTGTGAACAATTATGCTATGTGGATTAACTGATACATATCGCATGTTGATGAAATGTTAAAAAGAGAAATATATGTTTTTTGCTATATTTGAGCTTGCACATCCATTTAAATTGCAATTGGACATACATGGTATGTGCACGAGTTTAACACAACATCCATGATGCATTGGCATGGAAGTGTGTGTTTGTGCCTAAGTTGATCACTTACCACATAGGTGAGTAGGTGGGGCTTGAGAATTGGACTAAGGTCCTATTAAGTCTCACAGGAATATGCATGATAATGTGTCATGATATAGAAAAAAGGGATATATTCTCCCTCCGGTACAAAACCCGGTTGTGTCGGTCACACACTAGCAAGTGGTGTAACGAGTTCATAAAAGTGGGTCGATGCACACGGAACCGGAGGTGAGATGTCCTCAAAATCCATAGCGGTTTGGTAGTCCATTTCATAAATTACCTACCCCATAAAGGTAGATAATAAATAAAAGGTCATTGGGGGAGCATAACTCGATGGTGTGGACATGGAGGGCCCCGTTCATGAGCATGGCATCACTTGTGTCATGAGAACTCGAGGGTGGGTTCGGGATTGATTTCGCATGAATAAAACATCACTTCATGTCATGACATCGTTGGTAGCATTTATTTATGTCACATGTTACATATATGATTGCTTGAGTTATACAAATCTGTATTACCATCATATGCACCATTGGGTTGAGAGGCGTACTTCTTAGAAGATATACCTTATTGGGCTTTGGCTCACTCTGTTGTGGGAAAACATTTTCAGGTACAGTGCATGCTTCTGTGGATGGCCCGCATGCGGGCCTAGCTTGATGATAGAGCCGGAATCCGAGCTCCTATTTTGATGTATAGATACTTAATCTCAATTGTAATTACATAGATAGCCATGCATTTTTGGAATTATATGACACATGTTTATTCTTTTGTAAAGGCAAGTAATTTGGGGCATTTGTATCTATATTTTTGACAAATGAATGATTTGTACATTTAGAGTTATTGGTAGATATTTAAGGCATGAGAATTGTATAAATGGTTACTTGGGATCTTGGAAGGTCATTGTAATAACCTTGAGACTGGTTGCGTTTTGGGTGGAGCTTTTCGTACAAAGGAGACTTTGTCAGAATTTTGTTGAAATTGGTCCACCGAGACTAAGGCCTTAAATAAATTAATGAAGTTTAACGTATAATAAGGACCCCCGGGAATTAGGGAGTCAAACATACACACAACATACATTCAATGAGCAAAGCAAGAGAGAAAGCTAGGTACTTGGTAAAGATAATAGTATTTAGAGTACTAAGAGGGTTCTTGTTTTTTGTGTTGGTGGTGGCCATTGTGTTTATGGTCACATCTTCTCTGTTCTCGTTTGCCCACTATACAAATGAACTTGCCTTTACTGCCAAAGGAGTCACAAATACTAATATCCTTAGGGCTTCCCTCTCAAGGATAATGTTGGAAGGTGGACTCTGCAGGGATGATGGTTTTCCCAGTTCCATATGAGGTATCTTGAATGACTTTTGTTGTTTTGGCTATATCTGCCTTCTCGTTGACAGTTTGGTTGGGGTATGCGTTGGTCGTATTGCTAGGTGTACATGTACGTCAACTAGCAAACAATGACCTAAATATTTTTATCATAAAATATAGTTGATTGTTTGTATTGTGTTTGTTTTCCGGTGAAGGTTACGAATTCTATGCTTTGGCATAAAATAGTTTCCACCTATGTGTTGTGATTTTCTTGACTAACAAAAGTTATGGATTTATGTCCTATTGCTTTTTTTTTTCTCCTGCCTCTACAAGTAAAGTCTGATGCACGTACGGTGATAATTTCCCTATCAATACATTTGAAAATTAAAAATAGCAAACATTTTTAACAAACTGAATTCAAAAATAAACGATTTTTAAAATTTGATCTAATCCTTATTGCCTCTCATTTTCCTTCTTAGTTGACAATTATAATTCATGACTTACTGTTCAATTGAACCTTCAATAATTTTTTATTGGTTAGCTTTATACATCACTTGTGTACATGGGTTGCACCTCAACTTAACATTTCTCAATAACAATATCCCTATAAAAGTTATTAGAATTCAATTTTTCATAAAAATAATGTTAATATTACTATTATAATTTTAATTTATTAATGAATCTAAAGTTGCCCCGTCTGCAAAAGATTTCTAACTCCACCCCTGACTAAACTTGTGATGACTTGTGTGAATGCTGTCTCGTATTTTGTTGTAATAAATGGCAAACAAATGGGATACTTCCTTCCAAAGAGAAGGCTACGATAAAGTGATCCACTATAGCCTTATCTTTCTTGTTGTGTTCGGAAGGACTCTCATCATTGCTGAAACTGGCGGAAGCAAACGGTGCAATAAAGAGATTATATGCTGGTCGTGGAGCTCCAATTTTCTCTCATTTACTCTTTGCCGATGACAGTCTTGTATTTGCACAAGCAGCTGAACAGAACACTTTAGCTATTAAGGAATGTCTTCACTTATATGAGAGGGCTTCGGGACAAAAGATTAACTTGTCAAAATCTGCTGTTGTATTTAATGGAAATGTCAGTCAAGATGAGAAGTTCCATCTCCAACATATGCTACAGGCCCACGAGGCTTTCAGTCATGAAAAGTATTTGGGCCTACCCACAGTAGTTGGCCAAAAAAGGAAAATTTTCACTCTATTTGACAAAAGGGTATGGTCCAAAGTGCAAGGATGGAAAGAGAAATTATTATCTGCTATCGGAAAAGAAATTCTTATTAAACTTATGGCACAAGCAATGCCCACTTATGTTATGCCTTGCTTCAAGTTATCCTCCTCGTTATGCAAAGAGCTTAATAGTATAGTGGCGAATTTCTGGTGTGGTCAAAGAGACAATGAAAGAATGATTCCTTGGATGGCTTGGAATAAGATTTGCCTTGCATAATCCCAATGAATCGATGCTTTTCAAAGTTTTAAAGGTTAAGCATTTTCCTAATTTTACTATTATAGAGGCACAGCTGGGGTCATATCTTTCACTCACTTGGTGCAGTATCTTGGCTTCAAGACATGTAGTGGATGGAAGAATGCGTTGGAGAATTGGAAATGGGCAGAGTGTTAGAGTCAAGCTGGACAGATGTAAGGATGGCAACGGATCGTGGTAAAATAGGTATTCATCTAAATCAATCCTATTTCGACTGAGATGGACCATAGGTATTAAATGGTGGACATACACGAGAATACTTATATAAATTCGTGCGAGAATACAGACGGAAATAGACTGACAATTATCCCGTCCCACTATATCGTTATTATATATGTAATATTAATTAATTAATTAATTAATTAAATACACTCCCCGGTCCCAAATGAAGCCCTAACTGAATCACTCTCTTGACTCCTCTATGCATCTGCCTCCACTGAGCGTCTAATCCCCCTAGTCTATTAGCTGTCTATTTATCGCTGGCCCCTAATTTTCTTCTGCCCTAAGGCCCCTAATTTCTCCATCATTGTCCGTTGATCGTTGGTTGTCAGTGTTGGCTGAGTCGGTGACCAGTCCAGGTAAGGAACATTCTGTCTCTCTCTCTCCATCGTTGATCTCTGTTCATTGGTGTCGGCTGAGTTGCTGATCATTGTTTATTGCAAATCTCTATTGTTGATTTGCCCACACTCTGCCTAGGTTCATCACTGGTTGTCAGCTGAACATGTCAAGTAAATCTCTCTCTTTCTCTCTCTGTCTTTTTTCTCTGCATCGTCTCTCTCTCTCTCGCTCTTTGTCGATTGTTGAGGGTTTTTTCTTTGATATATGACTTGTCATATACCCTTGTGCTTAAACTTAAAACTCTTGAATTGATTGTATAATAATGTAGAAAGAAAAATTGTGTGTGTGCTGTTTTGATTACTTTTATCTTTTGGGTCTTGTGGGTTGTTTTTCTCTGCTGCTTGTCGGTTTCCCTCTATTCTTTTTTGATGGGTTCAGAGAGGGAAAAGGGTTGAAAAAAGAGAAATATGGGGAAGTTAAAGAAAAAGAAAAGGTTGCACATTGACTCAATCTGCACACAATAAAACTGTGCAAGTTTGGGTTGTTTTGGCCATGAAATTGTCCACTCTCTTGCATATGAGTTAACTGTCTTTGTTTCTTTTAAAATGATATTTCTTAATTGATAATTCCTTACAGTAAGCTACCAGTAAACAAGTGAATTGATTTTTAAGTGAATTATTAGCATCATAATATATTATGTGAAAGTTGTTTTTTCCATGTAGTTGATTACAAGCATTGTTATTACTTAAGTGAATTGCTAGCTTAGCAATGGAAATGTTGGAATATGTGGCTAAAATCCTTTAATATTAATTAAGTCATGGTTGGTAGTCAAATCCGGAATACATAAAATCTCAATCCGTTGGTTGAATATTGTATTATCTATGACGTATATTATAGATGCATTTTTTTGTGAAATTATTACGTATTAAATATTATTTTATAATGGTGCATGCATACATAAAATCTCACAGAAGCTTTGTAATATAAATCTCAACTCTACTATTTTCATATCAAAAAGAGTTTTTAACTCTCAAAGGCTAGCTCCTCATCCATTAAATTTATCAAATTTTATGCCTCAAATTTCCTACATTGGTCTCAGAGCACCAATTTGTCAATCAAAATTTTCTTTAGTCACACTATCTATGCTTCTTCGTGAGGTCAAGAAAAATTGATCACTTTATTTATTTATTTTTTTTTTCACAACGTCACTGACGTCTAGGAATTCATTTGGAATTTTTTTTTTTTGGGTCAGATTCATTTGGCTTAAAGAAC
This sequence comes from Ilex asprella, assembly GCA_023539305.1. Classification (NCBI taxonomy): domain Eukaryota; kingdom Viridiplantae; phylum Streptophyta; class Magnoliopsida; order Aquifoliales; family Aquifoliaceae; genus Ilex; species Ilex asprella. Next base: position 28,212,699 of record CM042188.1, on the reverse strand, counting down.
CATCAAAAGCTATGCCATTTTTTTTTCTTTGCGCGTCCTACGAGGCCAAAAGGCTATCCACCCACTAATTTGTCTTTCCATTGTTTTGACTCTCCAACTTGTTTGACTGCAACTATTTGACTGCAATTCAAGTCCTACAAAGAAATTTGTGGCAAGTGTACTACTGTTACTACGAACAAATTTTGGTATCGACTTTGGTCAACTGGAGATTTATATTACAAAGTTTATGTGTGCAACGAGTTAGAGTATATTCAAAGAAATTAGATTGTAGTTGTTTCAGATTAGAGTAATTGGTGTTGCAGTCTACTCAAAGCACTCTTAGAATCAAACTTTGGTAACAAAAATTAAATTGGGTTAGTTCTAAACAATTTTACCTAGCATTTTATTTTTTCATAATTTGTCAATATAGGCCGCTAGTGTAGAACTTAGCATAACCAACATGGTTCAAAGTCGCGGTATCGGTCATCGACTCGGAGGGTGCTGATACACATCGGTCGCGGTGTCGCGGCGCGGTATCGGCCGATATGCTCAAAACGCTAGATAGAAGCTCCAAAAAAATTTGAAAAAATTATAGAAAATTCTAAAAATATAAACATCTTCATTCATGCATCATATGTCCACAATACATGCAAAAACATATTAAACATAATTAAAATGACACATAAAATCGTTATCGAAAATAATTATCATTATCTATGTTCAACATAAGGATTTAGGAACATATTGAGCCATAATCATTGCCACATTGAATGACGATGAGGCTCAAAATCGGCGTTATTGTTTCTAGGATAATACAAATTAGGATATTGTCCACCATAAGGATAAGGGTACAAGTGTGAATACGAGTCTGATTGGGTTGGTTGAGTTGATTGACTAGATGACTCATAATCAGAGTAGTGTTGTGGAGGTTGTACTGGCCGGTTCTCATGCTGATAGTACCCAAAACCACGATATTCACGATCACTACTAGCAGAAGACTGATCATATCCATAAAAGTTGACACTATCTGATGTCGTGTTAGAAGATCCATCATGATGTTTCTTTGGAACACGATCATAGTAGCCACCAGTACTAGTACTAGTAGATCTCTCAAGATGTGTAGGGCGATGGCCATAATGCCCTGCAGTATTAGTACTAGTAGACCTCGGAAGCTGCGAAGGGATACCATATCCATATGATCCATGTGCATAGCTAGATTCGATACCATGATGTCCGTAAGGCAAGTGTCCTTCATATGATGTCAATCCCAAACTATGCATATGATCATCAATATCTTGCCGACTAAGTGAATGATGGTGGCGTCGATTGGAATAATCATCACCAGTGGAAGAGTTTAAATTCCTCCGTTGTTTCATTGCCTCTGGTCGATATCCATGGTCCGTATCCTGTGTGACATAATAATTGTCTTGCCCTTGTGCCCATTACATATTGTCAGCTAACTGAGTATCACCACTATCTTCAGTAGTCCCTCGGCCACCACTCTTGTTGCCCTCATCATTATCTCCACCATGATTACTAGCATCATCATCATCATCAGTACTACCACCACCTCCACCACCATAAGTATTAGCAACAATATCATCATCATCATCAGAAGAATCAGTAGAACTGACAAAAATTTTTATAGTCTTTTTACCCTTATTTGTTAGCCTCGTATCTTTTCCAGATCTTCTGGTAGTAGCATAGTTGCTAGATGTTGGAGCCGTATTAGTGTCACCTTCATCTACTGCATCTCGTGCACTTTCACCTTTTTCAATGTTACGAATACCTTCATCCAGCCAACCTAAGCTATCAGGTGGTAAAATTGGTTCTTCTCCCTCTATTATCCACTCATCTAATATGTCCTCATCATTAAAAATGCAGTTCAGATCAATTGGATTATAAAAATCATCATTTTCACACTGATACGTCAAATTTCTAACTCGCAACCGCATATTATAGTGCACAAAAACTAGCTTATGTAGTTTTTTCATTGTCAATCGGTTGCGAAGTTTTGTATGAATCAGCGACCATGTACTCCAATTTCTTTCACACCCTGATGATGAGCATGTTTGACTTAAAACTTTCACCGCAATTTTTTGTAGATGAGGAGCTTCTTCACCATAATTGATCCTCCATTCAGCTACAAAAAAAATGTACAATATTAGTATTTGTCCATAAGAGTAACAAAGGATACTTTAATAAATATATATAATTTAAATAATAAACCTGGAAGAAAGGCATGTACAGCTTTCCTAGTGAGTGCATTCCCAAACTTGCCATGCTTGTCAGTATATAATTTAATCTGCAATTTATTGTGTAATGTATTACGTAAGCGACCAATATACTTTTACATATTATAATAAAAATTATAAAAAATTGTCATACCTCATTCATTGCCCTTGCTTGTTTATTCAAATCTGGTTCCAATCTTTTAATAACCTCTTTTAAACCAGATCTTATCTCAGGATGGTCGGAAAACTCATTAGAATACTGAAAAACTGGATTTAAGAAATAAGCTGTAATTTTTAAGACAATTTAATGTAAGTTAGTAGAAAACTATAATATTTTACAAACTAATACCTTCTTCAAGGTCTTTTTAAATATTTTTACCTGCTGCATGCAAGTGTCTGTGCAATTGGGTCTCCCATTTTTTGTCAATCACGACCCAATTTTTTCTCCAATTTTTGACTGAATATTGTATGACTTGTTTAGCCCTATCCATTGCCTCATAGACAATTGATAAAGTCGGTTTTTTGTCTTGATCAACTATCTTTAAGACCTTAACAAGAGGCTCCATGACGGATTGAACTTCTCTAGCCTTCTTCCAAAATTGGTCAGTCAAAATAAGGTTTGAGACTATATCTCTTGTTTTTTTCCTCTTCTTGTCTTTGTTGAACTCACGCCATTCATCGGTAGTGCACATTCTTTTCAAGTCCGATTCATAACGAATAAGACTTTCAATAGCAATGAATTCAGTGGCAAATCGTGTTATACCTGGCCTCAATAAATCTCTATCTCTGGTATGTTGCTTCATTAAGTTGACCACTTTGAGACTGTTGTAGATAAATGAGGTGATCGTCTTAGCATCATCTATGGTCTCCTTGATTGCTTTCATATGACCAATATCTTCTAGCATCAAATCGATACAATGAGCTGCACAAGGAGACCAAAATAGATGTTTCATTTTATCCATCAACATCTTACCAGCTGCTTTAAAGCTTGCCTCATTGTCGGTTACTATATGTACTACATTTTTTTCTCCAACTTCATCAACAACTTTATCCATAAGAGAGAAAATATAGTCAGCAGTTTTTGAAATATTTGTGGTATCAACTGAAGTATGGTGAATCATACTACGATCACAATAAATCATGAAATTGATAATGGGTTTCTTTGTTCTAGAACTCCACCCATCAGACATGATTGTGCAACCATACTGAGGCCATTTTACCTTCATCGAGGATATATACACGTCAAGCTCTTGAACCTCTTCCTCCAGATAAGAACTACCAATTTGATATCCTGTGGGGCCCTTTATTCCTGGGCCTGCATCCGCAATAGTGTCAATCATTGACTGATAGTAAGGCCCACTATCAGCTGCATTGAACAGTATTGCATTGAAGAGGAAGAACTTCGAAATAGCTTTTCCCACTTTTTTTAGGTTCTCACCTGAGAACATGCCTTTTACTGACTTTTGTTTAGACGGAAACATGTACGGATCAATGCCACTTACAGGCACACTTGCACCTTCTTTTACGCTATAGCTACGTGGTGGTCCGCGCTTTGTTCCTGAGCCAGATGGTTGTGATAATCCAGCACCAAAAAAATGATCCTTAGAAGAACGACTGCTAGCATTTGATACAGAGTGCCTACGATCCTCTTCCTCCATCCAAGCCATTTGACGACTTTCCTTCATTGCATACTTTACCTGTATTCTTTCAAAATCATCCTCGTCATTTTTATTGTCACCATCATCAGCATCATCATCCAGGTTGTAAAAATCTCCCTCTTTTAATGATTGTATAATTTGCTCTTTTTTCTTTTTTATCAAAGCCCTTTCTTTATTACAATCACTGAGATGTTGTCTTAATAATTGTGACACTTTTTTTGGTGCACGTGGACATCCTTCCACCTGGCCGGAGACATGTGCAATATGTTGCTTCATTCGAGTAATGCCACCATGAATTATTTTTTCACAATAGTTGCACTTTGTAACTCGTCGATCACCACCAATAGGTGATGCGTGTTCCCAACCAATGTCCTGTTGTTTAGGAGGCATT
>CM042188.1:28193382-28208037 GCA_023539305.1 Ilex asprella | reverse complement strand
ATTATAAAATATTAATGTATCTAATTATTACATTAAAACTGTAATTTTTTTTATCATTAAAAAAAATACTTGTAATATTTATTTAATAAATAAGTAACTTAAATATAAAAATAATGTAATTTTAACATTTACTTTTACATAATTTGAAATAGTACATATATTAATTATTAAAAAAAATAGAACTTATTGCATCTATGGAGTAATTTAAATGTAATTGTAACAAAAATAATAAAGAGCTGCTTAAGGGACTCGAACACTGACCTACAGTAGCATACCTAACCAATTTGACATACTACTTTTATGTTATTTTTAAGATGAATATAATTATTTAAACAATACTCAATCAAATAAAACAAAACAAGCTGTTAGGGGGAATCGAAAACTGCCCTACAGTGGCATGCCTAACCAATTTGACATACTACTTTTATGTTATTTTTAAGACGAATATAATTATTTAAACAATACTCAATCAAATAAAACAAAACATCCCGTTAGAGGGAATCGAACACGGACCTACATGTTAAATACATACATACCAACCCAATTGACCAACTATTTTCTTACTACTTTGAAAACAAATTTAACTATTTAAACAATATTCAGTCAAAAAAAAAAAAACACAGATTTTAAATAGTATTTTTTTTGCATACTTATCTCATACGATACAAATGAACACTTCAGTGTTCAGTCACCGTGAGAATGAGAGAGATGAGTGCCGAGAGAGAACCACCGCCGACAGAACCGACCGAAAGAATCAACACCAAGATGTGGCTGCTGATCGCACACAAAATCGAAGCAGATCGGTGCCAAGAGTGAACCGAAGAAAGAAAAATCGAAGCAGATCGCACATAAAACAGATGAAGATGCAGACCAGGTATGTCAAATGTTTAATATCCTTGGTTTTTATAGTTGAAAAAGTGATGTTTTATGTCCAAAAATCATGTGATTTCTGCAATTTACACATGGGTTCGAGTCTCGCGTGGTAGTGGGTCTACTTTCTTTCCCATCTCCTCTTTTTTTTTTTTGGATGTTTGTTCCTTTTACAGTGGATGTTGGATTTTCTTCTGAATCCGTGATTTGGGGGAGATATTTTCACAGATTTGGATGAATCGGAAAGATTCCGAGTCATATCGCCGAGTTGAACCGATTTAATACAGATTTCTTTGATTTCGTCCGATATAGCCGAGATATCGGCGATATTAGTTTATTTCGCGATTTTTACGTTTCGGGGATTACCTAGAACCATGATAACCAAGCTACTTAATGGGACAAATTATTCAACTTGAAAACGTATAATTCATCACATATTATTTCAAGATAAAGCTGACCTTGTCATTGACACACCATACCCGAAAGAACCGCCGCTTATGGTTGAAGAGGCTGCTGGAAATACCTACAAAAGATTCGTAGAGAACGACAAATTGACTAGGTCAATCTTGCTCATTTTTATGGAACTCAATTTAGAGGTCATTTTTTAGGAGCATAAAACTGCTAAGTCTATGTTTAATGCTATAACAAAAGCATGTGGTACTGCCTCTGACACATATTCAAGTATTTATTGAAAAATATAATATCACTTTTTTGAAAGAAGATGAGTCTATTGTTGAACATGTCAATAGACTTGTGGTAATAGTTAAGGAGTTGGCATCTCTAGACAACTTAATTCCCAATAAAATGCAAGTTTCTACTATTTTACATAGTATTTCTAATTCATGAGAGTCCGTTGTGATTTCTTTGAGTTTGTCTGGCCAAGATTTAACAATGGAAAAATTACTTAAGTTGTTAGGCATTGAGGTCGAGAAAAGGGTTAAAAAGAAAACTAGTAATACGTCAAACCTAGTTTTTAGTGCTCTATCTTCCCAATTTGTCATGGGTGGCCCATCTAATAACGTGTTAACTACTCCGTCTTTTCTTAAGCCAAGATAAGACAAGCGTTTTAAAAGGAACAATAAGAAATATAACAAATTCAAGGGATATAATAATTTTAAAACAAATGAGTAATTGTTATAACTGTGGGCAACCTAGTCATTACAAAAGAAATTGCATACAAAAGAATAGTGGTCAAAATTTTAAAGGATCAAAAGACATTTTGTGTTTGGTTTTCTAAGTCTTGTAGACTGTGATTCTCTTGCTTGATTGATTGATTTTGCCTCATCTCGACATGTGGCTAAGACTAGAGATAATTTTGTTGAAATAAAGAAGGTGAAAACCGACGACTACAAGTTATACAAGGAAAATAATACTTATTGTGATGTGTTCAGAATTGACACTGTGAGAATTTTGTTGCTTGGCCAAAACAACATTCTCTTGGCTGATGTACTTCATGCGCCAAATATGCAGCGCAATCTCTTGTATGTGCCACATTTAGATAATAAGAGTTTTGAAGACCATTTTCGGTCTTCTAAAATTTCTATTGGTAAACATGATTGTATTATTGCATGGGGGACTAAAGTTGATGGTCTTTATCGTTTTGAATGTTGTTAGTGACAATAATAAAATTGTTTCTTTTTTTACTTATATCGATGTCTCTTGTGATGTTAATGTTGATTCTATTTTACGGCATATGAGAGTAGGTCATATTAATTATAATAAAATAAAAAAGATGGTTAACATTTGATTAATTCCAAATTTAGATCTTGACTTGAAACCATGTGAATCTTGTATAAGTGAAAAATGACTAGAAAGCCATTTGAAAATTAGAAAATGCTAAAGATTTGCTTGAATTATTATATTCGGATATTTGTGGTCCTCTAAATGTTAAAACCTATCATGATATATTTTATTACTTTCACCGATGACTATTCAAGATAGGTTAGATATATTTACTAAAGAATAGATTGGATGCTTTACAAAAATTTATTGAATTTAAGGCGGAGGTAGAAAATCAATTAGGTAGAAAAATTAAAATATTAATGACTGATCGAGGTGGTGAATACATTGCTGAATTTTTTGTAAAAAAAAATAGAATAATACATCAATCAACAATTTTTTATACACCTCAACAGAATGATGTAGCCAAAAGGAGAAGTTGAACACTTCTTCATATTGTTAGATATATGCTTAGTCATGCATACTTAAGCACTATATTTTGGGGTGAGACTATTTCTACTGCCATTTATATTCTTAATAGAATACCCTCTAGAACAATAGCAATGACCCCATATGAAACTTGGAGGAATACAAAACCAAGTTTTTCTACCTTAAAAGTTTGGAGTAATTCGACTCATGTAAAAAATTTTAGGACCTAATAGAGGAAATTAGATGTTAAATCAATAAAATGTACTTTTATTGGATATTGTGAAAATTATATTGGTTATAGATTTGAAATTCACTATAGTGATTGATCAGTGGACGTCATTGAAAGTAGAATTGCATTTTTCTTTGAAGATGACTTAGATAAAATTGAGAAAATGGTTGACCTATTTGAAATTACTAAGGAAAATAAAAATACACAAGAGCAAGAGCAAATAATAAAATAGCCTTCATCCAAGGATACTTTAACTAGAATACAAAGGAAAAGATATGCACCTAGCTACTTAAAAGATTATTATGCATTCTATAGTGAAGAAATTCCAAATGATCCTATTGATTTTAATGATGCTATGAATTCAATTGATCATTTAAAATGGAGAGAAGTAATTAAAGAAGAAATAGAATCTATAAAGAAAAATAAAGTTTGGGAGTTAGTTGATTTACCAATAGATATAAAAGCAATTGAGTGTAAATGGATCCTTAAAAAAAATTTAAATCGGAAGGATCTAAAAATAAATATAAAGCTAGACTAGTGGCTAAGGAAAACACACAAAATGAAGGAATAGATAATGATGAAACCAACTCTCCCATAGCTAAGTTTACCTCAATAAGAATATTAATATTCTTGGTTGCATACTTAGACTTAGAGTTACATCGAATGGATGTTAAGACTGCTTTCCTTACTAGTGAACTTAAAAAAAAAATTTATATGTATCAACTGCAAGAATATGAAATTGAAGGTAAAGAAGATAAGGTGTACAAATTGAATAAGTCCTTATATGATTTAAAACAATCCTCAAGGCAATGGTATCATACTTTTCATAATACTATTATATCTTATGATTTTGTTCTAAATAAATATGATCATTGTATATGTACTTGGAATATTGGGAGTTAATATATAAGTCTTTCCTTGTATGTTGATGATATTTTACTTGCTGGAAATGATATAAATAGAATCTTAGAACTAAAAGATTAGTTAAACACCAAGTTTGAAATGAAAGATATTGGTGAAGCACATTATATACTTGGAATTAAAATTTCAAGAGATAGAAAGTAAAAAAAATTGAGTTTGTCTCAAAAATATTATTTGGAAAATATTTTAAAGTAATTTAAAATGGATTCTTGTAAGCCTATTGAATCACCCATTTACAAAGGAGCAAAATTGTATAAGAATATGACTCCTAAAACTGAAGAGAAAATACAAGAAATAAAATCTAACCCTGCGCATAAGTTGTTGGTAGTCTTATGCATTTTATGTTATGTAGTAGACCAGACCTTAGCTATGTTGTTAGTTTGATTAGTCGATATCAAAGTAATTTGAGTATACCTCATTAGTTACTTGTGAAATGTGTACTTAGGCACATACAAAGCATATTAGATTTTTCATTAACATAATAAACTGATGATATAAATGTTAATGGTTATTGTGATACTGATTTTTTGGGTGATATTGATGATAGAAAATCCACTACGGGTTATATATTTGTTTTGGGTGGTGGTGGTATTTCATGGTCTAGTAAAAAGCAAGGTTGCATAGCTAAAGTACCATGAAAGTTGAATATGTTGCTTATAGTATGACTATTTCTGAGGCCATATGGTTGAAATGGTTTCTAATTGATTTAAAATTTACATGTGTAAATAATATGTTTATTCATATTTTTTGTGATAATGAGATTGCGATAAAAACCATTACAAATGGAGAAATCGGGCTCAAATGTAAGCATATTGAATTACAATATCACTATATAAGTGATATAATACAAAAATAACATGCTACTATTGATTATCTTTGTACAAAAGATATGGTTGCAAACCCATTAACAAAACTGATTAGAATCGAAGAATTTAAACATGTTGTTGCTGTGGGTTTAAGTTATGAATAAGCATCTCGGGCTTATAGCCAAGTGGGAGATGTTGGAATATGTGGCTAAAATTCCTTGATATTAATTAAACCACGGTTGGTGGTCAAATCCAAAATATATAAAACCCCAATATTGCATTATACATGACATATATCATAGATGCATTTTTTGTAAAATTATTATGTATTAAATATTATTTTACAATAGTGCATGCATACATATATATTACATTGATATAATTGGATGTTTGAGTTAGATCTTTTCTGGTCAGTATGAGTTGGATCAAGTAGTGAAAGACTAGTCAAATCTACTTAGAGTATAATTAGTTTTCTTTAACTGCAGAAGGTTGAGAAAATATTGGTGAAGTTGAGAAAATATTGGAAGAGTTGAGGATATTATGCTAAGTGTAATGGCTAATTGAGGGGCAACTGATATATTCTTCTTTATAAACAAGGTTCTCTGCATATAGAGAGAATACAACAGAAAACACCCAATTTGAAAGTAAACTCATTCAGGAAAAATCTCAACTCTACTGCTTTCATATAACAGAGAATTTTTAATTTTCAAAGGCTAGCTCCCCATTTATCAAATTTATAAAGTTTTGTTCCACAAATTCCTATAGGAAAAAGAAGAATTGAAAAATAATATTGCAACTCCTGAAACTTCTGTAACATCGTTTGAAAGCAACCAACTTCCAACTTCTAACTTCCAACTTCGAGTCTCTATTGATGAAAATCAATCTACTAACTCAACTCCAATGACTCTTGGTGAAACAAATAGGCATAGATCAATTATGTGGAATCATTTCAAGAGGAAAATAATTGATGATAAGTTAAAGGTTGAGCGTAATGAATGTAAGAAATTACTTATCGGTGGTGCTAATAATGGAACCAGCCACTTACATGACCATTTTAATAGTTGTCTGAAGAAGAAATATAAAAATTTGAAGTAATTTTTATTGGTATCAAACCAATCAAAGAAGGATACTGGGAAAACCATGGAGAACTAGCAATTTGTTCAAGAGACCGGGAGGAGGGATCTTGCCAATATGATCATATTGCATGAATATCCTCTTGTGATTGGAACTTTGATAGAAAGTTGATAACTTTGACCGTGGATAATTGTACCACTAATGATGCAATTGTGGCTATTTTGTTGGATAAACTTCCATTTGATTTGCTAATATTGCATGGTTGATTGTTCCCTATGCATTGTTGCGCACATATTGTCAACTTAATTGTCCAAGATGGTTTGAATGTGATTGAAGATGGTATTGAAAGAATTTGTGATAGTGTTTCTTATTGGACATCATCTCCCAAGAAAGTGCAAAAATTTGAAGAGGCAACTCATCAGATACATATTCTAAGTAACAAAAAGCTTGTTCTTGATGTTAAGACTCGATGGAACTCTACTTTTCTTATGCTTCAAACTAGTTTGATTTACAGAGATGTTTTTGCTCGCTTGAAATATCGAGATTATCATTACAAGATTTATCCGACTAAAGATGATTGAGAGGTGGAAAGAGAGATTTGTGAAAATTGGAATTGTTTTATAGTGCAACAAAATTATTTTCAGGAACAAAGGATCCTACCGCCAATGTATACTTTTCAATTATTTGTGGTATAAGGGTAGAAATATCTAAGTAGCTTTGAAGTCAAAAAGACGTGATAAAATATATGATCTTCAATATGTTGGAAAATTTAACAAAGATTGGAGTGTGATTCATGGTGTTATGGGAATAGCCACTATTTTAGATCCACGGTATAAGTTGGGATTTTAGAGTATCACTATGAGAAAATATATGGAGATGTGGAAGCTTCAAATGAAGTGATGAGGATTAAGGAGCTTTGCTTGAAATTGGTAGGCGAATATGAAGAGAGGGAAGAAAGTGATTATGAACCACAACCTTCTTCTCCCCCTCTTCAAACAGATATTGGTTCCAAATGTCCATTAATTGATAATCTCTCTGATTTTGATAAGTTTATACAAACAAAAGACATAGTAAAAGCACGTGGGAAGTCTGAGTTGGATCGCCACTTAGAAGATGGTATGATGCCAAGAACGTTAGATTTTGATATGTTATCTTTTTGGAAGACAATTGGTCTTAAGTATCTCCTACTTCAAATGATTACTAAAGATCTTTTTACTATTCTTGTTTTTACCGTTGCCTCGAAATCTACTTTTAGCACAATTGGGGTGGTGATCAGTCCACAACGCAAAGACTTCTTTCAACTACAGTAGAAACTTTAACGTGCTCTCAAAGTTGGTTATGGGCTGAAGAACGAGGTAATGAAATAATATTTGTATATGCATGATAATTTTGGGGGGTTAAAGTATGACTAATACATTATTTTTTTTCTTAGGTTCATCAACTTCAACAGACTTGAAGAGTTACACATTATTGGAGGATCTTGATATAGGAGATGAGGTATATCATTTTAGTTGAAAATTTTTCTTTGAAAAAATCTAATGATGTTGAAGAAGTAGATTCTATCATCACCGATGGTGTTAAGAGATGATTGAGTTGGTAATTTTTCAATTTCTACTAATCAATTTTATTAGCAAATATAAAATATTTTTTATGCAATTATTATAGTTTTTTATGTTTTTTTTTATTAAATTACAGGTGTGAAGCTACAGAGACCTTTTTTGTTTATGTTATATTGGATTATGTTATGTTATGTTATATTATGTTGTACTGGATTTACATGGGAGACAAAGCTTTAATTATATTATATTAGATTATGTTGTAGACAAGGTTTTAATTATGTTATGTTGGATTATGTTGTGACAAGCTTTTAATTATGTTATAATATTCTATAATTATGTTGGTTATTTAGAATGTTGGATTTATTTAGAATTTTAGATTATGTTGGCTTGGGCTTGGGCTAGGGCTGGGGCGAGGGACAAGAGTTGGGGTGGGGGCGGGGGTGAAGGCAAGATACGGATTACAAATTTACCCGCGGACAGATGAGGATGAAAATTAAACTCATTAACGAGATAGAAATTGTACCCCCGCCCCGCTTCAGTCCACTGTCATCCCTAGACAAATTGATACCCAGACCACATACTTTCAAAGTTACAAGTTCAATATCGAGCATGGATGAGGAAAGGCTGGTTAGTTCTCTGATCGTGAGTAGAGCTGTTGGAATTTGGACCTTCTAAATGAGCTTTTTCATCCATTTGAAGTTGCACAAGTAATTGTTATCCCAATCTGTGCTGCTCAGCTACCCAATAATCGATTTGTTTGTTTATTATTTTTTTGCTAGCAAAGGTGAAGTACATGGAAAATGAGAGTAAGTAAATTAAACTAACACAAGCTAAAAACAATCTAACTAAATAGGATTCACCTTGATCACTGCTTCATTTACTAGGTTTGGAAGCTGGTAATTAGGGAGGTTCTCCTTCGTGCCTGAGTGCAAGTCCCCATCTCGGGAGCTGGTGAACTGCATTCATTTGACTTTCTATAAAAAGTGCATACCACTTAGGGGTGTTCATGGTTGGGTTAGACTTGTGAAATTTTTTTGGGGTTAAATTTGGGTAGGGTAGACCCAAACCTTTATCCAGGTGAGTTATCGAGTGGAACCGGCCGGGCTTTGGGGAAGAGTAGGCTACCTGCAGACTCATTGGGTGGACCTTTTTTTTAATATATATATTAAAAAAATAATAAAATATAAACACACACACACATATATATACATATCTTCATTTAAAAAATTTCTAACTTAATATTTTTGTAAATTATATTTTTAAATTAAAAGTATACTCAAAATGGACAAAAAATAAATAATAAATAATTTTATTTGACATGAATTATTTAATATTTAAGTAAATAATGAATATTGAATAATGATTAATGCCCTAAATTACTTAACTTAATATTTAAGTAAATAACTCAGTTTTTTAAAGGAATATTCCACCTAACTTTCAATTGTCAATTTTTGGGTATGGGTATAATTTTGTAGACTTATTTGAAGAAAAGTGTATGGATAAGTTCTTTACTCTATTAAGGTTAACTTTAATAAAATATATTATGTTTAGGTACAAAATTCAAATGAAATCAATTTTTTTTTTATCTAAATACCCTCCCTTAAAGTATGCACTCTTGATTGATAATTATGTATCTAGTCAAATATGAAAAGATTTCATTAGATATTATCATTCTTTTTTGAATTTTGAATTGTAGTTTTGTATTATATATGTGCCTTTAAACATGTTCTTCTACGGCTGGCTTTCTTGCGAGTCCGTTCAATGTCTGGCTTGACAATTTCACTTCTCTAGTTATGGTATCTTCTTGGTTTATTTTCGTTTGGTTTCGAAGTGTATTTTTCTTAATCAATTGATTATTTTTCCAAAAAAAAAAAGAATTCAAAATATTGATCACCATCATCGGCTTGAAGCTAAGTTTTTAATAATTAAGTTTTTCCTTTTATTCGGCCATTTTTATTGGGAAATCACAATTTCAATTTGGCCATGTTAAGGTGTTTTGTTTAAATATTATGTATTGTTTGTTGTTAGAATGTAGGGAAAAATGAACTTCTTTTTTTTTTTAATGGGTATAACTGTTTTTTAATGGATATAACAATCACAGTCCCATACAATTGTTAAGGCATGATATATCTCTAATTGGATAAAGTCCAAAGATGTATATGGTCTTGTTTTTATGCAAACATGAATTATGTTGAAAAAACTTGAATAGAGGTACAACATTCAGTTACTTAATAGAGTTACTCAAAACATAACACAATAAAATCTCATAATTTATACTTAATTTATATAGAGTACCCAAAATTGATATTATAAGTTTTATTGAAAAGGACAACATCCAAAACTAAATGACTGTGTTAGGGTATCATATGGTAACTATATGGTGTATCTATATTAACCTAACCATTATCCCACACACTGGTAACTCTTTAAATTTTTACAATGGCTTTGAGCTAGTTTTTTAGGAGCATTATACTTTTTGGGTGTAACTTAGTTGCATACAGTAACTACATTGTGTACACAAATAATGTTATGTATCACTATGGAGTGTAACTCAATTTTATACCATGAATATGTACATTCACCATACAGTTACTCATCATAGCTTTTCATATCATATACATATAATTTTGGTAAGTAGAACTCAACTCATTTAGATTGAAGAATTGACCTTTTTTTATTTTCTTATAACAAAAAATGAGTTGGGATTTTATCAAACAAAAAAAAATCTAAAAAAAAATTTAAATAAACAAACTCTTACCTTTATGCGATTCAAATGACGATCATAACTCCAAATCAGTTACCAACAATAGAGATACGAATGAAATCCTTTGAATATCAAAATAGTTATTCAACACTGTTAGATCAAACAAAAAAAAAATTCAAAATGTTTAGAATTTGTATTCAAATACTTTCAATTTTGGAATTCCTCATTCAATATAAAAGAATTCTATTTTGTGATTTTCATCTCGGAAATTAGGATTTTTTTAAAAAAAATTGTTTTTCAAACAGAAATTACAAGGTTTTGAAAAAAAAAATTGAAAACTAAATAATAAATTTCATATATGAAACCCGAAGGCAATCTGCATTTTCCGGTGAAGATTTGGCCAGCAACAACGAACAGTTACTGGACACCAAAACTCCGGAATTTTAATCGTTTTCTTCCTCTCTCTTTTTTTGGACAAAAATCAGTGTTAATCTTCTCTACTTTGTGGAGATTCTATACAAAATCTATCCCACTTTCAAAATTTCCGAAGAAGAAGGGTCATGATAATCACTACACCCTTAATTACCTCCCCATTACTTCACTGTTGCCAAAGAAGAGTCTTGGCAGACAAATGGGTTTCATCCCTTTTCCTCTTATCGAATGGCATTCTCATCATTTTTAAAAAAAATGTACTTTTACCCAAATAAGATTTAGTGTTGTATTTTTGCTCAATTAAGTCTAAAAAATTGTATAAATTTTGGTTTTACCGCAATTTTTTTTAAAAACAAAGTGGGCAAATGGACCGGGACCGGGTTCGAGGTCGGGTAATGGGCTTGAGGGGCAGACCCAAGCCTTCTCTTAAATGATATTAGACTTGGGTTTGGACTGGTCAACTATCGGACCTATTGAATTTTAGGCCGAGCAACGAGTCTCGTGAGCCAACCCGACCCAATGACACCCGCAATACCACTTGATTATGGATCAAGGTTTACTTCGTGATCTAAACTGAGGAGGGAACCCTAGTACCAGTAATGGGAAGTGGCGTGGTGAATTTATATGGTTCTTGAAGATTCCCAATAAAATTTAAATTTTTGCATGGAGGGTTATCAATAATATCCTTCCTGCTCGATGCAATCTTCACCAAATGAGACTTATTGTAGATATTGAATCCCTTGATCCCCTGTTCTTAAAATGCCCTTTCCCTGTGGCAGTATGACAATTTGCAGGCAACGATAGATTTATTGGTGGGCTGAGGTGGGTTGAAGCCCAGGGTAAAAAAAAAAAAATTACCACTAAGCGCCAGCCCATCTCCTAGAAAAAATCTCATCCAACCCAACCCAACTAACCCTACCCAGCCCACCTACAAACTTTCCCCAAACTCAACCGATCTCTCTCAGTCTCTTCTCTTCTCTTATCTCAGTCACTTCCCCCAAATTCAGTCGACCTCTCTTAGTCTGTTCTCTTCTCCCAGTCACTTCCCCTAAAATTAGCGGGTCTTTCTCAATTTCTCTCTCTCAGACGATCTCTCAGTCACTTCTCCCAAATCATGCCGAATTCTTGGCTGATGTTCTTGTCGACTAAGTTGGAGAAGAAGGTCGAAGAAGCTGATAATCTTGGATCTCTAAACCCAGTTTACAAGAAGATTCTTGTGCTTGTCCATGGTGGAAAACCGGTGGCTGAGTTTGGCGTGATCCTCGATTACATCGAAAAAACAGTGTGTGTGAAAAACCAGTGGGCAAGGGCTGGGTCTGGCGTGATCCTCGATTAAATCAAAGATGCTTATGAGAGAGCTGTGGCTCGGTTTTGGATTCAATTTGGCCAAGACAAGGTAAGTTCATTTTATTTTTTATAGACCCTTCATCTTTATATATATCCAAAGAAAATGAGTTTTGCATATTGGATTTCTTTGGTTGAACTTTGATTTAGTTTTGCAAATTGGATTTCTTCTTAAAATTCTGGTTCATATTCATATATCCAACCACACTTTATTGTCCATACATATAGTTTGCTGAAACACCAGAAAGAAGCAAGGGCTTTGATGATTTTCAGACATGGTTGTTATCAGTCCACACTGGAGGATCTTGTAATGCTAGCTTGTTTGGGAAACCAAAATCCCATGGTTTAAATTTTCTAGAGAAAGGTATGGAATTTTGTTGATTGAAAGTTGTAGACATTTTCGTGATTTCCTATTAAGTATTTCATTTACATTGAATCAAATAAGTTAGCATTTTGTTGATTGAAAGCTTTATATATATTTGATTTCCTGTTAAGCATTTTGTTGATTGAAAGCTTCTTACCAAATACCATACAATGCTTGATCAATAGTTGTTTTTGCCCACACATATTGTGCCTTTAAAACATTTGATCAATAGTTAAGTATCAAATGGAAAACATTTTAAAGGAGGATTTAAACATTAGTATGACTATTGCTTGAGTTTTGACCTTAATGGAAACTATAGTTTCCTTAGATGACGATAATAATCTTTCATGATTTGCTTGGTTTTGACCCACCCTTCCCCTGGCAGCATAAGGTCTTCGAAATTGAACCAAAGAGGAAATTGAATGGGTAGAGGAATATCTATATGTTTGTATATGTTATAATGTTTAGTGTAGTGTTGGGTCCTTCAATCTTGTTGATTTTGTTAGTCGTATAAATACTTAGCTTAGTCCGGGATAAACAAAAATTGTGGCTCCCTCCTTGTTTGCAGGTGTTATCTTACTTACCACAGCAAAGACTACTGTTCAGAGATTGGATTCTGGGAGAGCAAATCAATGGACAGCTCAGTGGCTTTAGTAGCTTCCGTGTGTCTTGGATTCGTAGGAGTGGAAATGAGGTAGCTTATTGTTTAGCAAAAATGGCATCAAATGATAGGGATTCATGTATATGGAGGGAGAATTTTACATTAACTACAATCATAACAAGGTTACAGATAAGAAAAAAAAGGCATGACAAAGAAACCACATAGCAAAATCATTATTTCGTCTGAGAGATTTAATTACAGCACAGGTATCTCTACTTCGTTATGATCATGGCGGGGGACCGCGTTTACATCGATTTTCATACGTACAAGGTCTATTGTATTTGCCGATCTTCACTATGCAATTGCCATACCGATCTGTATCACATACTTCTGATCCTTTGTTGAGAGATTTGCCACTGAGTTTGTTGTTGTATTGAAGAATCCTTCTGCTGACTTCAGACTCCATTAGGAACTCTTGGTCGTCTTCTTCAATGCAGTCTGTGATGGTTCCATTGCACCAAGAGCTTCCTTTTTTGATCTCTGAACAATCAGCTGTTTGAATATTTGTGCTGAGCACAATTAGTACAACAGCTATGGAGATGAAATGGCACACCCTCTTGGCTTCCATTCTTATCTCTCTCACTTATTTTTTTGGGAGATTGAGCAGAGCTTGATATAGGGTACACAGCCCAAGTTTTGAATTCTGGATGACAAGTGAAACGCCATTATTGTTGAAGATTTATCAGGATGAGAAATGAATGGCCATTATTGTGCTACACGTGACTTTTGGGGTCATGGACAATACGATACTTGTTTGCTTGCCCCCACTCAGTCGGCGACTCCCTGGCTGGCCATTCTTAACTAGATCCATCAAATTAACACAATTCTCATGAAGGTAATGGGTACAAATTTAGTATGCATGAGTTGATCTGTTTGAAAAATAGATCGATACTGGGTCAAGTATAGATTGAATAAATTTTAACAAACTTAAAAACATGGCAAGATACAACATATTCGTATATCTACTGCCCTTTTGGATGAGGACAAACTGATAACAGTCAGGTGGGCAAGTCTAAGCTTTCTGTATTGTCTACCTACGACAACATTGCAATTCTCTGTCATGTGTCCACCGACGTTTTCTATTTGCACCAATTCAGCTATTTTGTAGAAACAAAAATTGACAATGGTTGTTCACGTGACATAGAAATGTCACTGTATGCGAAGTAAAACTACCTGAAGCTACAATGGCGGAAACAAAGGTCTTACTCATAAAATACCACAGCACAGAAAAAGATACTAGTAGATAGCTAGTAGTAGATCATATTCCTTTTCTCAATTAGTGTATCATTGGAAGATAACAATCGCTTGTTTAAAGACCGAATGGACTAGAACAATAGAGCTAGCCGTTACTCGAAGTAGTAGCAGATGCTTGTTTGAGCGGATTAACTTTGTTAAATTTATAGTTTTCCTCTACTAACCAAAAAGTACATAATACTGTAACTAATTAAGGTTTGTACTTTCCGAAAAAAAGATTTATTCATATGAGATCTGATATTAAAAAAAAAAAGGCATAGACCAATCAACTTCTGCATGATTTGAAGCA
>CM042188.1:28164915-28193282 GCA_023539305.1 Ilex asprella | reverse complement strand
CACCACCACCACCACCACTGTGACGCCCCTAAACCCGGGAGTTATTTAACAACCTGTTAATCATCCATCAATCCTCAAAAATACTTGTGAATGCCACATAACCCTACATCACGACACAACATCCCCTTTACCGGTATCACAAACAGCACAAAGTTTAGACAGAGTCTCTCTTATACCGGGCACTCCCAAACGCATAACATGTGTACCATTCAATCAAATGACCCTCCAAAGGTCTAATATACCTCAATTCATACTCAATTATTGTCAATTTACATCGTTTGAATTAAAGGGCTCAATATCTATAGGCCTAGCAAAAACATTTCAAATTTTGAGATTTTAAAAAAACCTACTGGTAGAAGATGTACAAGTTCTACTGGTAGAAAAATGCCACTAGAAAAGTTTTACCGGTAGGAATGTCAATGTTCTATCAGTAGAAAAATTCACTGGAATTGTTCTACCACAAAACGTGACGTACTATCGGTAGGAAATGCCTACTGAAAAAGTTTTAACGGTAAAAGAGTTCATTGTCCTACCAGTAGGTCTTCCCAGTTTTTTTCCCGATTCCATCATTTTTCAATTTCAATTCATTTCAACCTTATACAACATCAACTCAAATTCATATGACATCAATTTTAAACAAAATACAGTTCATATGAGTTCTATTACAATCAGGGACGACTCAAGGTAATTTGAGGTCTAAAACAGTAATACTAAATGAGGCCTTTATTTTTAGCATTATTTTTAAAAAATAAAAAATATTTTTAAATTTTTTTAAGTGAGAGAGGGGATGTGATACTTTATTTTTGTTTTTAAGAGATAGAGAGAATGGATGTGAGTAAATATGAGTTGACTTTTGAATTTTTTTTATTTGTTTTTAAATTTTTTATTTTTGAGTTTCTAATACTATGAATTGAATTGTAGGCTCAAATTATTGAAATTATAATTTTTTAATTGGTTTTAAATTTTTAGGGCCTTTTTTGTAAGGCTTAAAATTTTCATTGATTTAAATTTTTTATGTGGACTAGTTATGTATTTAAAATTATGGGACCTTTCAAAAATTTGGGGCCTAAAGCCCACATTTTTTTTAATGTTGTTGGGCTGGCCCTGATTGCAATCCTTTATATAACATATACATGTCCCAAAAACTAGATTACATCTTAGTTTTACAAAAACATAGTTTCAAATCCATATTTTGGTTTTTCTTTATTAATGAGGATTCGTGTAAGAGCCATCCACCGACGCATGCCCTGCACCTAAAATATTGTCCCCATAAAGGGTGAGTCAAACTCAATAGGGTATCTCATAAAGAGACTACTGTCCAACTTAGATGCATATGAAATGTTCACATGCAATTCACAAGCAATAATCACTCTATTCAAGAATATACAATTCAACAATGCAACTCAACCCGAGCCTTTATTGGCTCTCTCAACACATACAACGCCATGAGTTTGTATTCGGACATTTCAAGCCCCCACCATTGATGTTGCACATCTAATGACCATTATAAATCTCAAGTATTTCTTGAGGTAGGTATTTATGGACTCACACCAACGGGCAGTCAACTGACATGGCATTAATGGACTTCCACCAATGGTTCCACGTACGTCAACACACTTTATGGACTCTACATCAACGGAGTGTGTATCCAATCATCGGGTCTTGCACCCAATGGACAATTTAATCCTTCTTGCTAACCCCAACCCTATTTTTAATGTAAATCGTGTGAGTTAGTTGAGCCATTGACCCAACTATCCCAAGCCCACGCATCATCCACCATGAATGGTGTTTGATCAAACCATGCACACACACCCACACTCATGTCAATGCCTACGAATGTGATGTTTTCCATGCATATGTAATGTAAATGTATAATTGCTTTTCATATCCTTATGCAACTAAGATATTAATTGCAATTTCACATCATGTTTCATATGTCATGTGTACAAAATGAACAATATTCTATATCATTCTACATTCCCAATTGTCAATTATATTGTAAGCATATAATTACAATTTACAACATCATCCAAGCATGTTATTCCAATTTCATCAAAACAACATACTTCAATCATTCAAGATATTTTATCAAAAACCAACATACTTCATTCAAGATATTTTATCAACACCCACATATACCATTCAAGGCATTTTATCAAACACCCACACATATCACATTTCTCAGGAAATCACATCAAGTAATTTTTATATACCCAATTCAAGCTAGAATTAATTTTACCCATTTATATACCCATTTTCCAAATTTCAACTATCATAGGTAAGTGTCACACAAAAGATTACATCTCTAACACCATATCCATTTCATATAACAACCCTAGGTTGGAAATAAACTTAGTTAGGAAAGAACCCTATCTCTTGAAATATAAAAATAAGTTGTAGAAATCTTCAAGAACACAAGTCAAGCTCAAACCTTGATTTTTTCCTAAAATTCTATTTTTGAATCTTCGATGAAATCCACGATTTTTGATACCTAGTCGTAGCCCTCGTTGCGTAGAAGAACTATAATTCTTGGCCCAAGTCAATTCGACCAAAGGACCGTCGTTGATCGTAGAGAGAAGTTGAAACTTTATCTTTTTCCCTCTATTCCCTATCCAACGTAAAAACCAAGCTGAAATGGGGAGAAAATTTGATTTTCTCCCCTATTTAAACCCCTTAGAATGCTCGACCCCTTGTGCGTTACACGTCCTCCATTCCCACATCCAATTTTTTTTCGAAATAATTAAATTCGTTCCGATTCAAGTTCAAAATATTTTTATTTGAACTAACTTTAAATTATTTTTTAATTTTTTAATTTTTATTTCATGTCTCGTTTGTAGGTAACGTGACACCCGATTGCCCCATAAAACACAAAAAATTTGACTGTTTTGAAATTCGATGAAATTAACTAGATAACTAAATTTCATAAAATGAATCCAATGGTGAGGTCCATTTCATCATTCAAGTTTTAGAAAAATTCAGATTTTCAATTTGTACCGTAATGTCAAATTACCATTTTGCTATTTTTTACATAAATTTAAATTTACCCGCGTGTAACATTCTTCCCTCTTAAAAACGAATTTCATCTCTGAAATTCACATATACAACAGTCATATAATACCAAATGGTTATAAGAATGTACCTCCATCCTCAAATGAGAAAGGATAACTGGTATGTATAATGTCCTTACACTCCCATGTTACCTCCTCCAGACCTCGGTGTTGTCACACCACCTTCACCAACCTCACGATCTTACTTTGCAAAATTTGATCTCGGTTATCTATGATATGCACCGGTCCCTCCTAGAAGGTCTCATTCGCATTAACAATTAGTTTGTCCCAGTCCACTGCATGTGTCGGATTTGGAGTGTACTTCCGGAGCATATAGACATAGAATACTGCGTGAACATCTGATAAATTTGGCAATAACGCGAACCGATAAACAATTGTACTAACTCTCTCGAGTATCTCAAAAGGCCCGATATACCACGGTGATAGCTTTTTTCGCTTCTCAAACTTGACCACTCTCCTCTTAGGCATCACCTTCAAGAAGATGTGATCTCCATCCTCAAACTCTAGAGGTTGTCACCGCTTGTCAGGGTAGCTCTTCTGTCAGCTCTAAGCCGTGAGAAGACATTTCTCTATCAAGTTCACCTTCTCCGAATCAAACCAGAGAACGACACAACCTCCCATAAAAGTGTCTCATAGGGTGTCATCTGTATACTCACCCAATAACTGTTGTTGTACTAAGTGTAAATGCTCTTCTCAGATGCCCTTGCAATCTAGGATGCATGCTCGTAACATGTCCTCTAAAGTTTGGATGCTTCTCTCTAACTGACTGTCCATCTGGAGATGAAAAGTTGTGCTCATCATCAACTGTGTCCCTATGGCCTGCTGAAAACTCTCCTAAAAATAGGCCGTAAACCTAGGATCTCGATCTAACACTATAGATATAGGAAGCCCATGCAACTGAATTATCTCTCGTACATACAACCTACAGAATTCCTCCAGTGTGAAGGTTATCCGTATTACCAAAAAGTGTGCCGACTTTGTAAGCCGGTCCACTATCACCCATACCACGTCATGCCCCTATGATGTTCGTGGCAAGTGGATCAGAAAATTCATCGTGACATGCTCCCACTTCCACTCAGCCACCTCCAAATACTGGAGCAACCTTGTTGGTCTCTAGTGCTTAGCCTTGACCTGCTGACACGTGAAATATCGACTAAAAAAGTCTCCAACGTGCCTCTTCATCCCACTCCAGTAGTACTGGTGATGAAGATCATGGTACATCTTCGTGCCACCTGGATGTACAACAAAATGGGAGCAATGAAACTCCCTAATATCTCCTCTCTCAGATCCGCAGACTGGAGAATTATAACCCTTCCCCCAAACTGAAGACTTTCATCCGAGTGAATGACCCAACCCTCGTCACCTGTACATGCATGTACCTGATACCTGATGAAAATATCTTTGTGTCCTGCCCATATGACTCGATCACCCTGCTTAGTAGGGAAGGTGTAACCACCAAACTCCCCAAAGTACCCCTAAGCCTGACCCCTGTAGTACAACCCGAATTGTCTTACAATCTCTAGCATCTGCTATTCTCGGGAAGCCACACTAGTCAAGACTCCTCGTGACTTCTGATGGAGTACATCAGCCACCACGTTTGCCATGCCAGGATGATAATGCAAAGCACAATCGTAGTCCTCCAAATACTCCATCCACATGCGTTGCCTCATATTGAGATCCTGTTGTGTAAAGATGTACTTCAGACTCTTGTGGTCCAAAAATACCTCAAACTACTCACCATACAAACAATGGTGCCAAGCCTTCAAGGCCAAGACAATGACTGCCAACTCCATGTCATGCGTAAGATAGTTCTGATTATGGTTATTTAACTGCCATGAACCATAAGCTATCACACTCTCGGACTGCATCAAAATACACCCAAGTTCATTTATTGAGGCATCACAATACATTGTATACCTCTATTTTCTCTTCGGAACAGTAAAAATCAGAGTTGAAGTAAGCTTCTTTTTTAACTCTTGGAATGCTTTTTCACACGAGTAATCTTACTGAAACTTGACCTCATTTTGGGTCAGTCTAGTCATAGGTGCAGCTAGTGGGGAGAAGTACTCAATGAACCTCCTTTAATACCCCACAATCCCAAGAAACTGTATCTCAAAGACTGTTTTTGGCCTCTCCCAACTCATGATTGCCTCAACCTTCTTTGGGTCCATGGATACACTCGAAGTCGACACCACATGTCCCAAAAATTTTATCTCCATGAGCTAAAATTCACACTTATTGAACTTGGCATACAACTCATGGTCACTCAAGATCTGGACGACAACCCTGAAGTGACCCGCATGTTCCTCCTCAGACTTTGAGTATATCAAAATATTGTTAATGAAGACCACGATAAACTGATCTAAGTAGGGTCGTGCATGAGATTCATGAATGTTTTCAGGACATTCGTCAATCCAAATGGCATAACTATGAACTCAAAAATGTCCGTACTACATCCTAAATGCCGTCATAGGGATATCAGCCTCCCTAATCCTCAACTGATGGTAACCCGTACGTAGATCTATCTTGGAGTAGACCTGTGCCCCTCTCAACTGATCAAAAAAATCATCAATCCTCGACAAAAGGTATTTATTCTTGATAGCAACCCAATTCAACTACCAATAGTTTATACTTAGTCGAAGAGTCTTATCCTTTTTCTTGGTAAATATCACCGGAGTGCCCCAAGTTGAGGTACTTGGTCTAATGAAGCCCTTGTCCATCAATTCTTGTAATTGGACCTTGAGCTCTTGTAACTTTTTCAGTGTCATTCTATGCGAAGTCATAAAAATAGACGATGTACCGAGGACCCAACTCCTGTCTCGCCTCGTCTTCCAAGGTAAGTCTCGGAAGCCAGCCCATCAAATGCTCGTGCCAACGAAAATCATACACTACTTGGGGTAAAACATCATGTTTCTCCCCTTGAAATTTGAAACAAACACCAACCGATGTGTAGGCAGTGACCCTTTTTCGATCACAATCGATGATAAATTCAGTCTGCCATCAACCAGTCCATCCCAAGGATAACATTAAACTCCGACATATCC
Organism: Ilex asprella; assembly: GCA_023539305.1. Lineage (NCBI taxonomy): Eukaryota > Viridiplantae > Streptophyta > Magnoliopsida > Aquifoliales > Aquifoliaceae > Ilex > Ilex asprella. Next base: position 28,187,170 of record CM042188.1, on the reverse strand, counting down.
ATGACCCAAAGGTCCATGGTGAGTAGAATCTCTAAGATCTCTAACTCATAACCCCGGCATATCTGATCAATATTCACCCTAGCTCCTAAGGGAGAATTCATATGCAATGGCTCTTCTAATATCTCAACCTCTAAGCCCAAATTCCTCACACATGATGTAAAAATAAATGAATGCGATGCACCAGAGTCAAACAATACCTTACCCATAAGTGAGAGAGTATAAATGTACTCTAAATAACTGTCTAATCTAATGGCTTAGTCTGAGGTGTGATAGCGTAGACTCGCCCGTAGGTCCCTAAAGTCTCGTCTTTTGAGCCTTGTCCTTGACCTCGTCCCGTTGGCATGATTATGGAGTTCTCGCACGTGCAGTAGTAGGGGTTTGTGCACCACCCTGAAACTAATACTGGCTTCCCTAGCCCATGATGGGGTAGGGAGGAATGAAATAAGTATGTGTATGCCCACTGATGACTAGGACTAGGATGCCCCATTGCTCTGGGATCCTTGCCTCTAAGGACAATCTCGCTTTATGTGACCCCACTGGTAGCATATGTAACAAGTCCTCTGTAGGTAATCTTGAAGCTTTTCCCGCCTTGGGAGGATTGACCTTGGCCTTGACCTTGATAGTCGTGACTCTGTCCTTGAAACCCCTGTGGGGTAGAAGTATTTTGCTTCTTCCCCGAGCTAGAAGAAGATGATTGACCCTTCTTATTCTTGTCCTTAGCATTCGCCTCCTGAATGCTCATTGCGTCATCGACCTATCTCTCAATGGCCATAGCCATCTCGACCATCGAGTCTAAGTCTTGTAGGCAGTGGCCCAAAATTTTCCCCTAGATGGACAACTTCAACCCATCATCAAACCTCCTCACTTTGGCCACATAATCATCGGCGAAACTGGCTAATTTAGTGAACTTAGTCATATATTTCATCATCGTCATAGTCTCTTGCTTCAAATTCAAGAATTCTCAGGCTTTCGCATGTCAAATAACCGATTGGACGTACTTGCCCGTGAAGAGCTCCTAGAACTCTCCCCATGTCATTGCTTCTAAGTTCTTCGAGGCTTTTGCTCAATGCCGCCATAGATGGGCCTCTCCTTCCAACTGGAATGTAGCTAGTCTTATCTTAGTGGCATCGGAGGTGATCTCCATAGCCTCTAAGATTTTGTCAACTTGCTGGAACCAATGGTCAGTCACCATCGGATCCGCCACTCCCATAAAAGTCAGAGGCTTGTATGCCTTGAACTTTTGGAAGTTACTTGAGCCTCCTTGGCCCACATTGGCTCTAACTTGTGCAAAGGTAGCCGTTATAGTGCCAATAGCCTCCATAGCTTGTTCGTTAAAGGTCTGTGGTGGTTGGTTGTTGTTCTACCCACCTCCTCGGTCATATTCTCTTTCTCTATTCGTCATCTACATACATGTCAAATAGCAATAGAGCACTAACTTAGTATTCTAAGATAGTAGATAATGTGTCACCCACTAATATGCATCTACACCCTGAACCATCCCGTTCATTCTTTTTTCGACCCCCAAGATTGTGTTCTCTAACCCTAGTGTCTCTTATTTATACACATTTAATCATGCATATTGTTCACATAACATGTAGCATTTAAAACACATAACATGTAATGCACAATGGATCTAAATCCATGTCCTTCAAGCCGTAGGTAAATCGAGAACCTAGACTCTTATACCAAGCTATGATGCCACTAAATTTAGGGGTCATTTTTCAACCTACTGTCACCCATCAAATCGCAAAAATACCTGTGAATGCCTCATAACCCAACATCATGGCGCAACATCCCCTTTTACCAAGATAACAATTAACACATAGTTTAGACAGAGTTTTCCTTGTACCAGGCACTCCCAAATGTGTAACTTGTGTACCATTCAATCAAATGGCCCTTCAAATGTCCAATATACTTGAATTCATACTCAATTATTGTTCATTTACATAGTTTGAATAAAAGAACTCAAGATCCAAATGTCTAGCAAACGCATTTCAAAATTTTAGATTTTAAAAAAATCTACCGGTAGAAGATGTACAAGTTCTACCGGTAGAAAAAGGCTACTAGAAAAGTTCTACTAGTAAGAATGTCAACGTTTTACCAGTAGGAAAATTCACTGGAATTGTTCTACCACAAAACTTGACATTCTACCGGTAGGAAATGCCTACTGAAAAAGTTCTACCAGTAGGTATTCCCAGTTTTTCTCTCGATTCCATCCTTTATTTTAATTTCAATCCATTCCAACCTTATACAACATCAACCCAAACTCATATAGCATACATTTTAAACATATTACAGTTCATATGAGTTCTATCACAATCCTTTACATAACAAATACATGTCCCAAAAACTAAATTACATCTTAGTTTTAGAAAAACATAGTTTAAAATCCACATTTCAGCTTTTTTTCATCAATGAGGGACTGTGTGAGAGCCATTTACCGGTGCATGCCTTGCACCTGAAAATATTGTCCCCATAAAGGATGAGCCACGCTCAATAGGGTATCTCCTAAAGAGGCTACTCCAATTTTGAATCATATGAAATGTTCACATGCAATTCATAAGCAACAAATGACTTCATTCAAAAATATACAATTCAACAATGGAATCATCTATGTTATGCCATGATATGAGATAGGGCTCACACATATAACTCAACTCGAGCCTTTACCGGCTCCCTCAATACATATAATGTCATGCGTACGTATCCGGACATTCTAAGTCCCTGCCATTGATGTTGCATATCCAATGATCATTATAAATCCTAGGTCTTTCTTAGGGTGGGTATTTATGGACTCACACCAACGGCCATCCAACCGACACGACATTAATGGACTTCCACCAATGGTTCCGTATAGGCTGACACACTTTATGGATTGTACACCAACAAAGTGCGTATGCAATCATCGAGTCTTGCAACCGAGGGACAATCAAGCCCTTCTTGCTAACCCCGATCCTATTTTCAATGCAAATAGTGTGACTCAATCGAACCATCAGCCCAACTATCCTGAGCCCACACATCATCCACCAAGAATGATGTTTGATCCAACCATGCACACACACCCACACTCATGTCAATGCCCACGAATGTGATGTTTCCCGTGCATATACAATATAAATGTACAATTGCATTTCATATTCTTATGCAACTAAGATCACAATTACAAGTTCCCATCATGTTCCATATGTCATGTGCACATAATGAACAACACTCTATCTCATTTAACATTCTCAATTGTCAATTATATCGTAAGCAAATAATTACAATTTACAACATCATCCAAACATGTTATTCCAATATCATCAAAGCAACATACTTAAATCATTCAAGACATTTTATCAAACACCAACATACATCATTCAAGACATTTTATCAACACCCACATATATCATTCAAGGCATTTTATCAAACACACAGATATATCACATTTCTCAAAAAAACACATCAAGTAATTTTTACATACCCAATTCAAGCTAGAATTAATTTTAATAATTTTTAATACCCAATTCAAGCTAGAATTAATTTTAACCATTTTTATACCCACTTTCCACATTTCAACTATCATAGGTAAGTGTCACACAAGAGATTTCACCTCTAATACCCTACCCATTCTATATAACAACCCTAGGTTGGAAATAAACCTAGTTAGGAAAGAATCCTACCTCTTGAAACGTAAAAACAAGTTGTAGAAACCTTCAAGAACACAAGTCAAGCTCAAACCTTGATTTTTTCTAAAATCTCATTTTTGTATCTTCGGTGAAATCTGCGATTTTTGATACGTAGTCGTAGCCCTCATCGCGTAGAGGAACTTTAATTCTTGGCCCAAATCGATTCGACCAAAGGAACGTCGTAGATCATAGAGAGAAGTTGAAACTCTCTTTTTTCCCTCTCTTCCCTCTCCAATGTTAAAACCCAACTGAAATGGGGAGAAAATCTGATTTCCCCCCTTATTTATATCCTTGGAATATTTGACTCTCGTGCGCCACACGTCCTCCATCTCTAGTTCTTGTTTTGGCCCAAAACGATTAAATTTTGTCCCAGTTCAAGTTCAAGATTTTTTTATTTGAAGTTGCTTTAAATTAATTTTCAATTTTCAAAATTTAATTTCATGTCTCGTTTGTAAGTCACGTAACACCCGAACATCTCGTAAAACGTAAAAAATCTGACTATTTTAAAATTCAACAAAAATTGACTAGGTAACTAGATATTGCGAGAGGAATCCAACTGTAAGGTCCGTTTCATTATCCGAGTTCTAAAAAAAAAGTTTTCAACCAGTATCATAGTGACAAATTACTATTTTGCCTTTTTTTCACAAAATTTAAATTTATCCGGATTTTACAGCCACCCACCACCATTGTCATCTCATTTGTATATTTATTACTATTACCATCATCACCACTCACTGCCACAATCCACCACCATCTGTCTTCGCACACCATCACCTCTAGCCACTGTCACCCACCCTCACCACACCTACCACCACTACCACTACTATTCGCCACCACCAATCACATTGTTGCCTAGAAAGCACCGGTCGTCGTCCACAACCACCATCATTACCGCCCACCAGTGTCGTCGTCCATAGCCACCATTGTCACCGCCCACCACTATCGTCGCCCCACCACCACCACTGTCAACCACCATTACCGTTGCGACCCACGGTTGGCACCACTATCGCGGTCGTCGCCACCCACTACAATCATTGTCATTTCCCACTACCACTATCATCGCTCACTCTCATTACAACCAATGCTTAATTGTTTTTTCTTTTTTTATGATTTAATTTTTTGTGTGAATATAAATATATTTATTGTTGACCATTTTTTTTATTACTTCGTGCTTTTAGACATGAGAAATAACTAGTAATTCAATATTTTAAAACAATACTTACATTTATTCTCTAAGAATGTATAGGTTAAAATTATATCCCCTAAGTTATTTTTGAAAAAACACACACACACATTCATTCCCCTGATTCCACTTAGAGTGTCAGATGAAAAGTTGGTACCAATTTAGACAAAATGATCAATTTTTCCTTCATTTCACTAGTTTAAAAAAAATAGCCAAAACTCGAAAAAAAAAAACTAAACCTCTTCTTCTTCTCTTAATTCTTTTTCTTCTTCTTTTTCTCAAATGCGCACTTATAGAAGTGACATGATTTGCTCTTGTATTTAGAATGTGTTCAATTATATATTGTAGTATGTCTTGTTGTAGTTGCACATATTATCAATTGCGCCATGGTCCATCCTAATGATGCACAAATTAGTATTGCACAAAATCAATAGTCAAGAATGTATGAGGGTGTAATTAGTGAGCAGGAAACATGCAATCAAGGATAAGCCAATAAATATGCAATTAACACAAATGTATATAGTGGTTTGGTCAGAGTGACCTATTCTACTCGCAGAAATGACAACGGTGGCCAAAGATCTTTATTAATGAGCAAAAGTCGTCGGAAGAGTACTCTCTGACAGTATTACAGTGCTAAGAAAGAGAACAATGTGTATATGGAGGTGTGTAGGGGTTTCAAGGTGATGGCAATCTCCTGTCTCTCTTTGTGGAGAGAGCTTACATTATATAAGGTTAGTAAAGCGATGATGTGGTGACGTGAGTGAGAGGTCTTCTACTATTTTGGTAGGAACAGTTATAGTAGGATTAGCTCGTCATCTCGATATTATCTTCCTCGTGTTCCTATTCAGTCGGAGGAAGACTCTAAGCTGGATTGGGCTTGATCTTGATTCTGGACTTGATCTAGAGTGGGATGGACTTTGCATTGGAGTCAAGAGGGCAAATGAGGTCCAGGAGACAGCCTTGGGCAGTGCCTGGATTGGGTGACCCCTGGGCGGCACCCCAAGTGCTTTGGGTGTTAGGCTTCGGCCTTTGGGTGTTGACCTCTTGATGTCTCTCTGGATTCCTTTCTGATGGATTGATCCAGCACCAACTGGGTTCTTTTTTCGGCTTTCTTGGTTTATTTAAATTGGGTTTCACCTAGTCAAATTCGAGCTCATCATTTGCTCCCATGCCTCAAGTCTCTAACTTTTTGCGAGAAGAAGGGGTTGAGGGCATGTGTTTCATCTTCACTTGATTAGGAGTTTTTTGCTCTCCACGGCGCTTTTTTGTCTTCAAGGACTCTGTTGTGTTTACCATATCGAATTTTTTTTTTGTACATTGCTTCTTCGTCTGCAAATAGAGATCACTGTTCTCGTCTTCCTCATTCTTTTCTCATTTCTCTTTTTTTGGAGATTTTCTCAAAGGCTCCAAGTTTCTTCAAGAAGCTATTCTATTGAGGTTCTTCAAGAAGCTAACCCATCAAGCTTCTTTGAGAAGCTTTTCACCAAACTTCTCCAAGAAGTTTCATCAAGTCTTCCTCAAGAAGCCAATCCTCTTCCTTCAAGGTTATTGTTGATTACCATTTTTCTCCTTTCTCTCTTTTCTTTCCTTTTATTTGCTCCCTTGTGGTTTTCTATCTTTCAACACTCATGGAAACTAGGAGCTCAAAAATTTGTAGAATGGAACCAAGGGGCTGCCATGGCGGTGCCCAAGGGTCTTATTGAAGGCCGTAGTGTTGTGGAAGTGTCCGCATTTGGTGAAAGACCTTACAGAATTCTTGGCCCAAGATTGGGTACGAGCAAGGAGGCTTCAGTCAATCCTTTCAGTGTAGCAAGAGGGAATTATGGCGTAGAAGAACAGCAAAGTGGCTCTTCAAATAAGATAGGGGGCGCTTGTCATGGGTTGGGTGGCGGCCACTGTGTATTGGACGGCTCCCCAGGCATGGTTCAATGTTCTGTTCATGAGGCCAGGAAGCAGTCGATTAGTGATTTGGACAAGTCTAGTTCTCGAGGTATGTTTCCTAGTACTCCTTTTTACTCTCTTGTTGTCATAATTATTTTATGTAGTAATGGCCTGAATTTACTTTTGCGGGTATTCACTCGGGCGAGAGGGAGATTGCTGGAGACCTCAATGGAGGTCCAAGTGCTAAGGGAGACAATAGTTCTAAGGTAGCCTTTATACTTAGCTCCCTTGACTGTGATGAAGATATTGTTGTCATAGTGTATTCATATCGTATTCCACCCTGCGTGGCTTGTCGTCGTGCCGAGGTCAATAAGTCTGCATGCTATGACTCTTTGGACAAGATTGTTATTTACGAGGGCATGTTGGAGGTTGACCTGCAATTTCCCATTCCTGGGCCCATATGTCAGGTTATAGGGAACTTGTCACTGGTTCTCGAGTGGTTGGCACCCAATGGTTGGAGGGTGATTTTAGTATTTTTTGCATTGTGGCGATTGGTGCACTTTTCTACTGTCCCTCCACCATTCGAAGAATTCATGGCTATATATGTACAGTTTGAGAACCCTGCTCCCTATCAGGAGTGGTATCACTTTGCCCCGAGATTAGGCAAGTTTATCATAGGGCTTACGTTCAATCTTCACAAGTGGAAGAGAAAGTTTTTCTTTGCTGGAGGCAAGTGGGTCTCCGAGTCTGATCGTGACCTGGTGCCCAAACGATGGGATACTGTTTCAAAGACCAAGCTAGGTAAAAATTTTGCCTTTAACTTCTGTCTTATTCATTATTTATTTGTTCTTATGGTGTCTTCTTGTAGCTTCACCGACTCTATCTACGGATTAGGAAAGGGTGCTCCAGATGGTTCGTGATCATCCATTCAAGGAGTTTTTCGATACTAGTTAGTGCACACGTGCGTTGCACGTGGACCATTGACTTACATGTTTCATTTTTGCTTTAATTTTTTTACTTTACATTCAATTGTTGTGTGGCCAAATTGTCCTTAAAAGGCCACACACTAAAATTTAAGTACTATGCTAGATTCTAATTGGAAAATACAAAATATTAAGCCAGAGTCTAATGAAAAAAAAAGTTAGTATTTATTCGTTACAGGGTTACAACAACAATAATGCATATTAAATTTGATATGCACCTCTTTCTTGATCAGATACAATAGCCATCTCCACAATTTTAAAAATCCTAATTTAATCCATCTCAAAAATTGATAACTTTCTTTTGCTTCGTCCATGTTAATGATTAAATCCTGATGCCCTCTTCTTTCATTGCAATGGCCTAATTTTCTTTCCTTGTATTAATGCAACAACCACTGACAGCAACTCGTAGACCGAACAACCTATTCTATCTCATACTAATATACGAAAGCAAATTTTAGAAAAAAGTTATCACCGTAAGGTGGTGTTCATCTAAAAAAGTCATGGTTTGTGATATACTCGGATTCAAAGGTGTGCTATTATACAGACTAAACACATTTAATTGGGCCCTCTTTCTTACTTCGTATAGTTTAGTGCAGATGTATCATCCATAAAACCAAGATGTTATAAATGTGTTATGATTGTTCTTACCGGGTCCAAATGCTTCATTAGAACCTCGTGGGCAAGCAAATTGTAACTCAACTTAAAATCTCTTGATTTGAAATAATAATATGGTTTACATTCTTGAGAACACATTAAAACAAAACTACTTTTGGGAAACACAAATAATTGTACATGTTTCCAAACATTTTTTTTCTTAATAGCGGATCTGTTTTTGTACGAGAGAAACATGATTCAAAGATGAAAACATCATTAAATTTAAAATATAGCCTATTTTGGTTTTTTTCCTTTACAACAAAAATTAGGGCATAACAACCACGTGGTGGTAATTGAAAATGTAAGAGAAACTCTTTTAGTTTAAAGGTATTTTTTTTCGGTCGAAAGCTTAAACATCAAATTATTACAGTTTACGTACATTGGTGTTCCTTGCATCTACAAACTTTCTCCTCATGACCACCATTCGAGGCACCCATCACAAACTCTCAAACAAAATACATTAAGATTGTTGGCCTAAATAACTATCATAAGGAACACAAAAAATAAATAAATGAACTATTATTTTCTCATCGCCAATGTAGGAAACAAATACAAATTAATACTCGCAAACATCACACCCCAAGCATGTCAAATAAGCCCATTAGTTTAGCATCAATTCGCAATTTCTTTCCACACTAACTTCAGTATTATCTTGTTGTTCAATGTCAACCACATTTTAACATCAATATTTCACTTCACTTTTCAAAAATCTCACCAGCATACCATTTTTTCAAGATAAAATTATGAGTATCAAGATATATCACAATTATATACAATAATTGAATTACAGGAAACCCAAAAGGATATAATTCGTTCATACATGAGAACTACCCAATCAATTTGAAAGGAATTTAAATTACAGCAGTCACCAGACAATTTGTTATGGAAAAATCTAACTTTTAACAATTTATTCAAAGAACCAGGGGTATGTTTGCCTTGTGAGATAAATTGAAGTGTTCTTGTATACTCTACATTTTTTTTTTTGGTTTCTCCACCTTCAATACCATGCATGCAGGGTGATTAGGAAAATATCAACAGTGAAAAATAATATTTGGCGATTGAAATGATGACCATTCCTAAATCTAGAGTGATTTTTTGTGATGGTTCCCATTCTATTTGGTGGATTTGTAAGCCTAGAAGATCATTCCATTGTTACATACCACCAATTGCCACAAACAAAATATGTCTGCATGCATGAAAAATGAATAAAATTGTTCTTAATGTTTGTAACAAAAAACTTTAAAAACGTTTAGCCCAGAGCCTATGCCCATATCATGAAATCTTGTCTGGACCCTTCTTAGACAGCAAACTAAAAACTTTATCTAGTGCTAGTCTATATTCCAGTATTATAGCACTCCTCGAAACATGCATGGGTACCAACACAACTAAAATCTCTGTCAATGGTCATTCAACCCCTACAACAAATTTAGCAATGCCAAAAATACCACCGCGTTGCGATTTAACAAAGTGAAAACTATGCAATTTCATAACAAAGAGCTTTGATAGAAGTTGAGGAAGCTTCCAACAAGATAGACGTAAAGTTAGTCCACCAATTTTTACCGAGTTAGAAAATCTTAATCTCATATCTTTTTTTATTGAGAATTTTATTTATTTGTGTTAGAATATGCTCATTCTATAGTGCTTGCAACCAACAGATATAATATTTTATTTGAATTACAATACTCAGAATAAAAAATTTAATTTCAACGTGTGGCATTAACTAATTTAGTGCCCATGAATAAAGGATACAATGCAATTCATACCTCGAGGCTTGACTTGTAAGAATGACAAATGGTTATTAAAATTTCATTTATCTGGGGTTTCTAGGTCATGTTTATTATATAGTAGATAACAGTGCACAACTGGCATTATTGATCACTTAATTTCATCACCAATAGCCACTTGTCAGTTAAGGAGTTGAGTCAAGTTGTCAGTTAGGTTGATTTCTGTCAAAAAAAAAAAAACAAAAAAAAATCCACTTGTACTAAGTTGATGGCTTTTGTTTGGAGCGGTACGTGTAATTTAGAGCAGTGTTAAGTTTACTATATTATTTATCAAATTTTGTATTTCAAATCATTGTGGGTGGTTGGATTAGTGCAGTCCACTAACTTCCACCAAACATTTAATGTATAGGATTTTCACATATCATTTGAGATATAACATTTAGTAAATAAATTTAAAAAACATATTTTATCTAATGACAAATAGATCAAAATAATTTAGAAAACCAATGATTGGGTGAAGGGTCGTAAATCTAGGTAAAGGGAGAAATATAGAAAAATAGTAATTGGGTAGGGGAAAATATTTACGTTAGATGTCTATATAAATATTTGTTGACAAAAATTAAACAAGTTATATTTATCTCAAGAATTGCAAGCTACACATTTTGTTTACTATGAGGGGCGAAGCCAAGATTTCTTCATAGCGGGGCAATCATTATGTTGAAGAGAATGATCTAATAACTTTCATCAATGCTCGTTGCGCATCACAAATGAATAGTTAATAGGTTTTTCAATGGTCATATTTTGATTGATTCGAATTTAATTTGAAAACTCGATTCGAATTCGATTAGACTATTCAACAAAATTAATTCTTAGAGTTCATATCTCGAATCCCTTAAAAATAAAAGTCATTTTGATCCAAATAATAAAATTAGAACTGAATTTTAACAAATTATATTTTAATCTCAACTCAATATTGTTAAATACTCACTCAGTTTTAATTAGATTATATGTACATGTATGCTTACAACAATATCAGATCACAATTAAATCCAATTTTGAAGTATCAATATCTATGTAAATTTTCTCTAAATTTTTTTAGCTAACTTTTTAACAGGGGCAAATTGTAAATAATTTTAAAATCTTATATGAATTCCAAAAATTTTAAAATTGGAATGGGAGCAGTAGCTCCCACTGCCCCCCAACTAAGTCCGTCACTTTTTACTACTTACCTTTTTGTGGCCCCTCCCTTGAGGGCGATAATGAGCTCTTAAATCACACTTGGCTCCATTGAAGAATTGGGCTCATAAGGGAGATTCAACAAACATATATCAAGATTTTTATCGAGTAAATGTAGCCATGATTTTTACCAATCGGTGATTGCAAAATCCGAAGCACAGTATAGAGCAAGTTGGACTGCGGAAAATTTTGCCATGAATATCTAATTGGTTGCAAAAGAAAATCCATAAATTTCTAAAAGCGAATGTTGTCAGCAAAAATTTCAATACATCAAAGCATTATCAATAAAATTGAAATTACCTCTATATCATCCAAAGATTATTTTTGATCGGCACATGTATTTGACATTAACAATGTTTGTTCATGAGAATAACAATAACGGTAATAACAGTGCAAACACAGGTAAGGAATAACTCATGCACCTTACTGATCATTTCTGGCTTGAAATTCAATCCTCCAATTCCATGTTCCATAGTCATAACAAGAACCATTTTCACTGGTGAAGAACACTTTCCTACAAATTGAATGAAAAGAAAAGTGGGACGGTCAGGTAGCACACAACATCAGAGAACTTGAGAATTAATAAATAGAGACGAAGCATACCAACACAGAATTTCAATGGGTGTGCATGATTTAATGCGACACCATGCATCATGCCCTTTGAACTACTTTGGGGATAGGAAGGGGTTGGCATTGATTCCTATCATCTGCTTGGTTTTAATCACCAACTGGAGGTGCAGCCTCTAGTAAGGATGTGTGTGTGTGTATGTGTGGGAGAGAGCGAATAATGTGTCTTGGAGTGGAATCAACTAATGTATTTAGTGAAATAAGGAATAAAGGTACTTGATTTCTTTAGTAGTCTTTTTGAAAACACAACATAGTAGGCTTTTAGACTTACATCAATTCTGTAGGCACCCAAATTGATAGGTCGATGGTGGAGTCAATGTGCGCCTCCAAGGTGACATCTTCTCTTCCTCATTCCAAGAAGGCAAAATTCAATGTCCCCAGTTCTTCTTAGTTGGGGTCCATCGGTCAGACTGGTCTCATAGAGGCGGAGCTCGAATATGCTCTTCCTCCCTCTTTGATTGATGTCTTCTCACCCTCAGAGATGGTTTTAGCACTGCTGGGTGATGTCCTAGTGTCTATGCTGCGGGACGTGAGGTTGTCTAGGGAGAGATTGTGTGATTTTATGACTAGCATCGAAGCCCAATAGGTTGCCTCTTAAGGTCAAGAGGGCGTAGTTAATGCCACTGTAGAGGGCTTCGTTTTGGTATGTCTTGCACTCCAGCTTTTCGTCTGACTTTCTTTGTAATTTCTTTGCCTATTTCTTGAATTTCTTTGTGCTTTCATATTCGAATGCATATAGGTGGTTGCTGTCTTGCCCTGCTTGTTTAATAACACCTTGAAGATCAGGGAGACAATCATTGACCAATGAATGGAGAGGTAGGGGGCGTGAGACTGCTGAGGAGTAGCTTTGGCTTAAGTTGCAAGCAAGAGAGGATGTCGCGGAGCTTGCACTGCAGACACGAGAAGATGCCACGAAGCAATTGAGGCTCGAGCGGCAGGCACAAGAGGATGCCGCTGAGGAGTTAAAGCTAGAGCTCGAGAGGACTGCTGAACTTGAGACTGATCTTCGTATAGCACTTAAGAGAGCTACACGAGCAGAGGTGGAGATGGAGATGGAAAGGGTGAAGGATGCCGCTAAGAGGGCCAATGCCAGTGTCAATGCCTTCATTGACGGCTACAAAGAGCTCATGAAGAAGGTGTCAACAGCGCTCCCTGCCTATGACTTTTCTGGATTTAAGCCTTATGAGGCCCCTAAGACTGATGATGAGGGTGATTATGAGAGTGGAGGTAGTGAGTGTCACTAGAAGTGTGGTGAATTTATATTTTTTGTTTTGTTGACAGATTATGTCTATCCTTTTGTAAAAAGTTCATGGACTTGAATGAAATACAACTTTTTTTGAAGAAAATATTGCAAAATTTTATTCTATAATTCAAAGTGAATATTTGAAAAAAGTTGACAAAAATAAAAGGAAAATAGTCTAAGTAGTGGCCATCAACTTATAACTCACTTCCCCCAGCTACTGGTAGTATTTCTTTAAATGTTCCGTATTCCATGGATGTGCCAGGACCTTTCCTTCAAAATTTTGGATTCTGTAAGTTTCTGGCCTTACCACCTCCGTGACAGTGTAAGGTCCTTCTCAGTTGGGTCCCAACTTTCCTTCACGAGAGTCTTTTGTAGATGGGATGACTTTTTTGAGGACTAGGTCACCGGATAAGAAGGACCAAGACTTCACCCTCGAGTTATATTATTTGGTCGTGCGACACTTGTACTTTACATTCTTGAGCATGGATATCTTCCTCTCCTCCTCTACCAAGTCGAGGTTGATGTGGAGGCCATCTCTATTACGGGTAGGATCATGGTGTTAGACCCTAAGGGAGTGTACCCCAATTTCAACGGGTATCACTGCCTTTGTCCCATAGACTAGAGAGAAAGGGGTCTCACCCGTAGGACTTCTTGGTGTCGTTTTATAGACCCATAGTACTCCTGAAAGTTCTTTTATCCACTTCCTTTTTGTAGTCACCAATCTAGCTTTCAAGTTACGAAGTATAGTCTTGAAAGTGACTTCTGCTTGCCTGTTTGCCTGTGGATGGGTGGGGTAGGAGTGGGCTACTTGATTTAGAGGTCTATACAGAAACTGTTGAGGAATTTGTTGTCAAACTGCTTGGCATTGTCACTTACAATGGTGTGCAGTATCCCAAAGTGGTAGACTAGACTCCTCCATATAAAGTCTTTTATCTTCTGGTCTATTATCCTAGCCAAGGCCTCAACTTCTACCTACTTAGTAAAGTAGTATATGGCTATAACCACGAACTTGTATTAGCCTCGTCTTACTAGAAGGGGACCCAGGATGTCAATTCCCCACATGGAGAATGTCCATGGGCTCTAGATGACGGTGAGCTCTTTGGGTGGTTGTCTGAGCACGATTGCAAAGCGTTGGCATTTATCACATCTCTTGACAAAATCTTGGTTGTCTCAGATCAAAGTAGGCCAATAATACCCCTGTCTAACTGCTTTGTGGGCAAATGAGGGCCATCCTGAGTGGTTCTCACATATCCCCTCATGGATCTCTCTCATGGCATAGTCTGCCCCCTCGGGGTTAAGACAGCGAAGTAATGGGAGAAAATAACTTTTTTTGTAAAGGGTGTTTTGTAGTATGACATACGTGGATGCTCTCATCCTCAACCTTTTGGCTTCCACTGGGTCATTTGGGAGAGTGCCCCTCTAGGTAAGCTTGGATAGGACTCATCCAATTGGACTCCGAGGATGCGCATTGGACCTCTTCTTCTTTTGGCTTGGAGGTGCTAGGTTCAAACTAGTGACCTATCAGCGTAAGGCCTACGAGTAAGTTGGCAGTGGCAAACTTGACCAGGGCATCTGCCATAACGTTCTCCTCTCGAGGCACATGGTGGATCTCAAAGTAGGTAAACTTTGCGAGTAGGGCTTGGACCATTGAGAGATACTCTTGCATCCTTTATTCCTTTGCTTTAAAATTTCCCCTCACCTGGTTGACTGTGAGCTGAGAGTCACTATAGGCTGTCAGGTTGAGGGCCTCCATCTCCAAGGCCAGCCATAGGCCTGATATAAGGGGCTCATTCTCTAGAAGGAAACATCATACTTCAATGGAGTGTCATACAGACTGATCAGCACTAAAGGACCCATCCATGTAAAGTCTCTAGCATGGTACAATGGGTACTGGGGAGGAAACTAACTCAGTGGGCGATCTTGGAATCAGAGAGGTAGATGACAATGGACTGCAAGGAGAGTCCTAGAGAGTGGTCCTAGATAAAGTCAGTAAGGGCAGCTACCGGGGTATGGTGGGCGGCCCATGTGGGTGGCGCCTAGGGTTGCCCAGCCTGTGACTCTGCCTCTTGTTCCTTTAAGAGGTCGTAGAGTTGGGCAGCGTCTGGTCTAATCTCCTGGTATATAGACTTAGCGTGTTCTGAGCATGTGGGTGCAGGGGTGCCTGGTACTTCCTTTTGAAATTCTTGTGGCAGTGTAAAGTAAGCCACAAAGTCAGCAAGTGTTCGTGCTTTGATGGTAGCCCTCGGTTGGTATTGCACATCGAATTCACTCAACTCCACAGCCTACTTGAGCATTCAGTTAGAGACATCAGGCTTCCCGGCTGATTTGTGACAACCGCAATGGTATGGCTCTGGAAGTAATGACTGGAAGTAATGATGTAGATGCATGGTCGTAGTGACCAGGGCGAGAGCTAATTTTTCAAGCTTTGAATACCTTACTTCTGTTCCTCGATACGCTCTGCTTACGTAATATACTGGCTACTGGATGTCTCTATCCTCTTTGATGAGGAAAGAGCTTACGAATGAGGGTGAAGATGAGAGGTAAAGGTAGAGAGTCTCTCCTGGTACAACATGGGAGAGTAGTGGTGGTGTGGCAAGGTAGGCCTTAACTTCTGGAAGGCTGCCTCTTTATTTGGGCTCCACTAAAAAGACATGCGAATGACTTTAAAAAAGGGTAAACATTTATCTGTTGATTTAGAGACAAACCTGTTGAGGGTAGCTATTCTCCTGTTAAGGCGCTGGACTTCCTTTGTTGACTCTGATTTCATCACCAAGACGACTCTGATTTTATTCGGGCTGACCTCCATTCTCCTTTTGTGCACCATGAAACCTAAGAACTTTCTTAAATTGATGCCAAAGGCGTACTTTTCAGGATTCAACTTCATCCTGTAGGCTCTCAACATGTCAAAGGTCTTATGTAGGTGCGTTACATGATCTGTCGCTGCTACACTTTTCACCAACATGTCGTCTACATAAACTTCTATCATCTTTCCAATCTAGGCCTCAAACATCATGTTGACAGGGCGTTGATATGTGGCTCCAACGTTCTTAAGTCCGAAAAATATCACCCTGTAATAGTAAGTGCCTCTCAGGGTGATGAACGAGGTCTTCTCCTAATCTGGGAAAAACATGCTAATATGATTGTACCTAGAGTAGGCGTCCAAAAAACTTAAGAGCTAGTGTCTAGTAGTGGCGTCAATGAGGAGGTCAATACGTGGGAGAGGATAATTGTCTTTGGGACATGCTTTGTTGAGCTCTGTAAAATTCACGCAGAGGCGCCATTTTTCAATGGCTTTTGTTACCATCACCACATTGGATAGTTAGTTTGGGTAAGCTACCTCCCTCACTGACCTATTCCTTAGCAGCTTGTCTACCTCTTTCTCTATAGCTTGCCTCATTTCAGTACTTACATTCCTCAGCTTATGGTAGGTAGGCTTGTATTTGGGGTTAACATTTAGTAGATAGGAGGCCACATATGAGTCGATGCCCTCCAAGTCTTGGTAAAACCAAGTGATGACGTCTGTGTTCAACCTAAGAAAGTCTACTAAGGCTGATGCCTGCTCCTGGGAGAGTGAGGAGCCTAGCTATACCCTCCTCTCTTGAAGGCTATCATCTAGTATTATTAGGCAAAACTCCTCTACTGGTTCACCCCTCTTCGAGGTACTATAATCTCTATGGTCAAGGACTTCGACTTGAAGAGTCTCATGTGGTCTTCTAGCCCTCATAGAGGCCACATAGCATTTTCTGGCTGAGACTTGATCTCCTCTTATCTCTCCAATCCCACTGGAGGTTGGGAAACAGAGAAAAATATGGTAGGTTGACAGTATTGCCCTTAGGGTATTGAGGGCAGGTCGTCCAAGACTTATATTATATGCAAAGGGTAGTCAAGTACAAGAAAATTTAACATAACAGTAGAGCTTCTTGGTGTAGTTCTTGCTGTGATAGGCAGGGTGATAGATCCCAAGAGATGGACTTTCTCTCATGAGAAGTCAACCAAATGAGTCTTGACTGTCTGTAGTCTATCTTTGTCGAGGTGAAGATTTTCATAAGCTATTACAAACAGGATGTTGGCTAAGCTCCCGCTGTCGACCAGGATCCCCCTGACCTAGTAGTTGGCCACCATCAAGGTCAAGACTAGAAGGTCATCATGTGGGACTTGGATCC
Organism: Ilex asprella; assembly: GCA_023539305.1. Taxonomy (NCBI): domain Eukaryota; kingdom Viridiplantae; phylum Streptophyta; class Magnoliopsida; order Aquifoliales; family Aquifoliaceae; genus Ilex; species Ilex asprella. Next base: position 28,169,808 of record CM042188.1, on the reverse strand, counting down.
CCACAAGGTCTCCGTCTGAGAAGGTAATGACCTCCTCTTCCTCCTCATGTCGGGGTGTCTTCATTGGGCGAAAGTCATGTGACTCTATTTGTCTGGCTTTCTGGGCGTGCACCTTCTTGGTGGAGTTGGAATCGCCTCCTCCTTCTAACCCTCCTGTGATGGTCTAAATCTCATCCAGGGGCTACTGCTGCTCGCGTTCCTCATATGGTGGAGCTGGCCCTCGACCAGCAAAATATTGCCTTAGCTGGCCCTACTGAATAAGTTCCTCGATATACTTCTTTAACTAGAAGCAGTCGTCTGTGTTATGACCGTGGTTGTGGTGGAAACGACAGTACTTGATGGGATTCTAGAGTTTGGGGTCAGATTTCATCTTTCCAGGCTAACGGATGGCAGGGTAATCCTGTATCTAGAATAGGATGTGCTTCACTGAGGCGTTGAGTGGTGTGAAAGGTTGTTGGTCTCTCGTAGGTAATGGCCTGAGACGGTCTTTCACAGAGACTTTCTCGACTTTTTTGATCTTGTTCTCGGTCTCCCTCCTGTCTTCACGTGTATCTTTCCTCTTTTTCTCTCCTCGAGAGGACTCACCCCCGCGGGCCTTGGTGACATCCTTGGCATTCATATATTTCTATGTCCTTGATAGTAGCTCGAGCATGCTAGAGGACGGCTTCTTAAGTACGGAGAACATAAAACTGGAGGTGCAGAGTCTAGCGATAAAGGCGGCCAATCCTACCTTATCATCTGGCTTCTCAACATGGAGAACCTCCGAAAAGGGCAAGGTAGTCTCTGAGGCTTACATCTCTATCCTGCTTGATGGTGAGCAAGTAGGTTATTGGTTTATGATGTTGACATCCCCCAATGAACTGAAAGACGAAGGCCCTACTTAGTTCTGCGAAAGAGTGGATAGAGGAGGGCCTTATCTTGGAGAAACACTAGCGAGCAGACTTTTTCAAGGTGGTAGAAAAAGCTCTACACATGATTTTCTCAGGCACGTTGTAGAGTTGTATAAGGCACTTATATGTGTCAAGATGGTCGAGGGGGTCTTTGGTACCGTCGAATATCTCGATGGTGGGCATCTTAAACTTTGAGGTTAAAGGATAATTAACAATATCAGGAACAAAAAGCGTATCGATATATCTTACCAGGTAGTCCACGATTTCAGGCGCGTGTGCCTTGATGACGCTGAGGGCATCACCGAGTTGGTTTTGCATCTCTCTAATCTTCTCGTCCACTGATTGGGGACATCCTCAATCGGGTGATAGTACTGGTTTTCATGGTCTCCGTATTGACTTTTGTTGTCTTCATTCTCCAGCACAGTTATGTGTGGAGAGGGTACATGTGAGCTCCCTATGCGCTAAGGAGGGACTGCCGGGGTGAGGGGTGCCCTGATGTGGCCTTGGGGCATTCTGGCAAGGGGCCCCATGGTGAGAAGCTATCTAACGCCCAGAAAGGATGGGTCGTTGCTCCTCTCCTATTGGAGGGAGTGGGACTTCTCCTGCAAGATGAGGGACGGCGCCTCCCTGGGTGAGCATCAGCTGAATGATCTGCTGGTTCTATTTAACCAGCAGTTGAATACTTTGCATAAGTTGTTATTGCTGTAACAGATGGTTCCAAGGGTGTGAGGTGAGGCGGAGCGTCCTCCCGATGGGTCGGGTTGTTGCCTCCAGGTTGCTGAGACATTGATCTGGTAGTGATAGTCATGGATTGAAAGAGTAGAAAAAATAGTCGTTTCCCACAAACGATGTCAAACTGGTGATACATAAATCGGTATTGCACAAAATCAACAATCAAGAATGTATGAGGCCGTAATTAGTGAGCAGGGAACATACAATCAATGATAAAATAATAAATATAGAGTGAACACAAAGGTATACAGTGATTCGGTCAGAGTGATCTACTCCACTTGTGGGAATGACAATGGTGGTCAGAGATCTTTGTTAATGAGCAAAAGTCGTAGGAAGAGTACTCTCTGGCAGTATTATAGTACTAAGAGAGAGAGCAATGTGTATAGGGAGGTGTGTCAGGGTTTCAAGGTGGTGGCAATCTCCTATCTCTCCTCGTGGAGAGAGCTTACATTATATAGGGCTAGTAAAGTGATGAGACGGTGACGTGAGTGAGAGGTCTTCCACTATTTTGGTAGGTACAGTTATGGTAGGATTACATCTCCATCCCGATATTCTCTCTCTCGTGTTCCTATTTAATAGGAGAAGACCCTGAACTGTATTGGGTTTGATTGTGAGTCTGGACTTGATCTGAAGTGGGCTGGACTTTGCATTGGAGTCAAGAGGATGAAGGAGGTCCAAGAGGCAACCTTGGGTGGCACTCCAAGTGCTTTGGGCGTTGGCCTTGGGGTTTTGGGTGTTAACCCTCTTGATGCCTCTTTGGATTCCTTTCTGATGAGTTGACTCAACACCGATTGGACTCTTCTTTAGGCTTTCTTAGTTTATTTAAATTGAACTTGGCCCAGTCAAATTCGAGCTCATCACATGCCACTACTATATTTATGTCCCCAAGGGATAAGTTGGAGGACCAAATTCTATGAATTCTTTCATTGTATTGGCAGATAGGGTGGCCCCTAATCTATGGTTGAGCACCTAAATGATAGGAAATATAATGAGAGTAGGATTTTGTCCACCAACATATAAGCACATGCCCTATTTAATAACTACTCTTTTCCTTATCCAAGGGAAAAGAGACGCCTGGGAAGGGGGAGCACATCGAGTGGTGAAGTGGGTGTGGAGTAGTACAGCTTTAGACCTTTATTAGTAAGTGTTTTAAAGTCATAGAGACTTTTCCTACAGCAAACATAAAATGCAATGCAAGTTGAAATAGTTTCAATTAGTATCAGAGTCACTAACCATAGTGGTGTGGAGGCGACTGTGCATCCCTTGATACACCCCCGGTGGAAGCTAATGTGGTGGGAATAATTCCCCAAAAGTCCACATCACCTGGACCAAGGCAGGGCTCAAATGCAAATGTTGAGCTTAATGAGGGTGAATTGTGATGATCCAATTTCACATCACTTTTATGAAGTGTGTGTGGAATGATACATAAGTATAAGTCTCGGAATTTCAATTATACAATGTATTTTAAAACCGTGTAGACATAACCCAAAAAAAATAGTGTTGTACAACACGAGTCAGAAGCCACCAAATTTGTTGTGTGGACATATCAATCACATCATTTTGCTTAATTAGAATGGATATAAAAACATTTCTTATTACAAGTTAGATTTAAAAATGACTCAAATATTTGACATCTTAACTTCAGTAATTTACTCTTATCTCTCATTCATCCTTGTTTAGCATCCATATAGTACTGGTCGATCCATTGTTGAATAATCTCCACTTCTTGCTTCCTCTGCTTGATGAGCCACTCGGGATCTTCTTTCGTCGCAGACCGGAAATCAACATGGTGAGCTCCTGATTGAATAACTGATTAGTGAAACCACCATTGAATACATATAAAACGTAGGTAGGTAAATAGCATGGTAATGCATAGAATCAGAGATGACTGACCTTTCTCTGTTACCAGTGCTACAATGTTTGTTGATATGTTTTTCAGCACACTGAGCAACATCAAATTGCCAAAAACAGGCAGATCAGTGACTAATATTCCTACTCCAATGCAACTAAACAAAGGTGTCAAAACCCATAGTACCCCATTGCATTAATAATTAATATGATTTTTTTTTTGCTTTTAACAATTTATATCACCTAAGGAGTTTTAACTGACCTGCCTCTACTCCATGGATCTTGCATTCCATTGGAGAAAATGAGGTTGCTACCGAATCTCTTAAGCATTAGCTCGATTCTCTGCACAGAAAACAGACATCGAGTGAAAATGCATAAATTTGTCATAAATTTTCAGAGGATATGTTTTTTCTGGCATTTGTCTCAGCAACCAAAATGAAGTAGTCAAAGAAATCAAGAAAGGAATAGGATGCTTAGGCATGCACAAATTTTTATTTTTTATTTTTGTTGGGGGAAGGGGGGGGAGAGATAGATTAAACTCACACTGCCACCAAATTCAGTCGTGATCCAATGGGGTCGAGGTGGAACTCCATACTTCTTCATACAGTTGTCCGCAAACTCCTGGTAACTAAAAGAAGATGGGGGAAACATGCTTTCATCGGAACAAGTCATTGGCATAACCATCTCTGTACATGCCTGAAACACAATTTTGTGAACAAGGTATGGTTTATGTAACAGAAGAGTAGCAAGGCTACTATAAGAAAGGATATCAGTAATTCTCTTAGATTAACCAACAACAATTTTCTTTCGAAATGAGAGTAGAATTAACACTAAACTTTAAATTGTATCCAAAAATTAACTCAGAACCAAAAGTTGGAGCCATTTAAGGTTCAATACAAGCAATAGATCATAAACTTGTTGCAGTGGTGGGATGACAAAAAAGCCAGCTTGCCTGCTTCGACATGTGCAACAATCAACAAAATGATAAATCAGTGGATTTCCGAGCATTGTTCAATCCCCTTAACCCTTTCCGAACTAAATTAATTCAAGTTTGAACATCAATTTTCAAGTCAAACACAAACTCAGCCTAGTAATCAAAGTCTCTAGTTTTGGCTCTTTTGACAGTTTTTACTGCAAATTTGTTCACACGATACAATAGATGAATGGTAGAATCCTTATATTTACTTTAAAATGCCAATAGTTTGGATTCTTGTGCAATGTTTACTCTAGGTGACTAGGCATTTCCCTACCTAACCTCATTCGGAATTGATCCACCCCTTAGCGTCACCACTTATAATTTTTCTTAGTTAACTTCAAGTTTAATTCGTTTAAGCATGACATAATGTGGACAATTCTGAGCTGAGTCGGGTTTTGTACATAAAAAATATGCATCCAGAGTTAAAAGTGGGTAAAGGGATGGAAT